>JARHVA010001027.1:1402500-1827500 GCA_037957365.1 Torreya grandis
GTGAAGTGAAGATAACTTTTCCTTATAACATTATGGTGTCATAAAAAAACAACACCTTGTCTAAATTTCCTTAGGTCTTAGACTTTCTCACTAAGGAAAGAAAACAATAATAATAATGATAATGAACTAGGGTTTGCTAAGGAGCATAAAAAAGGATAATTTGGGTCATGCAAAACCATAGGGTTTTTCATGGCTCTCATTTCAAGTTGATCTAATACATACCTTTTCATTTCTAAATTTTTTAATTCATAGCATACCTCAAAATGATATAAGAAAAACATGACGAGGAGTAAACATGGAGAAAATTTTACTTATTTTTGACAAAAGCAAAGGAACCAAAGAATTTATTTATTCTCTATATTTTTTTCTCCTTTTCTCCTCAGCTAACATATTTTCTCCTTTTTCTTCTACCTATTTTGTATATTCCTCTAAGGAAAAACTCTCATTTTTTAAATATCCACAAATCCATCATTATGTCTAGGCATATTGCATATGAAAAATAGAAAAATTCCATAACACCTGAGGTTCTGACATTTACACATCATGTAACTTGCCTCCCCCTTCTTCTCCTCCACCTTTTTCAATACTTCATGCACTACATTCTCCATCTCTCTATGTTAAGGTCAATGACCAAAACTATTTTTACTCATTGTGTTCTAAACGTAATCAAAGTTTAATTAACAATATAACCAAATGTTTATCCATTGACCTAATAAAGTTAAAAAATAATAATCTTCTTAATCATTCACCTTGAATTAGACCAAGGATTAATGTCTATATTATATTAGTTACCAAGGGTCTCAATTGAGATTTTTAATGATTTAACATGGACTTAGTCAAGGCTATATCAAATATTGAAAATTTTTACCAAAAAACTTCTCACATAGTTTTAACTAGAAAAACTTGCTTCTTAACTCATGGACTATGGAAAAACTCTCTCTGAGATATTTACTAATTCCCATTCAGAACATGGGTAAAACAAGATTGAGACCAAAGACCAAGTCATTGTGACCTCATTGATATCAAAATATCTTGATTATTTAAATAATCATATCAATTTTCATTAAATTACATGTAATAAAAACAATGACAATTGGATAAATACCAATGATGACTGATTAGAAATGAGTAAAATAATTTATGCACATTATAGGGTATCCAAAACATAAATAATATGAAGAAGGGAATGGTCTAAATTTATATATATTACTTTCATCTTAAATTTTTATACTTATATAACATTATTTTCACAAATTCTTGGAATTGTTTTACCCTTAAGCCTAGATCATCCTTCAACTATACCTATAACCATGAGAATGACATCAGTAATCCTTGTCTTGCAAAGTTAATACTAAAAAATAAACATATACATAATCATCATATAAACATAAATCATGAAACTAAAATAAAAAATAAATAAATCATATTATTAAGCTACCATGTAAGTTATACAAGAATTTTATTAAATTTCAATAAGGTGGAATATGACATTTGGACCTTCTATAGGTCATAATTTTTGACTAGTAACTCACATTTTCTTGCCATTTTTTGAAAATCCATGTTTTTTCATGATATAAACAACCATGATATCGTTTTATTATTATTATATATTAGATTTTTAGTTCTTAGAATAATTAATTATTTTATAAATTATAAATCATACTATTTTATGCATTAAGTATAGGTTCATCTTAATGTTCAGAGGGCATACTTTTTAGTGCTTCATACAAATTCTAGGTTGATTGTTTGGGACACTTATTTTACTCAAACTTATCTATAAATTTCCATGGGTGTTTTTGTTATTCCATGAAAAAAAATAGGAGTATTTCTTGTAAATGGAAGGATCCTTCACTAGAAAATGCTCTCGCTACTAAAGAGGACTTGCAACCTAACATCAAATTTTTATAGTCTCAGTTCATGTATAATTAAGTTGTAGAGGATGAGGTGAAGGTCAAGCTATTTATTTGGGATTTACTTATATGATTTATTATTTATTTATAACAAGGATACATATACATGGGATAGGGTTTGGTGTGCAACAAACATGCCAAAATCAAATGTTGTTCTATGATGGCATTAAATAAAAAATATTAACATGGGATCAATTACGAGTTGGTTTTATTGGCCCTTAAAAATGTGTTTTATGTGGAAAAAATGAGGAAAAACACAATCATATTTTGTTTCACTATTAGTTAATTTTGGAGGATATGGAATTGTTTCTTCCAAAAAACAAAGTACATATAGACCTATCTAGTTGATAACCATTCCCGTTTATTAGCTTGGGAAAAGGGATAGGGGGAATAGACTAAATACTTATGAATTATCACTCCTTATTTAATTTTTTAAATATTGTGGAAGAAATTTAATGATAGGATATTTAAATATATGGTTATAATGTGGGAAGTACTAATTAATCAATTAGAATATCTCTTTCAAGAGGTTTTTACATAGAATATTTCCCTTCCAAAAAAATGTGTAGGTAATGAGATACATATTCTAATAAGGGGAAATATATTGAAAAAATATTTGGTGTAATATAATTTATGAACCCATAGATATAAACTCATATGAAAAAGTTTGGAAAGGGATTGGTATAAAATAAATTTTGATGGAGCTTTGAAAGGCACCATAGGGCCAGCTAGTGTTGAAGCTATTATAAGAGATGAAAATGGAGAGTTGGTACACTCTTTAGTTAAAAATATTCCTAAGGTTACAAATAACCTATCTAAGTGTTGGGATTTGGTGAAAGGCATTAAAATTTACAAACAACTTAATATATAGAATTTGGAAGTTGAAGGTGATTCTCAAATTATTATTAATGCAATAAACAATAATTTTTTTAATTGTAATATTAGGCATCTATTAGATGAGGAGTTACTCTTAACTGGGGAATTTTAGGGTATTAATTTTGTCTATATATACATATATATCAATGTACTAAAATAATTTATTACAAACATTGGTGGATTATAATCTACTAGATCATGAGCTGGCCTTTGTATCTTATGTAATTATTACAATCCCCCTTTTCAATCCACTTTCATATGTGTTTGGATCATTTGATAAGCACACCACCAGTTTTGGTTCCCATATACTCCATTTTATGGGTTATCTTAGGAGAGGTATTTTCAAACACTCACTAGCCATTATTTTCCCCCATAATACCTATTGATTAGATTGCTCTCCAAAGCGTTGGCTATCAAATATATGTTTCTTCATCGAAACCAATTCATGCCACTCCTTGGAATATATAAGGTTTAATCCTATAATTTTGGATTATATTTTTATATATTATAAGTCATGAAGACTATAGTCTTAGTTTTTATCATATAATATATTTAAAAGAATCATCCAACACTTTAGTGGGAATGAATATTTAATGTATATATGTGGCTTGAATTTATAGGAATTTATCTACTAATCACTTTCATATACATTGGCAAGTTGTCATGTTTATTTTACCTTCTTTCTTCTATTGATTATATATATACCTAAATTACTAATGTAATTCATGTTAAATAAAAATAAATTCATTACCTTTATTCACAATGGATTTCAAATTCAACTGATTCCTCAAAGTTAAGATCATTATAAGGAAAAAATGAAGATTGGAAAGAGAGAATCATTTTTATTTTGGTTATTTGTAGGAATTCAAGGCTATCTAAAATTAAATATAGAAGATTAATTTGAGGAAAACTTGAGTAAACATGATTTTAATACTTTATATTTAGTAATGTCACCTTATAATATTATGTATAATAAATTTCCCTCACTAATACCCTCTTATATATCACATCTTTTATTAGTGTAATAACTTTGGGGTGGGTATTGTTGACTATTTTGACTAAAAGTCAAAATAAGTCAACAAACCTATAGTAAAAAAATGTATATGGGTCTATTAGGGTCCTATAATGTGCGTCATGATGTTATTTCATGCCATTTAATGTATCATCACCTTGGTCATAGTCAATTTCTTTCCTAAGTCATTCTATTTCACTTAAAGTAGTAGTTTGGATAATTTTGGAGGTTGTACAATTTTATAAGAAAGAAAAATGTTATAAAATATCTTATAATGTACATAATGTAATATAATATCATTCATTGTTATTTTTTAAATAAAACTTATAGGTACTACTTTGAAATAAGAAGAAAAGTGGTAGTTTAGGCAATTTTGGAGGTTGAACAAATCTAGAAGGGTGTGACAAAAGTGGTAGGATTATGGGATGAATATTCAACTCAAATAGACTCACCTCCACAATTTATTATCTCTGAAATTACCTAAATTGGTAAAAAACCATTTTGTTCTTTCATCACTCCACCAGACATGCAAAACTAGTTAACACTTTTCTTCTTAATATGGCTAGTAGAAGAGGTTCTAGGTCAAATGCCTTTGTGGGGTGATAGTAAATTTAGTACAATTCATTTTTATAGTAGTATTTCAAGGATTGGTAACTTTTAATTTATGAAAAATCATTTACAAGTTAACTATCTCATTCTACATGCTAAACCCCATACCTTGTAGGTTTTCCTCTTGTATGGGCAGATCTATATAACCTAATTATTGAAATTGATTCCAAAGGACGTGGAAATATTTAAATTATGGTTTCCAGCTTTGGATTAATTATTGGAGTTGGGTTTACAAGTCAAAAATCCCAAGTTATAGGTAAGGTCACCTTGTTGTGTTATAAATAGGTCTTCACCATTGGCAAAGTTTTCATGTCCTTGTGGTGGCAAAGCTTTGCCAATGGTTTAAAGTTTTCATGTCCTTCTTATAGAAGGCTCATCTACAATCATGGTGAATGAGTGTATGAATGATTTAAAGACATCATGGAGAGTAAATGAAGATACTTAAGAGATTAGGAACATTCTTGGAATATAAACAATAAGGCCAAGCCCTTTGAATGCCAAGTGACTGACTTTGATAACTTGTTGAACTCCATACATAGTCATGCACATTAAAGTGCATCTATAGGATTCCCACAACTTAGATAATCACATTAAAACTTAGTATTAAATTGATTTGAATTTTAAATAAGAGGAGAATTTAAATATATAGTTATAATAGACCTAATACTAATCATGAAATAAGTTCATAAGGTACATAGTAGTATATCATACTTCCACTGCCTTATTTGCAATTATGAAGTGCATCTATAGGTGTCCTCAAGCGATAACCACATTGAGACAAGGCATGTGACTTGTTTGAATGAACCTAAAGATTGTAAATATTAATTGGAGGATTTATATGAAGGTATAAATATATTTAAATAAGTATACATCATATGCATAGTCCATGTTCTAATCCTCATTTCCCTATATACTATGTGTCCACCTATAGGTGGCCTTACACAAAGATCTAAAAGCATTTCATGGATGAGTTTGATAGGTTTGGAGACCTGTATGAAGTGTGTGGATTTAGAGAATATCATAAAAATAATATTTGAATTCATTGATTGGTAGGCAGAGTTGAGAAGCCATCTTCATAGTTGAAGAGCTGAGTTCAAGGATAAGTTACCTTAATCCCTCCGAATAGAGACCTAGTCCATATTTTGACCTTTTTCATAATAACACACCTTGAGGTGCCAATTGGTATATTGTTACTATCATGTGGTATAGGTACAAGGGTAGTGTTTTAGATTGACAAAGAATTATTTTTTATAGGAGTATGATGATATATGATTCCCATTCCATGCATTCTTGCACTATAGAATGCAAGTATTCTATGCAGTGTGGTAAGTCCAAGTATCTTTTCAATGAGTTGAGATGAAATGGAAGATTAACCTTTAAATACTTATAAGATAATCAAAGGGTTTAATATTCATATTTGGTATAAATAATCACCTACAAGTTCCCTTTGGTAATAAAATAGTCACCTACAATCTGACTGTAGTGTGACAGTTGGTGGAAATAAATAAGTTGGACATTAGAAAGATTAAAAGTACATTGGTTTGGGTTAAAAAAATATTAAGTGATATCATAGACCTAAAAGAGGTATTATAACATGGATACAATCCAAAATACAAATTTTCACCTACAGGTAGGTCCCTTTTCTGAGGTGAAACACAGTTAGGTCTAGATGAGTAGGGTATGCATTAAAGGAGCCAACATGGATGGTGAAGAGTTTTAAAAAGTTGTGAATACCTTAAATATGATGATGGGATACTCATGATATGTTCAAGAGATGACACAAATCATAGAGTGGGTTTCAAGCACACTACAGTCCATGTTTACAACCCTACATAGTCAGTAATGTCAAGAAGTCTATCTGGGGTTTCATGAAGATTTTAGGTGTTATGAGTATGACCTAACCATAAAAATCAATAAAAATTACCCTCATAACTTTATTGAGACACCCATACCTTAATTTATCATGAAAATATAGGAGAGATACCATTTATTCTATCTCATATAGATGGTACTCTAAGAAATAGGAAAATTGTAGACTTGGGGAGTATATGATGAAAGGATGGACTAGGGGTCTTAAGTGTGATAAATGATAGTTTACATAGTGGAATTAGACATGTAAAAACCTAAAAAAAAACTCCATATTAATAATAAACCACGTAGAGGTTGTGTTGAGAAGCAAAACATAGACTGAGCCTATTAGGCTTAGTCTAGGTCTAAAGCCTAAAAGGGGGTCAATACCATTTCTAGAGTTAGAGGAACATTCCAAAGCATTGGAACACCTAAATGGGGAGTCATAAGGTATTTTTAAACTTTTTAAATGTATAAAAAAACATAGGGAGTCCATATATTGGCTCAAATAAACTTAGGCCTATGACAAATACATGAAAAATCTTGAGAGGGTAACTTTGAGAGCTCACACCTATATGGAGGCTTAGCATGGGAATCTGAGGAGTTGGGGAATGTTGAAGGAGGTATTGAAAAAAGACTTTGTGGAATTTATTTAGGGTTAAAAAATCATACCTATATGAACAATCCTTAGAGGGTGAAATCACCTAAAACCCTCTCAAACCCTTCCTAATGACCCAATGGAAAAGTTGAAGAAGGAAAATCATCTAAAAGGGTTAGTTTGACTAGGAAATGACTTTGAGATTGCAGAGGACTCTCTAGGGATATTTCCCACCCATTTGGATTTTAACCTACTTTTTTGAAGTCATTTAATGGTAGGTAGAGTTGTGAATCCATGTTCATAGTTGAAGAGTAGAGCTTAAGGATAAGTTACCTTAATCACTTTGAACAAAGACCTAGTCCATATTTTGACCTTTTCCATAATGACACACCTTGAGGTGTCAATTAGTATATTATTCCCATCATGTAGTCTAAGTTTAAGGGTATTATTTTTTCTTGACATAAGGTTATTTTTTTAGAGGAGTATGATGATATATGATTCCCATTCCATACATTCTTGTACTGTAGAATGCATGTATTCTATGCAGTGTGGTAAGTCCAAGTATCTTTTTAATGAATTGAGATGAAATAGAAGCTTAAACTTTGAATAAATGATTAATTATAAATAAAAATGACAATATTAATCCTTATAATAGAATAAAAGTGGTTCATATTCATATTTGGTGTAAATAATCACCTACAAGTTCCCTTTGGTAATAAAATAGTCACCTACAAGCTGATTATAGTGTGATAGTAGGTGGAAACAAATAAGTTGGACATTAAAAAGGTTAAAATTAAATTGGTTTAGGTTAAAAAAAATATTAAGTGAGCTCACAAACCAAAAGGAGGTCTTATAACATGGATACAATCCCAAACATAAAGTTTCACCTACAGGTAGGTCCCTTTTCTGAGGTGAAACACAGTCAAGTCTAGATGAGTAGGGTATGCATTGAAGGAGCTATCATGGATGGTGAAGAGTTTTAAAAAGTTATAAATAAATTAAATATGATGAATTGATAATCATGAGATGTTCAATATATTCCACATATCATAGAGTGGGTTTCAAGCACACTACAATCCATGTTTAAAACCCTACATAGTGAATAAGGTCAAGAAGTATGTTTGGGGTTTCATGAAGATTGAAGGTGTTATAAGTGTGACATAACAATAAAAATGGTTATAGAGTATCCTAATGAATTTATTGAGACACCAATACATTCAATTATCATGAAAATATAGGGGAGATACCATCTATTCTATCTTAGATAGAGGGTACTCCAGGAAATAGGAAAATTGTAGATTTGGGGAGTATATGATGAAAGGATGAATTAGGGGTCTTAAGTGTGATAAAAGATGGTTTAAATAGTGGAAATAAACATTAAAAAACCTGAAAAAAACCCCAAATAATAGTCAACCATTTAGAGTTGGTGTTGAGGAGCAAAAGATAGACTAAGCCTATCAGGTTTAGTTTAGGTCTAAAGCCCAAAAGGGAGTCAATACAATTTATAGAGTTAGAGTAACATTAAAAAGCATTGGAACACCTAAATGGGGAGTCATAAGGTAGGTTTTAACTTTTAAAATGTATAATAAACCATATGGAGGCCATTTATTTGCTCAAATCAACTCAGGCCTATGCATAATACATGAAAAAGCTTGAGACGGTAACTTTGAAAGCTCACACCTACATGGAGGCTTAGCATGGGAATTTGAGAAGTTGGGGAACATTGATAGAGGTATTTATAAAATAATTTTTGGAATTTATTTATGGTTAAAACATTAGACCTATATGAATAATACTTAGAGTGAAGAATCACCTAAAACCCTCTCAAACCCTTGCTAAAGACCCAATTAGAAAGATGAAGAAGGAAATACATCTAACGGGGATAGTTTGATGAGGAAATGAATTTGAGATTATAGATGAATCTCCAATGCTCCTTTAAACCCATTTGGATTTTACCTTAATTGTATGAACAAGATGGAAATTAGATTTTCTTGATAGTTTTGTGTGTTGTGCAAATATGAAAGGGTTTCACGGGATGAATTTTTTTTGAGAGATATATTAGGACATGAGATAACCCCTCATGTCCAGTTATTACATTAGAATATCTCACAAGTTCCTCTACCAACACCTTTATCTCAGCCAATCCAAATTGGCATAGTGAACAAGCAAGTGAAAAGGTAAAAGTTCTAAGTGGGAGGATTTTTAAGGTCTATCTAATGAATCTAAGGTGATGAAGGTTCTTAATAAGTGTGATACACTCCTATGTATGGATTGGATTGGAAAAATTAAGACAAATTTGGTGCCAAGTGTGAGAGGTGACTGAAAAAGGAATGATTATGGTTGCAGGTAGTGATAACTCATGTCTAGAAGAATACTGATGATTAGGGGCACCTCCAATGCATGTTAAAGATTGTCTAAAACCCCTAGGTCTTAGTTTAATCATCTCACCTATCCCTAGTCTACATGGGACATTACATGAAGGAAAAATGATGAGGGTAGTTTTTAGGTAGGCAAATGAAGAGTCATACACCACATTTTAGGAGTTTCATTCTTTTTAAAGACATTTGTCTTATGAGACCTTACATGGTTTGTTTCATATTCATATCTCCTATAGATGTAACTCCTTTTCTCAATTTGACACATGTTCTAGTGAATATTGGACTCCATTGTCCTCTCTCATCTCTCAAATTCTATAAGTAGTAGCCACATTTTGGATCTTGTAGACTAATTCCATTCCATATATGGCAAATCCCTACTAGATTGATGTTTTAATTTACCTTTGAACAATAAATGTAAATCTAGTTTTTAGTTCATGAACATTTGTATAAGTGTACAAAGTGATGTATGGTTATAATATTTTAGTGTAGGTATTTATTTTTCCTAATTTATTTAATTGGGAATGCTATTTTGTGCACATTGAGTTTTCTTATATTTGGGGGATAGGCTTGCTTATGTGGAGATTGTGTGTCATAGACTTATCATAGTGTGTCATAGAGAAGTAACTCCTTTGATCGACTATTTTGGGTATGGGATTTACTATTATATTTTGGGCACCTGTCACCACCTCTCATGGAGGAGTTACATTATATTCATGGGGTGATTTTACCACCACTTGAGGAGGAGTTATAGTTTTACTCTCCTATTTGTATGCTCCGTTTGAGCCTATTTCCTTTAATTGAATATTGGGTTTTTTCCTATTTGTCTTGTGTAATTTATCTCCTTGTATGATTTTAAATTGATTTAACATCATTATGGTGTGCACTAGCTTCATCTTGTGTGATCACATCTTCATTACATTCACATTATCTAGGTCCTAGCATAACTCTGATATGGTATCAGAGTAACCCCAATAATCATGTGTCTTGTTATGTTGTTAGTTTATTTTGAAAACATGAGGAGTTCTCTTTATGTTCTTTTTCTTATTTCTAGATATGATATGAAAAAAATCCTTTCAATATCATTTCTTGTGTTGTATTTATATTTCTTGTGGACTACCTTCATGGTGCATTAGATATTTATTGTCAAAAGATGATGCATGGAGAAAAAGACTAGATCTATGGAGAGAAGGAATTGTAGGAGATAATCCATTGACTACCGTGTGGAAGATCTTCTTGAGGAGTTTTTCCTTTGGAACCATTATCCTTATTTGGAATTGGAATGTTTCTTGTCTTATCTCAAGCTTACGTTAGAAGATAATAATAGTTGTTATATTGAAGATCGACTTATTGAGAGATACTACATTGGCTGTTAAGAGAGAGAAAGGGGAAGAAAACATCATTTGTCTAGCTGAGACATCCTTTTGGAGAGCTTGGCATCATTTTACAAGCTATGGCATTATAGATCTGTAAGGAAGAAGTGTGTGGAAGGCTACATGGAAGTAGGGCATGAGAGAGAGGATCCTCTCATTGGCATCCCTACTAGACATCTGTTACACACTAGCAATAAACACCAAAAATTAGACCTTTTTTTGGGTTTAAACACCCCATTATTTCTAATGCCCCATTTAGTGGGACCACCCTCTACTAAGAAATTGGTAAAATATACTTTTGTATAATTTCCTTAGCATTATTTTGATCTTATATTCATAGATCAGTCACTTGATTTTTTGAATTATAGTCAAATTGGAAAATTTGCATTTAAAAGAGCAATTTAGAGATTTTAAAAACTTGTATCTTTGACCAATGAAGATGAAGGGTGAGGCTTGAGTTGGCAGGATGCCAATTTACACTCACAAATCAAACCTCTGTATTCATCATTTCATGTTTATTCCAATGAGTGGTTTGAAGGCTAGGTTCCCCTTGACTAAATGTTTTTTTAAAGTTCAAAGTGCATTTTTTATCAATAGGCCTATTTTATGGGAAATTAAAACTTTAAAATATTGCAAATGGTAACTTGAAATTGAGTGCCATTTTTTGCAAAGATGCTTGTTTTTGTATTTCCCACACATTAGGATATTTTTTTTTGAAAAATACACTACTTGATAAAGTGCCATTTTTTTGGGTCTCACCTTGGATGCATTTTCAGCTGAGCCTGATGTCCTATTTGTATAAACTTATCTTATTAACTTACACTAATTGCTCTAGATGCATTATCATCTGAGTTTAATGTGTTTTAAGCATGCACTTGAAACATTTTGGTGGGGTTAAACATTTCACATTTGGGGGGGTGTACTTGGCTTATTTGCACTTTCTATTATGTTCTTGCACTTTATTTTTGCAACAAATAAAACCTAAAATAACTCCACTTCACTTAATTTTGGAACTAAAATGGACTCAATTTCATTAAACCCACCAACTCCCTTCAATTATCATGATTGGAATATCAAAATGACCATCATTTTAAGAAGTAAGGGACTCTAGAGGACAATAATGGGTAGTGGAGTTGAACCTAGCATAGAAGCTAAAAAAGTTAAGTGGTATAATCATAGTGATGAAGCCTATGGGTTAATGAGTTTATCCATGTTTGTTGGTCTCCTTTTTCACCTAGAAACTTCTAAAACTTCCAATGATGTATGGGTAACCTTAGAAACATTGTTTGGGAAGCTCGATGAGATGAGAGGTCATGAGCTGGAGAATGAACTCATTAGTCTAAGTCCTAGTAAACTTGATACCCTTCAGGGTTTATTCACTAAGTTTAAGGCCTTGAGATTATAGTTGAAAGAATGCAGGATTGATAAAGAAGATGACCAACTTATTCTTTATATTCTCACCAAACCAGGTTCTAGCTATTCAATCTTTATCTCCACCTTTTATGCCACCAAAAGTTATTTTGGCACTACATGGAAAATGCCCTCTTTAGACACCTTTATTATTGACTTGACCGAGGAATAAGACTAGTTGATCTAGATGGGCATAGTGAAGTCTAGTAAATCTCAAGACTTGATTGCTAGAAATGATAAAGAAAAGACTTTAACTAAGGAGAAGAAGAAAAAGAATAAGGATCAAGAGAAGAAGAAAGAAAATACCTCTACCAAGACCAACACTGAAACTTCCTCTTCCAAACCAAAACCTAAGAAGGAGAAGGTTAAGTATGCCTATTTTAATAAAAATGGGCATGATGAACACAAGTATATGAAGAAGCAAATAGATCACCTAACTCATCTCCTAGAGAATCACAACATAGGTGTTCCTGAATCTATCAAGTAGAATTCATCAACCCAAGAATCTACTAAGGCAAAGGGTAAAGGTAACAAGAAAGAAAAGGGTAAATCTCTTGTAGTAGTTGAAAATTACACATATTCATGGGTTATTGACTTAGGTGTTTCTCAGCACATGGGCTCTTCACTTGTTGAGTTTTCTTACTTAGAGCCTTGTAACATGTCTTCTATTAACTTGGGTGATAACACTTTTATACCAATTTTAGGGAGAGGGTATATTGAAATGGAGGGAGGAACATTCAATAATGTTCTAATTGTTCCTTCTCTTTCAACCAATCTCCTATCCATATATCAAATCACTCATATTTTCCAGGGCATGAGGGTTGAGTTTTCACCATACTCAGTTATCATCAAGGAGTTGAATAATGATTCTATAGTGGTAGTGGGTAGGGCAAATCACCAAGATAGTTTATACACCTCACATTTTACACCTGATTCTTCTCTAACTACATTTCTAAATCACTTAGATGGAGTTAGCAAATTATGGCATGATTAGTTTGGCCACCTCAACTATCGCTACCTTAAACAACATAGCAAAAATATCATGGTCATAGGCTTGCCTTGAGCCCAATTTTCTAAGGAAATTTGTGAGGGTTGCTCTTTTGGGAAGCATCCCAAAGTAAAATTTGACAAAGGAAAAGCTTAGAGGGCTTCAAAAGCATTGGATTTAGTACACAATGATGTATTTAGGCCTTTTCCCAGTCCATCTTTTACAAGGGCTAAGTATATTCTCACTTTCATTAATGATTTCTCGAGATACACATGGGTACACTTTCTTAAGCAAAAGTCTGAAGTGTTTGAATATTTTCAAGACTTCAAGGCTCTTGTTGAGAAACAATATGAGAAATCTATGAAGATTCTTCAAATTGACAATGGAGGAGAATATGTCAGCAACAAATGAGTAGTTTTGCACTATAGAGTGGATTGATTTATAGTGCATAGTTACTTATAGTCCTTCACAAAATGGAGTTGTAGAACGTAAGAATAGGTTCTTAAAAGAGATGGATAGCTATATGATTCACTCTAAGTCATTGGCACCTTAGTATTGGGATTGAGACATTAATTGTGCTCTCTATATCCATAATAAGGATCCTCACAAAGCTTTGAAAGTCATAACTCCCTTTGAAGCTTGGCATAAAGGAAACCTGATGTTGAACACTTTAGGGTTTTTTCATCTCACACCATGGCACTGATACTAAATAAGAAATACAAAGCTATAGAATTTTAGTCCTAGCCTTGCATCTTTTTAGGATATCTAGATGGTGTCAAGGGGTACCACCTTCTTCATCTGACCACACATGAGTTGTTCATCAAGAGAAGTTTTCACTTTTAGGAGAGACTTATAGAATTAACACTTGACACTTCTTCTCCTTCATTAGATCTACTTAGACATGATGATTCTTCTTTTGATTTGGGTCATCCAGAGTAGGTTCTTGATCCAGAGTCATCATCTTCTTCTTCTAGTTCAAATAACAAGGATAATGATATAGATTCATCTACATCCACCTCTAGTCATGATTCAGAGGATGAGGATTCAACACCTGACTCACCCACTTCTAGGCCACTTTGGGCCAGATGGACACTTGAGAGTGTAGGTACTTGGGTAGGGGATCTAATAGATGATAAATGTACTCAAGGATATTATTAGAATGGTCTACATGCCTTATTTTCTTCAATTTTGGATCCACAAATTTTTTGAGAGGATTTAGTCATCCCTGAGTGGGATAGTGCTATGAAGGAAGAATTTTCTTCATTGATCAAAAATCACACTTGGGATTTAACTTCACTTCCTAAGGGAAGGAAGATAGTTCAATGTGGGTGGATATATCAGACCAAGTTTATAGTAGATGGGTCGATTGAAAAGTATAAGGCATGATTTATCACCAAGGGTTTTTCACAAGTAGTCAGTATTGACTACTCTGAGACCTTTTTACCCATTGTAAAGATGAATTTGACCTGACTCACACTAGCTATAGATGCATCACATGGTTAATATGTGCACCAGATGGATGTGAAGAGTGCATTTCTTCATGAAGACCTTGAGGAGGAGATCTATATAAGATTAGCCACTTGGGTTTGTTCAAGATTCATCCTTAGTTTATAGACTTAGTAAATATATCTATGGCCTCAAACAAGCCCCTCAAGCTTTGTACACCAAGATGGATTCCTTATTCTTTACATTAGGTTTCACCAGGTGTCATTTAGACCCCAATGTTTACTTCTTGTAGTAGGATGATTCTCTACTAATATTAGTACTTTATGTTGATGATCTTTTGATCATCAAGAGTTCTTCATTAGCTATTGTAGTGGTGAAGACATCTATACAAGATATATTTGACATGATAGACTTGGGTCTTTTGCATTACTTCCTTGGCATCAAGATTTCATAGTCTGAGTTAGGGATATCCCTTACATAGCCCAATTATGCTCTTGATCTTTTGACTTAATTTCACATGGCTGAGTGTAAGCCATATTTGACTCCCTTTCTATTAGGAATCAAGCTTGAGGCTGACTATTCTACACCATTGGTTGATGTCACTCAGTATCAATAGCTTGTTGGTAACCTCATTTATCTAACTCATACCAGGCTTGATATTTCATATGCAGTAGGACTTGTCTCTAGATTCATGTAGGGACCTCATGAGTTACACTGGAAAGTAGCTAAGAGTATATTTCACTACATACAAGGTTCTCATATATTCGAGATTCAATAAAAATTTGGCACAGAGGTTGACTTGGTTGGATTTACAGATTCAGATTAGGATAGTGATTCTTAGACTCATAAGTCCACTTCTAGTTATAGTTTTTCTTTGGGTTTTGGTCTTATTAGTTGGTCTATCAAGAAGAAGAATGCTATTACTATATCATCTGTATAGGTAGAGTATAGGGGAGTTATTAACATAGCTATTGAGGCTATTTGGCTTTAGGGGATTCGATTTGAGTTTGGCATTCCTTTCAGACAACCCACTATCATCTATTATGATAACTAGAGTACTATATAGATATGTAAGAATTTAGTTCATCACAATCAGACCAAATACATTGAGATTCACATGCATTTTATTTGGGAGCTTATTAATGGTTAGTTCATTGACTTGATATTTTTCCAGTCTTTAGAGTAGGTTTTGGATATCTTCACCAAACCCTTCACCAAGAGAAAGTTCATTCATCTACGAGCTCTTCTTAGGGTGTAATCTACATCAACAACAACATTATCTTTGAGGGGTGAGTTGGGGGGGGGGATTCTAGCCTCTTCCTTTATTTTATGTCTCTCTTTTGAGGGGGAGTTTTTTTGCTTATAATTTTTCTCTTTTTATTTACTTTATGAAAGATTTCTTTGTATATGGATGCCTAATCAAGCCTAGTTTCCAAGGCCCATATTTTACACTGCCCACCTAAGCTATGCTTATGGGGGGGGTGTTAGTGTAGGTATTTATTTTTCCCAATTTATTTAATTAGGAATATTATTTTTTGCACATAGATTTTTCCTACATTTAGGGGATAGGCTTGCTTATGTGGAGATTATGTGTCATAGACATGTCATAGAGAAGTAACTCCTTTGACTGATTATTTTGGGTATGAGAGTTACTACTATATTTTGGGAACCTATCACCACCTTTCATGGAGGAATTACATTATATTCATTGGGTACTTTGACCACCACTTGAGGTGGTGTTACATTTATGCTCTCTTATTTGTATGCTCCATTTGAGCCTATTTCCTTTAATCAAATATTGGGTTTTCTCCTATTTGTCTTGTGAAATTCATCTTCTTGTATGATTTAAAATTGATTTATCATCATTTTGGTGTGTACTAGATTCATCTCATGTGATCACATATCTATTGCATTCATGTTATCCAGATCCTAGCACAACTCTAATATAATATTCTATCCTTGCTTCTCCTTATCCTCTCATGTTTATGCAAGAGTTCCTATTTTAACATGTCATATAGAATGTATCTAGTGTGTTAGGCTCCTTTCAAGAGTAAAAATGTTATTAGAGTGTGAAATATACCCTTTGGTTTACTTATCTTGTGTTGTCTCATGCATATCACCTCTATGTTGAAACACTTATGTTAGGACCTCTTAAGACTTTGAAGCTCATTTGTAGGTCTTGTTTATTAGTGAAATAAGTATGATGGTCTTATGGAAATACTTTTGGTGTATCACCCCCTTAGAGTAGTTTCATTTCATGCAAAATTCTATCTTTTTTCACACAAGAAATTAGTTAAGTAGGTGATAATCACTTCAAGGAAAATTCAGGGAGCTATCCCATAAATATAGAGGTCTAATTCTACTATAGGTAAACCCACATACCTATAAGTATTCCCATGTTTCCCAAATATGGAGGAGGATTGAATAACCTCCTCTAGGGTGAATGATTTAGTGACAATAGGTATGCATAGGTTGCAGGTGTAACAACACTTTATGGGCACAAACATATCATTTTGGACACATATACACACTCAAGTTACTCCCTCCATTATCCAGACACACACTCAAGTTAGTCACTCTGTGGGTAAAATGTGAATGTTGTCTCCACACACTATTTTCTTTGCCAAAATTTAATTCAATATAATGTAGAAATTGTACCATTATGCCCATGTATTTTGTAATAACATTGGTTGTTTGTAAAATAAATATATAATTTGAAGAGTCAAATAATCAAATATCCTTAGATAGGGGTCCATGGAAAGGATAATGCAATTATAATTTAGGGATAGTTAGCCACATACAACTACAAATTTAAGTTAATAATAAAATATATATTCTCTATTACAAAATCAAGAACAATGACTATATAGGAGGACAATTTTTAATGAAGGGTAGTGGTGGGGGTTTGTAAATTTTTTGTTGCTATAATACATTATTTTATGTCATGTATCATGATTATATAATTTTTAGGATCATTCACCAATAATCTATATGATCGTTCATATAATTTATTAAATATTCTTAGCAACACCTATTGAAACTATTTTGGAAGACCATGGGACCACATTGGTGCAAAATAGGTAAGTTGATGACACCTTTTTCACTATAAACATTTTTTCAAGAGGATGTCCATCTGATGGTTAATATGAGGCTAGATGTGTACATATTTTACATATCATGGTCTCAACTAATACATGGTAATGCCAAATTTAAATTTTCATTTAATAAAATACAAAATAATGATCTAATTTTTTATTTTTATTATATACTATAAACTCTTCTTTGATGAGAGAAAAAAATCTTGTGTAACAACTCTTATTTAACTTTATGGATGCTTTATGTACATAAAAATGGCGTCATGAATCCCATGGGATTGTAATAATACAATAATATCATCAATTAACTCATCCTTCATGGCAATGAACTTGAAAGTATAATATTTTTCATGCATTAATTACAACAATGTCCAAACTAAATGAAATTATATTATTATCTGGACATGATGAAAGTAGATTAATAGAATTGGAAAGTATAACTGGATACAATGAAACCAAAATGAACTTAGAAAAATATACTAAAAAAATGGACATAACCCAAAATTATGTTCATTGTTCTCCAAGGCAAGGATAACATTTCTAAATATGAAGGTATTTAACCACATGTTACTTTATACCACTTCAATTTGCATTAGAGTTTGGAAGATTGCTCAATCCCTAAAGAGTGTAATTTTTTTATATAATTAATATTATAAATGGTATTGAGTTATAGGTTATATATAATTAGAAATTAAAAAATTCAGTATCCTAAAAACTTAAATGTGGTAATTTGAAACTATACTCTACACTATCATATTTCTAATATTTTTAATTGGCATGTTTTTAAATAGAGAATATTTTGAAGCCTTTGCAGAATTTTTCTTCATATAATTCGGGCACAAAGTGAAGTACTAGACAAATTTCAATGAACCCAATGCCTTTTTAGCTTTATGTTATAACTTTGATTGGTGGCAGCTTGAACTTTTTTCTTATCCATTTATATTATTTGGAAACTATAGTGTAGGAAACTCAACATTTGAACTGTACATTATTGGTCATCATATTTTGTTATCACATGCTAAAATAGTCAAACTATATAGAGATAAATTTTAGGTAATAAGCATTTTAAATAGTATAATATTGATATGGGTTGAGTGGTTTGTTGATGCTCACTTCTGAAGTTGATAAGTTCCCTCCCTTTGGTCAAGTCCAAAAGTAACTAGATATAAAAGGGCCTCAGGATATGTACGTAATGAAGTATAAAGCTGAAAATCAGAGAACCATCCAACTATTGTAGGGAAATCACTTGGCCTTATAATAAAAAATAAGCAAAAGGGTTTTATTGACATGGAAATTCTATTAATGTGGAGTATTCACTTGGCCTTATAATAAAAAATAAGCAAAAGGGTTTTATTGACATGGAAATTCTATTAATGTGGAGTATTCCATTGACAAATTTTTTAAAGGGCATAATTGTAACCCAAAGGACATTTTATTTTCTAAATGGTTGTTAAGTGTTTGTTAAATTCAAATGGGAGATTGATTTTAAAGAACATGTGATAATATTTTTAAATATATAAAATTTTCATTAGGGTAAATTTTTTTGTGATCCTTTTCTATTTTTCCATGCCTAATAGATTCATATACCCTTTTATTTGGGGACTATCCTTCAAGCATGAAGAGGATTGTAGGCTTTAGATTTTAGATTTACTACTTTCACCAAAAAATAATCTGAAGAGCTAAGGGGATGTTTTTATTTTATTTTATTGAATCATTATTCTAATCTCTATCTCCCATTTATGATTTATCTCCTCATTTAGTTACTAGAAAAAGAGATTATTTACAAGATTTAGGTTCAGATATCATAGGTACATAGTAATTTTTGAAACATATTACTAATCTTGAAATATTAGTAAAACATTTTGGATACTAGTGTATGTAAACACTTATATGTCAAAAATATTATAATAAGGTATCCATGTTGGTAAGGTAAGGCCATAATTTATTTCTTATCTGATTTTAGTAAAAATATTATGTATTAATCAAACTTTGTAGGGTGGAACAAGAAATATTATTGCTTACATTTTAGATAACACCATTGGACTTCCAGTTGTTTCATGGGGGTTGCAAGCATTATTAGAATATTTTAAGCATCAATATGACAATACATCTACACTAATATATGAAAATGGTACTACCTTATTATTCCATTATTCATGTTTTATCTACTTAGAATTTTATAATATTAGTTGATACTTGATTATATGTAATTATTTCATTTAGAATCATCTTATTTAGCCATCTTAATTATAGACACTTCCCAGTGAGCATTGTTAGGTCATACAACTATATTTTAGAAATTATAGATAATAATATTTTAATATTTTTTGAGAAAATACATTAATATTATTGATCCATCCATCCACATTTTAGATAATAATACACAATCCATAACATTATAGCTTTTATTTCAATTATCAACAATTTGTGGTAAGTCCCAAGCCTTCCTACTTAGGTATTTATTTTCTTAGCTATTTGTATTTCAAATTATTTTTTAACCCTAAAATATGGGTAGTTGGTATATTTAATTTTATTAGTTATTTTTAGTAAAAATTGTCTTCCATTGGAATGTTTGAGGTTTACCCCTTATTTCTTTAGCTTAATTTTGGTTTTTGGGGTCATATATTTGGATTTTAAGTTCCTTTAATCCAATGAACATTTATTTTTTACCATGGTGTGATTTAAAATCTAAATTATCTACTTTATTCATTTATGGACATTAATATGCTTGATTTCATATTGTTCATTCTAAAATGTATTGTAGGATATGACACCAATAACAACCAGTTTATCTAACTCTATGAGGCATTTTATAATAGGCCAAGGATGAAGTATCTTCATGATTATCTTGAGAATTTTATTGCACAATTAGATATGATCCATAAACTATACCGTCAAATTTATATAGCTTATCATTTTAAATTATTTATGTTATGGTAAACATGCTTGTGTGGGTATAGGAATGGATCCAATGCTCAAGAGTACGTTTTGTGGACACTAATAGACAATTTTGAGTTTATATTTGGATACCATATTTATTGTGGCCTATTTTATGTGTATTTAAATGATAAATATTTTATGATATACCCAACTCTTTCTGCTCACTAGTATATGAAATTTTTGAAATTGAAGAAATACGTTGAATATTTATGGAAGAGTGTAGATTGACATGCTTTAAGATAAAAAATACATAAATAAATGGTCTATATAAGAGTGTTTTAACCTTAACCTATGAAATTTATAGGGATACGTGTGGTTGAATTGTGGCTTACATACCCCTTATATTATCTTGTCACATCTCTTTATGTTCTTAGTAAGGTTAGTCTATGGAATAACCATGAATAACTAGAGTATATATAAGAGGTAATGGTTATTATTTTATCATAATATTTATAATTTTGATATTATTACATTGTTGAGGAGGTTTCCCCATCAAAATAGCTAAACTATATTTATTAATCATTCTACTCTTCTATCAATTATTATTGTGGTTATATATTTTACTCTTTTTTTAATGATATAATATTATATTATGTAAACATCTAAGTAATTTTATTAGAAGTGATGTCAGAGCTTTGATTTGGGAAAGTTTCAATGGAATAATTTTCTTAGATCTAGTATTTCAAGTCTCATGTGAGTGGAATGATTGAACATGCATAACTTATGATCAGGGAAGAATTTACTTTTCCCATCATTACAATATTATTCAAAGTGATTTTTTGAAAAAAATAGTAAAAAAGAGTTTGGAAAAAATTTCACACATGTGAAAATTAGAAGTCATTATATTCATCTCAATGAGATGATAAAAATGATATAATCTTCCTATACACTTTTTGGGCCATAAATTTTCACCCTTATGTACATTAACAATTGTTGGATTCATCTTAGTGAGATGACCACAAAGGTATAATCTGTAGATAAATTTTTTTTAGGGATGAAACCCTCCATCATAAGGTTTGTTCAGGGTTGATCCTAACACTCACAAACATAGGAAATGGAAATAAACTCCAAAAACTCTTCACAAGGATGACATAAAGTCTGATACTTCTAATATTTATTTTTGAGGAGGTTTACCAAACTCGGTTAGATTTATAAATCATGGTGCATAAATATGATATTGATGTGGTAAAAGGGGACATCACTGGGGTAAGAGGGGACCTAAATGTTTTAAAATATTAATTGACACTTATAACTAGTCAATTATCCAATCTCACACCTTAGATTTCATAAAATACTCCTACACTACAGTTTGGTTCTCCCCATTCAAACAATCACACCTCAATCTTGGTCTGAAGTAGTTTTTTTCTAAAAGTGGTCTTGTATAAGTTTAATGGTAAGGATCCACTCACTTGGATCAGTCAAATCAAAAAATTTATTTGATATACATCAAACTCCATGTGTGAAAAAGGTGGTCATGGCCTCTATATATCTGGAACCTAAGCTGTTCATTTTTTATACGTAGTTGTGATATCAAAATAAAAATAAGGTTTTTTAGTTTACCTGGTTTATATTTTTTAAGGAGTTATGGCTCCACTATCACAATAATGTCTCAAAAAACTACTTTAGTCAACTAGCCAAACTATATAAAATAAATATTGTGAAGGATTATATTATTAAATTCCATAATCTCTCCTTATGTGTGTATGACATCACTAAGGAAAATTTGACTAGCCTATTACTAGGCGGTCTCAAAGATAACTTCCAAATGGAGGTTTTTATGTTTAGTCCTAGTTCAGTGTTTAAAGCCATACCAATGGTATACATGGTAGAGGAAAAATATTTGGTGAAATGAAGACCTTTCATTAATGTCCATGAATGCAATTTCCCATCCCTATCATTTCCTCAGCCTACAAGATTGATCCCTTATTAAATTGAAGAGAAACATGAAAAAGGGTTATGTTTTGGTTATGATATAAAATGGATAAAATGACATAGATGTGATAAAAATGAGTTTTTTTTACATTGAAGGTGTAAATAAGGATGAAGAAGATGATAAAGCTTTAGTTGTAGGTATAGAATAACCAAGGGAAGAATATAAGTATTCTCAACCTATTATTTCATGTCATAAACTTTTAGGTATTAATACTCTTAAAACTCTTAAGGTGGTGGTTTTCCTCAAGAAATATAAGGTGACTATGTTGATTCACACTAGGAGTAAACACAACTTTATAAATAGTAAGTTGGCTACTTATTTAAACTATTTAATTTACTTAACTTTAAAATTTTAGGTCATGATTTTATATGGTGGTATAATCAACTATTCTAAAAAATTCCATAGTATTAAGATTTATGTGGGAGAGTACCTATTATAATCTCCTATGTTTTCTATTCTCATGGGCAAGGCTACCATTCTTTTAGAGTGCAATGGCTCACCACTTTGGGCATGTGCTTTCCTTTATAAGGCGGGACATTTTAATTACATGTTTTATGAGCTAAATCTCCACAATTGTTTAGTTCTCACTAGATGATAATTGTTGTAGAAAATACTTTAGTTGGCTTATTTTCCTTGTCACATGCCTAACAATCAATCCAACTCAATTATAGACTTGGTATGACTAGGTGAAATTGTAGTAAAGTCTTGGGTGCATAAAATTTAAATGCACTACTACATTGGTATCAAACTACTCAAGGTACAAACATTGTGTGTTCACTCGATGCGTAATAGAGAAGGGATTGGGGACCATGTTGGGATAGTTGAAACATGGTGAACCTTAGTCTATTTGGGACTTGGTCATTTCTGTAATGAACTTAGATAGGTTCATTAACACAAGCCATTCCTGGTAGCATCAATAGGTGAGAGTCTACTCAAGGTAGCTAGTTTTGGTCATAGAGGCTCAAGTCTTTGAGATGCCAAGCTAAGTGTCATTTAGGTGCTTAGTGATTTAGGGAAATTATCTATACTTAGTGGTTCATTATTTGTGCTAGCACTATCGGCATGGATTTTAGGGCTTAGGTGCATGCCTTGCCTAACACTTAGGAAAATTTATGGTTTAAGCCAAAGTCGCTATCTGGCACAAGGATACCATTAATGACCTAGAGCATACCTTCACTCAATGACATATGAAACTATAAAATTTATACTATCATTACTAATCCATTATATTCACAATTATAATATAATTCTATAACCATATAAATAAGATCAATACTCAATTGTTTTCAATGCCATTCTTCATTAATTCAAAGTTTAGTAAAACATGGTATAATTTATATAAAATAGAAAATATGTCCATCTAAGTTATATTAAAATCCCAATAGATCATAGGAGAGCATGGGAGATACATGATCATTCTCAAAAGTATTCTTGATAAATATAAACCAAATTCATGCATAATTCTAGAGCTAATCCTATAGAGCTTTGCTGCATTAATATTGCCTCCTTTTGTTCTAGGTTTGAGATTGTTTTATAGGTAGGGGAAGCATCTTTCTATCAGTTAGATGGGCACACAATAGGTGATGAAATATCACCAGGGGTGGTTATTCTAGTCAGCTCCACTAATCTGATACCTATGCTCTCTAGCCACCATGTACAAGTACTCAAGGAGATGTCCCTTAAAACCTAGGTGTTAAGCAATTGCCTATCAGCTAACACAAGATCCTTAAAGATCCTCCCAGATAACACCAAAATTATAAAAAGAGAAACCATTTAAAATTATTTCCTCATGCCAATATGTGTTGAGTTGGCATGGGTCCATTAGTTAGCACAAAAAGGGGCCCAACATTACCCCACATAAAAATGCTAGTCTACCCTCAGACTAATCTTTTAGCACCTTTACTACATAGAATTTGGGTGTGCCCTATTTTATTTATAATTTGAAAAATTTGAAGCCCTTAATGGTGAGCTTGATTTCTTTGATGGAACCTTCTACTTCCATTGATTCATCCTCAAGTGCGAGCATGTCTATGTTTTCTAATTCCTTCCTAAAGGCTTCCAACCTTTCCTTTACCCTTCTTACCCTACCATCTACTATGACCCCTTACTCACTTACCTTTATCTAAAAGGCACAAAAGAGTGCTTCTAGGTCTTGCTCCTAGTTTTCAACTGGGTGCTTAAGGTGTTGACCTATGCCATAACCTGGGTATGCTCAATCTTGCTCATAGTAAATGCATGATTCATCAAAGCATCCTTCTCTTTTAAATTTTGAATTCACACATAGATAATTAATGCTTGAGTGGAAAAGTTGAAAAATATGACATCAATTTCCTCTATGCCCTCTTCTATATGTACAAAGAGGTTTTCTACTTCATAAAGCTTTTTATTTATCTCTCTCATGATGGATTCATAGGGATATCCTTATTCTTCTAGTGTTGTTTTCATCTAGGGAATAATTTGGTCTACTAGCACATATACCTTATAAATATCTATCATTTCCAAAGTATCAACACCATCCAAAAGAGATGGCTCCACTTCTTTGATGTGCTTGACTAGATACTAGAGTTTGAGCTTCATTACTTTTATCTCTTCTTCTACTTCTTGAAATATTTATTTTCACTTGTTGGCATAAACATCATTGATAATATTCTTACATGCTACTTTTAACTCCATTTTAAGGAGGGTGTTAGCAAACTTAATGGGGTTCATATCCCTTAGATTGATGAGTTGGTAGTCATTCCCCTCCTCTAGTTTCTTGGTGATTTGAATTACTTTCATAGGCACTTCAAACTGAAGCTCATCCTTGTAATAATAGAGAACCTAAGAACCTTGATGTCACATTAGGGTCATGGAAGCTTTAGGGGGCATGTAATATATCATATAAAAATCATCATCCTAGGTTAACCCCCTCTATGATTTCTCTCTATATCTCGACTCATACTCAAATTTGATGGCTACCTCCATGTGATCTTGTTATTCCCCATTAGCATTAGGGATCTCTCCACTACCTTCTTCTCTTAGGGGTTCTTCCTTTTAAAAATTTTCCCCTTGGTTTGAATCTTCTCCTTCCTTAGTGCTAGCTTCACCATCTTTTTTTATAGGGGTTCTTCTTAGGACTTTTCCCCTTTATCTACTTCTTCTTCTTGAGGCTCCTTGGTAGAAACCTCTATAGATCCCTTTTCCATGATAACCTTCTCTTCCCCTTCTTTCTCTATTTGCCCCATTAAGGTTCCAACATCACCTTATTTATCCTTACATACCCATTTTGTACTTAGGCACACTTATTTTATAGCTTCTTCTACTGAGCTAGTGTGGGTGCTCGGTGCCTCTTCTATCTTGGTTTTAATGGGTTCCATGCCTGTGGTAACCCTATTTTATTTTTCCTTTCTCTGGGCCCTTTTTATTTCTACCTTCCCCTTCTTGATGGTTGTGGTAGTCTTCTCCTCTTTGGCTCTTATCTGTTCAGCCTCCACTTGATTAATTTTATCTTGAAATAAGCCCTTGGCCCTCATGACCTCTCTCTTGTGGTGCAACTGTAGCACCACATCAATGTGATCCTAATTTAGGCCCATGTTTTTCCATTTACACTTTAACTCTTCTTCAATTGGTAAAATTTATGGTCTTACTTCTCTAAGCATGATAATAGTGTCACCTTTAAGAGCCTCATGCACTTCCACCTTGTTAAGCTCTTTATCTATTCCTCTTTCCTTACTTTCTTATTTCCTCCCTTTTAGCTCTTGTGCTTTGAATTTGTCCCATTCTCTCCTATTCTCCTCAACATCAACCATATAAATGACTTATTTTGACATCTTGGCCTTCACCATTTCTTCTCTTCTTTCTTCCAACTCCTGTGCCTTCTAGATAGTGGTATCACTAAGGCCAAATTTCTTCCAACTCCTCATCTTCTTCTCTAATTCACTTTGATAAGGTGGAGAGGGGGTCATTTCATTTGATTAGGATTCCTCTTACTTAGGCAAAATATATATTCCCATCCCAAATTTTTCTTCTTCCATCTCTTCTTTGATGTCTGATAGGGTTACTATCGATACTATAGTAGGAGCCTTCCCCTTCTTCTTCTCCTTGTTGTTAGGAGAAGTCCTTGGTGTTAATCTCACACACTTATTTGTGGGAGCCAAAGAAGAGGCTTCTTCTTCTGAGATGATCTTGAGCCTTATTCTCTCTTCTATCTCTTCCAATGTCTCCCCCTTCTTTTTTTGGAGATTTCTTCTTCTCTGTTGGCACCAGGTTCCATTCATCACTGATCCTAATAGGGGGATCATCACTTTGATCTACATTTGGGACCTTATTTGGCTTCATCTCATAGTCGAGCCTATGGATGTGCCTAACTATGGTTACCTCTTGGAGAGGATAGATGTCAGTGTGATATGACTCATCCTCTTCATCTTTGATGGCCTTCTCATCTACATGAATGAACTAGTACCTCATCTTGCACCCCGCTATATCTAGTTCTTTCATAGGGATGTTTAACTGCTATGCATTGGGGATCCTACACAATGCTTACATAAAGTATCTTACTAAGAAAGCACAGGGGAGATTTAACTAATGTGATCTATTCCCATCTAAAATTTCTAGGTGCATGATGTAGTAGTGCTACATAATGACAAAGATCATCATTGTAAACATACTTTTTGGGAGGTCTTATAGGATACACCACTCTTGCTTGAAGGCATCTATATATCTTTCACACCATCCCATGATATGAGTCTTATATTTGGTGCTAAAGGAGAGAGGGCATGTGAATTCTTTATATTTCCATGCTACGAAGTCATTAAGCTCTAAAAAGATCTAGAGGTTGTCCTCATCCCCATCTAGAATTCTAATCTCCTCAATGACAATTAAGATGAGAATGGAACCCCACCTGAATGTCCCTTTCATCTTATGGAAATCCTACACATTTCTCAAAAATTCATTGAGGATGAATTTAACAATGTTGAACTACATGCCCTGCACTATGTGATAGGTGATGAAAAAGTAAGCCTTAGTCACATCAGTCTAGTGACTACTTGGACATAGTTTGGAGTTTATGAAGTACACCACCACCCTCATGTTGGGGTCCTGGCACTCATTGATGGGGAACATGAAACCCCCTTTAAATTACTTAGGAAATGTATAATGTGCTCCACTTATTCATCATCATCCATCACTTGGCAGATGTCTCAATTAACATCTAGAAGCCTAGTTATTCTTTTTATCAGTTACATTAAAATATTCATGTGTCTCCCTACAAAGTAAATGTGATCCTCATGGAATTGTGAGAGTAGGTATTATAAAAGCTTATATATTTTCTCAAATCATGGAAACTCATAGAGTTGAGTTGTGTTAAAATCTATCAACTTGTCTTGAATTGAGATGTCAAATAGGGTGGTACCTTGCTTTGTCATGTGCCTTGTATCCACCACCCAATCTTGTGTGAGGTCTTACAAATGGCTAGATGTTCATCAGTTATATTCCTTTAATTTTAATGTGTACATAAATTACTACCAATTTTGCCCTATTATTAATTTTGGGGGGAATTTCATGACTTAGTAGGACATCTTTGTGAGCATCTTGGTATCCACTTATACCATGTTGACTGCTTCTACTCATTGTGGCACTATTTTTGTAGTGGCTAATTTGGGTGATATACACACCAATTTTAGATCTTATTGTACCTACTCTAAGCTTGACCCTTTTCATTTATTCACCATCCTAAACCTACTATAGTTGAAGCATGGTAGGTATGGTTTGATGAAGCCTCAAATGGTGATGGAACTTTTACAGTTGTGGGGTTTGTGACTATTCCTTAGGCTCTTGAGCTATGCTTGTTGGTAATGGTGGATTAGGTTACACCATAATTATATACTATCTAAACCTTTAAAATTATTCCCTAATAAATCCACAAGTTGATCCTATTCTGAACACAAACCTATCCACTACTCAGTCATTTACTCTTGGTGCCTAGGGTGCTTGAATTCTCACTTGGTACACTTCAGGTTTTTGGTTTTCACACTTTGGATCTCTGGTTCTTACTTTAGTTTACTCTAAGTCTAAACCTATGTGGTTTTCACCATTTTATACCCCACTCTTTTAGTTACCATCATTAATGCAAGTGTTTTATGGCATGGTAGCACCTATATTTCTTGGAAAATGCAAAATTTCATGAAATCGACAAAAATCTCTTGTCATTAAAAAATTAAATGCATATATTTGTGCCTCAGTTTCTACCTCATTAAATTTTCTCAATGGTAGTTTAGTGAAGTGACATTTAGTTCAAATAGTCAATTCTTGGTCAAACTTGGGTGGATGCTAGTTGTCTTTAAAAAATTTCCTTATACACTTTGTTGACTCGGTGTGACCTTTACCTTCCTTATGGTAACCTAGGTATAGTGCCTCACATGTAAATGATTTAGCCTCCTTAATTACACTTTTTATTCTTGCTATGCTTCCATGTCAAGCATGCTTCTCTATATTAGTCAGTTTCTTTCACTTCATCTTGCCTTGGCCTATCCTACCCCATATAAATCCCTTACATTGGCCCTCTAGTGCTTCAGTTTCCTTTCCTAGTTCTTGTGCACATGATTAGGTGGTGTATATTTCCCTTCCCTCTTGTGCACAACCATGTAGTTCATCTTCACTTTATTATTTGATTTTTGGTGCTTATTCAATTGATGCACCTTTTTCTAACTTTGGCACAAAGTCTACCTTTGTGCTTATGCACTTTATCATTTTGTTCTCAAATATTAAAATTATGGAAACTTCTTCATGCCTAGAAACTTAGGCATATAACCCTAGGTGTTTAGAATGTAAATGGGCTCATCTCACTCGACTGATCTTATGTGTAGAAGCCCCAAAGTAGTTTATTCTTGGGCCTTTAAGTGCCTTGTAATTTGCACCATGTGCACATCAATCTTATGTGTCTTCTTATTGCATCTAGAAAGTTTCACGTGCCCACTACTTAGATGTGTGGCATCATACATTTAGAAAGCATAAGTGCTTAACTCACCCAATTGGAATTATGCATGAAAGGCTAGACAAATTTACTAGTGGAGCACCTTGTCTCTTGGATGTATTTCTTTATGATTTTCTATGATTTTTTTCCTAATGCTAGAAATCATCATGTGCCTAAAAACTTAGGTGTTTAGCCTCAGGCACATTTAGTAAGTGTAAGTGCTCAACTCACCCAACTAGAATTATGTGTGAAGTGTCAGAAAATTAACTTTTTCATATAATATGAAAATAATTTCAAATGCATTGGATTTAAAGATCGAGCTTTAACTAGTTTAACTCTTGATAATGTAGAAATTTTAATGACCATACATAATCTTGGAAATGAATTAGTTGTCATCAAATAATAAACCTTACAAATTAAAAAAAATATTTTAATCCTTATAAAGGTAAGAATGAAGAAAAGGTTCATTATTTTTACATTTATGAAATATACCATGATTCTAACACATGTTTACTTTTATCCATGAGAAATAAAGTATTACCATTGACTTAGCTGATAATATAAACCTGTGTGGTTTTGCCGAGTATTCAGAAAAAATCAAACTTGGTAATGTTTATTCTATTTAGAGAAGACAAAAGTATTATAATCATGTCCCTAAAAATAATTCAAATGCCATTAACAATCAAACATATAATTCCAAACATTATACATAAGATAAAAGTAAATTTGCACATAATGTTACTGTTATAAATAATTCTACTAAAAATTCTTAGTAATAGAAGCACAAAAGTTTTTCTCATATATGTCATCATGATGTGGGTGCTTATAACTTTATAGATGATACGGAAACCATTAAATTTGTATTTTATTTACTTCAGAAGGACTATTTTGTATAATTTGGACTTATCAATAGTCCAAATTTTCAAAAACTATCATAAATAAATTGGATTGTATCCAAATTAAATTGGACTATATTGATATTAAGTTGGACTTATTACAAATAACTCATATCTATCTAATGTTTTTATGATAAGTCCAAAATGTTTAAAATGATCATAAATAGTTTATTTATTAGTATTTGAAAACTATCACAAATAAATTAAACTTCATCAAGAATTACTTGGACTTATAACAAATAAACCACATCTATATTATATAATTATAATAAGTCCAAATTATACAACCATTCAAACTGGTTCACAGACCATGCATTTATAGATATTATAAGACTTGTCGACATATTTTTTAAGGAAAAATAATTCATACAACAATCACATGCTTGACCGATATGTAATTTAGAACTTTTATAATGATTGGGATGCCATGTGTCATTGGTTGATTGGATTATGAACTATATGTTTAATTTGATTCAAGTGACATCCTCATGATCATCAAAGTTTATCTCATATTATCTCACACAATCTGGGGTGCCACATGAAAATCCAAATAATATTTGTCGATATGCAAATGCTAAATAATAAATCTTGATGTGTAAGTGAGACATTCTAAGGTGTAAACCAAGAAGACCTTTTTGCATACATAGGAATGTTGAATTATATTTTATAAAACATAAAATTCAAGATTTACTAAAGTCTCAGTTGTGCAAATTATGAATACCTTTTGTCAAAGACCATTTTTAAGGATGCAAAAATTCAAAGTGGATGTTCAAACAATAAAATGCTATTAAATAGATGCATAGTTACTAAAATACTAAATTGTCAAAGTAGAAAATATAAAACTCAAAAGCTGAAGTGTATTTCTCAAGACCCAAAATGTGAAGTGCCAATAGAAATAAATAAAACAATAAAACATTATACATTCTCAAAACATGGACTAAATTTTGAAAAAAAAATCATATTTATCATTCCAAAATTAAGGAAACACCATTTCAAATTTACCAATACTTTTATCACTATTTTTATTATTACCTAGTGGGATGATGCATTAAAATAGTTTGTTACAATGCCTTTCAAAAAATTAGTGAGAACAAGTGTATGACCTCCAAAATTTTTATTTGGTTTCCAAGCATAGATGATAATATCTATGGGTATGGATGGTAAAGATGTGTCAGTTGGGTTTGGCTTCTATTTCTTATCTAAGCAACCTAAATAAATTTTAGCTTCTTTTACATCTTTTTTACCTACATGAACTGGGATGAACCAGGCTACATTGACCCTTCATTCTATATCCCCATTTGTTTGTAGTATCTCAATATTACCTTTAGCTCTAACAACCCATACTATGTAGTCCACTCTTGTAGAATCATTAGATCTGACAAATAACATGTTTCTAATTTACACATCTTGAGTTGCATCAAATGCAATACTTGTTATTTTTCTTCTTGGACTAACATATGTATATATAGATGCCACTCCAAAATTAAGGGTGCTACCATGAACAATTTTATGAAGATCTCTATGCATGGGTATGCCATGATGAGTTCTAGGCCAAAAATATCCTATGCACTCAGCTTTAGAAGGGAAAATGTCTTCTTTTATTATGTCATGATGGTTTGGAAGTAATATGCTAGATCCTTCAACTTACTATTTATAGTCAAACCAAATTCATTGAATTATTTCACATACTTATTCAAGTTATATTTTATTTATTTTTGACTCTTTTTCTACTTCTTTTTAAATCTTTAGCAACAATAGAGTCTTGAGACATTTCTCTATTTTTCAAGTCCTTGAAATATATATTTTGGTCATTTTACCTTCTGGAACATTTGGCTCACCATTTTATTTTGTTCGCTATAATGTAATTGGGGGGACCAATTTCTATCTCTTATAGAGTTTTTACAACTCATAATGGGCTGACCTTGATCCATGTGTAGAAGGAAGTATTGACCTTTTGTCAAGCTCACTATTTCATTTCTTCCCTTCAGCTGGTACCTATTAACATACTCTTTGAAATTCACTACCTCTTCAATCAAATATGGCATGAAGTTTCTTATATTTTCACACATCCTATAAATTCCCATCATCTCTACCACACTCCACACATCTTTCCTCTTTATACATTTAGACAAGTTTCCAAATGTGTCATTGATGTCCTTATGGGTATGTCTTATAGGCAAAAATATGACCTTAACAGTGAGGAAAACACCTTTGTAGATAAGGAGAGATAAATATTGCAACAAATACCTAAACAAAAATATATGCTTTTGTGAATTTTTAAATGTAACATTAGTTTCATATAATATTCAACATTTTAAAATATAATTATGGATGGAACTACCTAGTTTTATTATCCCCATAATAGTTATCTAGTTGAAGGTATAGCTTGGAAGGAAGTTTTTTGAAGGCATCAATTGATTGTGCTTCTTCTCTATATTTCTTGCATTCAGGGTAGCAGTTGTTAGACAAAAGTGCATCATATAATGGATATTTTAAAGATCCAAGTTTATATAGTAAAGATCCATAATTATTTAGCACTATTGTTTGCATATCCCTGAATCACTTATTTAATGAGGTGATGGTCAAGTTAGACCCTCCAATAATGTGTGATAAAAAAAATGCCCATATCCACCTACACTATGACCATGTGTTATAATCCCTACCATTGACAACTCTAATATTTTATCGGTAATTGCTTTTCTTTTTATCAATATCTTTAGCACAAATGTTTTTTGACATTCCACCTTGTCATGATGACACTAAGGCATTCTTCAGGGTATTGCTCTAACATTCATTTATGTGTGTAATACATTTATCTTGCCAAAAGTATTTGATTTGAGTGCATCATGAGTTCTTGATCGATATGCTCTTCCTGATATCTAGAGAGGGACCTAGAGTATTTGTATTGAGTCAACAAGATATGTTTTCACCTAACGAAGTCATCAGACATGGTAATAGTCACACTCTACATGTTATTGAATTTTGGCTGGGATATTGGCTCATATTCCATATCTACTAATTGTGCATTGATGTGGTGCATCATAAATTCTTGAGTGAAAGATGTTGAACATTTTATTGTGAGTTGTCTATATCTACTTGGCATATTAGTCATGGAGAAACATCTACAAAATCATCCACCAATTGGTCTAGTAAATTTATAGCTTCCATTGTCTTCTTATGTGGATTTTGTCAAAATCTCTCTACATGGAATGCATTTCTTTCCCCATTTTTGTGACAATTTTGAATGTCAAAAAATTTGCTTCTCTTTAATCCATATATTTTAAGCCAAGCTTCCAAATATATCTCTATACCTTGAAAATCAATGTTATTTTTGTCTTTATTTTTCTTAAACAAACTGGTAGAAAGGGCATCCAAGACATGTTGCCCCCTATCTATTATGGTGGAATCAAGCAACTTCATCTTTTCAAATTTTAGATTCTCAATTGATAATCATGTTTGAAAACATTTTTTTGTGCAACATTTATCCTCATACATTGTTGTAATCTCACTATCTATGCTTTTATCAAACTCCACTTAGTCGAGTGAATTGTTTGGTTGACTTCTTTTTCAAGTAGAGTATTTATAAGAATGCACTAATTTTTTTGGATGACTTTGTGCTAGGAGTGTTAGGAAAAGAGTGACTTTATTATCCAAAACATGCTAAAAATTTCCTATTTCTTTCTCCTTTGGTGTCATGTATGGTAAATTCATTGCTCTACAAGTTTTAGTTTCCACTATTTTGTTGGAAGGCCATCTAATGATAGATGTTTCAATAGCCTCTATAATACAAGTCTCACAATGTCATATAACATGCCTTATGTAAATTATCAATTCATTTTATAATATTGGTATAGGAATGCAACCAAAAATCTCTCCTAGTTGTACACATTCAACATAACCAAAAGCAATTTTTTTCATCATTTGCAAGAGCTGTACATTTGTGCAACAAATGTACCCTTTTCCCAACAAAATTTTTTCTCAAGCTTTGAAACGTGGTAAGATCATTGATATATCAAACACATTAATCCAACCAAGGGTTTTCTTGTTGAAATGGTTATATATGCATAATTGGATGCAAATTAATTTGACTTTGTTCCATGTCATTGTCTATATAAAACTTTTTTGTGCCATGTTACATCATGCTTGTGCTCCATATAGTAAAACTATCAACTACATCCCCCAAATTATCCATAAAATCTATAGGAAATGGAAGCAGTAGAATTAGATCAAAATATTTAGTCATATTAACACTTACACATTCAATAGGTATTTCCTCATTGTGGCATGTGGAAGTGAAATTTATAGCTTCTAGAGATTTAGCATCTTGACCCACTAATTTGTGTATTATTCCTTCACCAACGACCTTACCATTTTTTATGAGAGAAACATACTCTCTACATTAGAAAGCCATTGACATATGATTTTTCAATTAGACATTTGTAAAAGACAAAAGAAGAGTTGTTAATCAGGTTATTTATAAAATCAGTCCAATTTATACTTGTATGTAGGAGATAAAGCTATATTTATAGCCAAAAAAAGCATGGAGACATGTTAAAACCTAAAAATGTTTAAAAATTAATGTATAGCTTATTTTAATGACACAATTTATGTCAATCCAAAAAAATAATAGCTTTTAATGTCATATACTACATACTTCAATTCTTGCTTCATCCTAGTTTGAAGGTATCTCCAAAGAGATAAATTTCAAACATGTATCAGAGTTGAATAGCCATGCAGAGAAAATTAGCTAATTAAGTAAATATTCAACCATGTATTTTATTGTAATACAAAATGATAATGAGCAATGGGGATTTTGAGAAAAATTATGGGAAATGATTAGCTTCTTATATTTTGGGATCTTGTATCTGATATTAACCTTTTTTGTGGACCCAAAGGTTTGAAGGTGTCTCTTAGGAGATACCTTTCAAACATGCATATGGTTACCCTTGAAGGTTTGAAGATAGTACTGGGTGATACCTTGAAGGGCCTTATAATACCTTCAAGCATACCTGTGACATTAATTTTAAGACTTCATTTTCCAATAGTCAAGGACATGTGGCATGAAACTATAAACTAATGACATTTTAACACTCAAAAAATAATTCAAGTTCATTAGGAAAGTGACTCTCGATGATTATGCCAAGTGTCTCCATCCCATTTACCTAGAGACTGATAGATTGAACTTCATGTATGAAATCTTAGGGATATGTAAGTAGTGTTGTGGTGACACATGTATCCCTCTAAATTGCCTCTAAAATTATTATTAAAAATGGGGCCTGCTTCCCTAGGCCAATGGCATGCCTTTTCTTGAAAACAAAACTCCCTTCTTTTTTAAGGAGCATAGTGATGACATGTTTCATCATCAAATAGGACTAGGACTTCAAGTTTAAGGCTACACTTACCTGTGCGCTTAGTCACTATGATTCCACAATGAACCCAAGCACTTGCTTCAAGTTTATGGCCATGTTATTTATTCTTTCCCAATAGGATACATACAATTCTTGGACCATGGGGAGGATACCTATAGTATGGGAGTGGGTAGTCAGTTAGGCCCTTGATCCATAAGTATCAAGGTCATATGGTTCAACTTCTCTAGATCTTTCATGATTTGAAGTTATCCAAGGTAAAAGTATCCACACAAAAATTTATTAAAAGGATCAATTTTGATCATCTTGTCAAATAAGTGGTGGATAAATTCAAATTAAGTCTCTAGGGCTTAATGTTGGAGAAGATAGAGGTAGAGTTATGTGTAGCAAGGAAAAAGGTCAATGAAGTCAAGTTATTCAAGAGTAGATTTTAGTTGACCAAGGGAGAACATGAAAGACTCCTCACCGAGGCTAGTAGGATTCATCAACCACCACTAATTGATTTGAATATTACTCAATAGTATCATGCTATAACACATAAAGTATATCAAGATAATGAGGATAAGAAGAAACAAGATGGTGAGGATTGGTGAATGTGTTGATTAAGATAGTTGAGCTCAGGTTGATTCATATTTATAGATGTGTACTAGTGCTTTTATTGGTGTAGTTTTATGTGTGTACTTAATAACTAGCTCAGATAGTTCACAAGCCCTAGCCAGGTACTCAGACATTTTGATGAGGCCCTATTATTATATTTTGGTCTTCAAGTTTTTTATTTGAATAGTTTGTCTGATGGATTTTGGTCTTTGAAATTTCTATTTGGGACTTTGGGTCTTCATAATTTTTTATTTGGAGTTTTTGCATTGGACATTTTGTGCGAACAAATGTTATGAATGACTTATGTAGACAAGAGTAGATCCACCCTTAAAGGTATCTCCTAGGAACATTTCAAATAGGTACAAGAGTGGATTTATCCTTCATATAAGGAGTACAATTTCCCTTTACATGGAAGGCACACTGGATGCCTTTGATGAAGTAGTCCAGGATATGAAGGGGTACCCAAACTTACTTTAAAGTTTCAACCCTATAAGTAGATAATACCCTAAAAAAATAAATATATCATATATAAGATAATTCAAAATCATGTATGGTATCCATATAGGCATTAGTAATAACCATGTATGTTAATCATAATACATTCAACTAGATCATGACTAATCGTAAGTATTATCAATCCTTGGTAGCTATATCTATCTATCAATCCATATCAAACTAATGAGATATAATATGGTATATTAAGATAATGAGGAAGAATAAAATTTTCAATGTAATTAGTTAACACCAAATATAATTCACAATGATGAGTGGAATGCTGGTAACTATCTATAAAAGGTTAATACAAATAAATTTAACCAACATGCATACATATCAAAGATGGTAATATTCTTTCAAGGATACAAAATTCTCACTCAATAATAATAAAAAAAATCATATAAATAAAATATCAAGAGAATAATAGTGTATGTCCATTAAACAAGAGATAATAACCAACATATACAATCAAGGTCTCATGATATGATAATGAAAATAAAACACCCATCCAAGTAAAAAAAACTGTAATATGAAATGAAACATGTTAAATTATTTATTTAATTAACATGAATGTATGTTCCAATAAAAAAATTTCTATGCATATATAAAATATATGGTGTTGTAAAGAGACTACCAAGGGCACAAGATAGATAAAAATATAATTAAGTTATAGATATGGACACATACTTGAAGGCTAAATGGATTCCTATAATAAGGCTACTAAATGGATGAGGAAGAAAAATTAATAGATTAACACCAACCTATGTATATCTCCATGTATTAGGGTGACATAATGATTTACCGAAATAATATCAACATGTGACTTAACAAAGGTTGTCTTAATCAATGGGTGATTGAATTTTTGAAATGAAATCATTGATAAATAAACCAACGACATCTCAAACCATAGTATAGATATTTTATATCCCCATGATGAATTCATGATTTCAAAAACATGTGAAAATACCATCCATGGAAAAACAATTATTAGGCAAAGGAACCCTAGAAGTGGGGCATACATCCCCTTGTTCTTATAGATACTTGATCATATATGTCATCAAGATAGATAATTGCATTGGATGTAGGATAAAAAACACTCTTAGTTGAGATATAGTATTTGACATCAAAGCTAAACATTAATTTATTTATTGTATCTTATAAAAGAAAAATAATTAATTGGAATCTTCTAACAATAATAATAGGTGCAACTCCTTTCATAATATATTAAAACATGGTCCACAACGCAAGAGACTAGGAAATTTAAAGGAACCATTTGCAAAACTCCATTTAAAAACTCATTTAATTGTAGGTAATAGCATAGAGGGTTAAGATGCACTAATTTTATTAAGATATTTCTAATTTTTATTCCTCTAAGTGATATTGACATAAAATGGTTTGTAACGTTACGTGGCTAATGGTTAGTCTCTTAAAGAACTGTGATTAGTCTTTTCGATGTGATCAAGATTTTTTTTTAAAATTTGGAAGCTATCAACAATGATGAACCAAGGATGATTACTCTTATATAACACAAAAAATCCATAAATAATAATTTGATGCCTTTGATATAGGGTGAACACTAATAATTAACACATAAAAAGTCCCAATGTAGGCATAAAAACATGGCCATTTTAATCCATTGGGCATATTATTTATGATTGAAAAAATTGAATTAAGTTAAAACATCAAGGTAAAATTGAAATATATACCCATTACACAAAGACATTTTTATATTCGTTAAATTATTAAAAAAATACTTTACTTAAATGTAAAAGTTGATATTACCACAAATTTTTCTCAATGTATAAAATCAATATTACCAATGGCAATGGATCCTCCTCGGCATTCAATTTAAATTCCTTGGCATTCCTTTTTCCTTTTAGGCATCTCTTACTAATATTTGGTCTTATGTCACATAGAGGGTTAAAAAAAAATTCTTATTAGATTGTTAAGCCTCTTACTTTGGCTAGGAAATTTTAGATCTGCTCTAAGGTCTTGGCTACCACTCATGTTTATTACTTTTCTTGTTGGGCCCCTTCTAACGCTTCCTATGAAAAGTTGGAAAAGCTTCTTTGTGACTTCCTCTAGGACAATTCTAAAGGTCATCAAAGCTTTCAAAAAGTATATTTGGCCATTTTTTGTAGGCCTAAGGAAGTAGGTGGTGTGGGCCTTATTGACATTAAGCTCTAGGGCATTGCTCTCGTGTCAAGTGGATTATATGAGGACTAGAACGAGATGAAGCCTAGAAGATCCTTATCATACATTACATTTCTCAAAGATCTCATCTTGGAAAAAAGGAATGGTGGGGTCTTGAAATGCATACCCTCCTCCTCACCCCTATGCCTATCAAAATCACTAGCTCTTTTGTCATACAAAGCATATGGACGGCCTGGGAGAAACTTAAGTATCCCTGGTCTGGGTTGGAGATGGATTCAGGACTTACCTCTCTATTAATTCATAATCTCTATGGTGGTCCCCTATTCTCAATTTACATAATTTTCCCTTTGCCATGGTGCCTTGGATAAAAATTTAGAATTTTTAAGAAGGGTATTCACCACTTTGGTGATATTTTCTGCAAGATATATGGGGACTGGTTACCCTGGGAGATTGTGAAAGCTAGGTTTTAGCTTAGTAAATAAGATAAAGAATCTCTTTTTGAAATTAAAAATTCTATACTTGATGAGTATATACAAAAAATTAGAGTGTCCTATCTCACCCCATGGTGAAAGGATTGGAATTGGCCTACTGCCACTCCTTTTTACCATTATGCCCCTATGTTGGGATATAATCTTCTTGTTCCCCAACATATTGATACTGAGGTGCTCAATCAATGGTGGAGTCTTAACTATCTTCACCATGTCTGGTTAAGGAGATTCAATAACATTTGGGGGGCTCTATTAGAGCCTAAAAAAGATCACTTTCTCTAGTGTATTATGTATCATGGGATCTTTTTTGGAGATTGGCTCAAGTAGATGGGGGTTCCTAATCCCAATTTTCATGCTTGTCATCACATAGAAACCATTAAGCACCTTTTTTGGTTTTATCCCCATGCTTAGTCTGATTAGAGTTGGATTCACTTTCTTTTTAAACCCTTTACGCCTGACATGTTCACCTAGAAAATGGCTCTCTTGGGGGACTCAACCTTCTTGCCTACAAGATACAATAGATTTTGGTAGATTTTTTGCACTAATATTTTATTTTAGATCTGGAAGTCTAGAAATAAAGCTTGTTTTAATCATGAAACTATGGAAATTAGTTTTTCAATTTCTAACAAAATTAATGTGATCTCTAATGTTAACCTTTAGATCCAAAGCCAGACAACAAAAGTGTGGTTAGAACTTCACCACTTACAAGAGTTGTTAGCTCATTGGGGTAATGCCCCTTGTGTTATCAATCATGAGCTACCTGATCACACTCCTCCTCAAAGATGTGGTGGTGGAGTCTAGCGGTCACAGTCCTAAATCCATAGGTCCCAGAGTCAGAGGAGATACTCTCCTCACTCTTGTTGGCCATTTCCTCAACATGGTTCATCTCATCATGATAATGGTAGTCGAGGAGGTTGGGTGACTCCCTAACAAGACAATTTTTTGTGCCTAACACTTTTCATTTCTCTACCTTGGTAGAATCTTGAATAGTTTTAGCAAACTCAAGAGAAATATAATGATGGGTGGGAGCCTCTTACCTTGGATGAGGACCCCCTACTGATAGGGGGAGGGGAGGGAAGCCTCAAGACCCTCTGTCACCTTTGCCACCTGCTACCATGTTCACTGCTACTACTTAAGGATCAGTCTTTTGGGTTGTGATTTATCCTTTTTTGGTTGTTAGTGCACATGTGTTAGACTTTCTAGCTAGTTTGGCCTTCTAGCTACTTATATTGCTTTCCTAGGGATTTTTTAGCCTAGTGTGGTTTGGGGTGTGAATTTTCCACCCACTTTTTTGTATGACTAGCTATATTTTATTTTGTAAGTTTTTTATATAATAAAGTGCTCTTTTTAATCAATTTTTTTACCAAAACATTATTGTAGTCGACTAGTTGATGCTACTTCTTTTCAAATTAACATAATTATGGTATGATTATTATGAGTCTTGTGTTACCACCAAAACTTACCAAGTTAGAAGAGATATAATTAAGCATACCATGAAGTTATAAAAAAAATTCATTAGATCTAAAGATTAAGAAATAAGAATACATTACAAAGAAAAATATTAAATAGGATCCAAGATAAATTACAATTTGTGGGCATGGCCTACATGACATGCTATTGATCCAAAATTTGGATTTTCCTATCATACAATACTAGATCCCATTATGTCAAAACATTTTCACAATTGGGTCCTCTACAAATAAAAAATCCATCCATCTTAGGTATGATAATAGGAGAGGATCATGTGGATGCCTAAATTTTATTATCACTCCTTTGTCTTTGAATTTTGGTTACAGTGTATGATTTTCCTCATATTTATTGATGGTGTTCCTATACATGGACCATTTCATGTTTTCATCAAGAAATTTTGGTCTTTGGATTTTTTTGTTTGGAGTTTTTGCATTAGACATTTTGTACGAACAAATGTTTTGAATGACTTGTATAAACAAGAGTGAATTCCCCCTTCAAGGTATCTCTTAGGAACATTTAAACTAGGGTCAAGAGTGGATTTATCCTTCATGGAAGGAGTATAATTTTACTTTACATGAAAGGAACTAATGGATTCCTTGGATGAAGTAGTCCAAGATATGAAGGGGTGCCCAAACTTACTTTAAAGTTGTACCCCTATAAGCAATTAAGTACCCTAAGGGATGTTTGAAAGTACTTCAAGATTTTTGATAGTACCCTAAGGGATTTTTGAAAGTACCCTAAGGTATTTTTGGAATTTTCTTTTGAGGTATCTCCTAGGAGATACCTTGAACATGTAAATGATTGAAATTTTCTTTCAAAGTATCTCCTAGGAGATACCTCAAACAACCTTGAAATACCTTCCATGTTGCTTGAAAATTTCCTTGTAATGGATTTGATATAATTTTTGTATCTTAACTTACACCCTTGGGAGAAATGGTTGTAAGGCTTATTCCATTGGAGCTATAAAATGAGAACAAACTCAGGTTGTGGGTCACCTATATTGGTGATGAATTTTTGGAGTAAGCTAACTTCATCTTTGATGCTCACCTAAAACTAAAACTAAGCCTAATGCTTCACAAGAAAAAGAGTTATAAAGGGGATAAGTGCTCCTAAGAAAGCTAATAGGGTGATGCACCAAAATTATAGGTCAATATTTCTTGTTTGACATGAAGAACACTAATAAAATAATAAATATGGAGCTTAGAAAATAAATATCTATTACACATCTATGTGGAGGCTCACCAAATGGTCTAGGTTGAGGAAAATGAAAGGGTAGGTCTAAAATAGACACTAACCAATCACAGTATCCACATGCAAGATTTCAACCAAAAGATACAAAGCACTAAACACAATGTATATGAGCAAAGGAATTAGTAACTAGTTGAGATAAGTACACACTATATCATAATAGTGAAATCAAATCATAACATTCCATTACTTTAAAAGGTTACAAATTATATCTTGGTAGAGTCTAGTCTCACCAAGAGAGGGAAGTAAACAAATATGGAGAATCACTAGATTTTTAGCATTATGATGATATGATTCTCATAAAATAAGAACAAAAATGAACTCACCCTCCCAATATGATTTCTTGGTCATGTAGGCTCCATGGAGTAGATGAGAAAGTTGATCTTGATCTTGTTAAATCTCAAAGTTATGCTTTGAATTGAATGCAACCTATGGTATCTCCTCCTTGACATCTTTCAACCGAGCTAGGTACTTGATAAGCCATCCTCCTATCAATAAAAACATTGAGAAATTGTATTTTACCTTGATCTTTCATATTAATACTACATCATCATGATCTTTGGGCACAATCAAATCATAGTCCCCTTAGAGAGGAATAGTGCTTGCTCCCTAGTTTGTGAACAAGTCTCCCAGGCCTTGGTCCTGAAGCTCATGCTTATGTGGAAAGCTTTGTTCATCTTTGAGGTCCCTCTTTATCACTTAAGGTGATGGTCCCTCAAGCTACATCTCTTGAGTGCCTATGATGTCTTTCTCATCAACCTCACTCAAAATCTCATATTGAAGATCAAATTCATCAAGATTTAACTCATTAGTATCAAATCCATGCCAATAAGGTTGGTCTAAACCTGATTCTACCTCTTATAAAATAAGTTGGATACCTATTATGATATCCTCATTATAGACTCTTGCATTATCTTCTTTAGGTTCTCCTATGACTATAATTTCCTCCTCCACCTCTTATATAATAGGCTTCTAGCTTAAAAGGTAGATTTTGGGAGGGTCAAGAAAATCTCCCTACTTGTAGCTAGTGAGAGTATCTTTCCAACATGGGAAATTGAATAATTATTTTGGTGGCTCTTGAGGGAGAAAGAAAGATTCTTGGTAATCTTGCACACCAAGCTCACTGAGCTAGGCTATGGTTACTCAATCTGCTCTTTGTATGGCAATGGTTGTTTGATCTACTCCTTGCATGGCTATGGTTGATTATACATACTAGATAATGATGATTAGGCACTAGAATGCTCAAAATAGGTGATAGATGCTTGGAATCACCATTGATGTTTGGTGAATGACTGAAAGACCGATATGTAAAAGAATAACACCAACAATTATTCTATTGATTTAGTCTTTTGTCCCACTGGGCATGCCAAAAACTATTAGAGATTCAACTCATACCCTTATGAGAAGTGGTTTTAAGGATTTTCCCAGTTCAACTATGAAATGGGAACAACCCTATGTTGTGGGTCACGTATGTTAGGGATGAACCTCCAGAGTAGGTCAACTTTGTCTTTGATGCTCACTTAAAACTAAAACTAAGCCTAATGCTTCATGAGAAAAGGGTTAGAAATGGGGTAAGGGCTCCTATGCAATCTAACAGGGTGATGCACCAAAGTTATAGGTTGATCCTCCCTATTGGACCTGAATAACACTAGTGAAATAATAAAGATGGGGCTCAAAAAAGAACTATCTATTAGACATTGATGTGGAGGCTCACCAAATGGTTTGGGCTAAGGGAAATGAAAGGGGAGGTCTAAAATAGACACTAAACAATCAGAGTATCCATATGCATGATTTTTACCAAAAGATATAGAGTACTAAACACAACATATATGAGTAGAAAAACTAGTAACTAGGTGAGATAAGTACACTATTACCATAATAGTGAAATCAAAGCACAACCTTCTAGTACTTTAAGAGGTTACAAATTTTGTCTTGGTAGATTCTGGTCTCACCAAGAGAAGAAATCAAGAGAAAGATAGAGAGAGATCATATGATCAAATGATTTTCTGATTATATCTATTTTGGCACTGAGACCTTTATATAAAAAAAATATAAAGAGGGGGGACAAGTTTGTTCCTTTTGATAACCAAAAAGTTACTAGATTTTGAGGTGTCACCATCATGTTTATGGTCCAATTAGAATAAATCATCATGAAGGAGATATTTATGGTTAACCTCAGAATCAGCCATGGATAAAGCAAAGTGCACTAGAAGACAAGAGTTTACCCAAAGTGGTAATCCATAATCCAGCCAGAAGTGAATGCTCCAAGTGATTTTCAAATCCCCAGGCTTTGTTTCATTAATCTTCAATCAGTTCTCATTCATGGGATAAGATATTCATATCTAAAATGGACATGTCATGTTTTGCTTTAAACGGTGAGTCATATAAGGCTTGAATGAGAATGGTCTTTTCACTTCTTTGGGTATTGATTTTTTGTTGGTGGTCCCTTACTTATTTGGGTATTAATTTTTTGTCGGGGGGTCCCATAGACTATCTATCTATCTATCTATCTATCTATCTATCTATCTATCTATCTATCTATCTATCTATCTATCTACCTACCTACCTACCTACCTACCTACCTACCTACCTACCTACCTACCTACCTATCTATCTATCTATCTATCTATCTATCTATCTATCTATCTATCTATCTATCTATCTATCTATCTATCTATCTATCTATCTATCTATCTATCTATCTATCTATCTATCTATCTATCTAATCTAGCTATCTATCCATCTATCTATCCATCTATCTATCCATCTATCTATCTATCCATCTATCTATCTATCTATCTATCTATCTATCTATCTATCTATCTATCTATCTATCTATCTATCTATCTATCTATCTATCTATTTATATATCTATCTAGCTATCTACCTACCTACCTATCTATCTATCTATCTATCTATCTATCTATCTATCTATCTATCTATCTATCTATCTATCTATCTATCTATCTATCTATCTATCTATCTATCTATCTATCTATCTACTTATCTATCTATCTATCTATCTATCTATCTATCTATCTATCTATCTATCTATCTATCTATCTATCTATCTATCTATCTATCTATCTATCTATCTATTTATCTATCTATCTATCTATATATCTATCTATCTATCTATCTATCTATCTATCTATCTATCTATCTATCTATCTATCTATCTATCTATCTATCTATCTATCTATCTATCTGTCTGTCTGTCTGTCTATCTAGCTATCTATTTATCTATCTATCTATCTATCTATCTATCTATTTATCTATCTATCTATCTATCTATCTATTTACCTATCTATCTATCTATCTATCTATCTATCTATCTATCTATCTATCTATCTATCTATCTATCTATCTATCTATCTATCTATCTATCTATCTATCTATCTATCTATCTATCTATCTATCTATCTACTTATCTATCTATCTACTTATCTATCTATCTATCTATCTATCTATCTATCTATCTATCTATCTATCTATCTATCTATCTATCTATCTATCTATCTATCTATCTATCTATCTATCTATCTATCTATCTATCTATCTATCTATTTATCTATCTACTTGCTCTATGTCTTGTGTCTTGGACCAAATTATATATAGATGAAAACCAATATAAGGATATTAGTTTTCTTATATATCTATAGGGCATTCTATTCAATAGTTGGCCCTAATGGAGTCAATATCAAATTTTATTCTTTGGGAACCATTGGATCTTGATATCTGATTAGACACAGACCATGGATCTCTAGGACCCACCAACATGGGATTGGATTTTCATTATTCCATTTTATGAGAATTATGATCTCACTATTTTTCTCATACCATCCAAATTTTATTCAAACTAGAAATCAGGAACTCTACCTCTTTCCCTGTATTGTGATTGTTATCCACTGGGCGTTGGAATGAGTGTTCACACTTGCTCATGTGTTAAGCTTTATTGGGGGTTGGTTTATTAATTTTTATGTGTCAAATATTTGCACAACTATTTTATGTGTGCAAATATTCCATAACAATTAAAATTGGTTTCACACAACAAATTATTTGTTGTGTGAAATAGAATTTTATGCCTATTTAATAAGCACTCCTATTGAATATGGTGGAGAGAGAAATATATGGATTATATTATTCACTTTGAGGAAATAATGGAGAGACTAGTTTTTGAATAATGTATATGTTATTAGAGTTGTGCTAATGATTTGAAGGAGAGATCTTGCTGGTTATGAATTCCAATACTAGGCATAAGTTTGATATATAACCATGGTAACTTTTTATTTGGCAAGAGCCATGATGCACATTATTGAAATTTCATTTCAAGGTATCTCTTAAGAGATACCTTGAAGGGCTTGGAATACCTTCTATGTTGATTGTCAAGGATTTGATATAACTGTGGCACCTTTTTATTTGGTAAGAACCCTGATGCAGCTGATGTATCTCCTATGAGATACCTTAAACATGCACATGATTATATTTTTATTTCAAGTTATCTCCTAGGAGATACTTAGAATCACCTTGGAATACCTTCCATTTTAATTTCAAAGGTCCTTACAAGGGATTTGATATAACCATGACATATTTTTATTTAGAAAGAACCCTGATGCACACTTGAAATTTTCTTTTGAGATATCTCCTAAGACCTTTTTTATTGACACCTTAATTTAAAATATGGTACCTTGAGTCCAATTTTAAGTTAGATTTATCCTTTGATTTATGTTTTAATAATAAGGCTTTGACGTATTTATTAACCCCTTAACCTCTTAGCCTATGTTTTCTCATCATCTTGGTCCATGATTTAACTCCCTTATATCATGGAGGATCAAATGGCTCTCACTTCATTGCTAGAACTTGATTGAATGGAGTGAGGTAGCCCTGAGTCCAAGATTAAATAACATGTATCTCAATTGATCAAATGGCTCTCGATGCATCACTAGATCTTCATCGAATAGAGTGAGAAAAAGATTGAGAAAAGACTAAACATCATGCAACTCAGATGATCTAATGGTCCACATTACATCATAAAAGGATGATCTAGTGGAGTGAGGCACAATTGAGAAGTTAAAAGGATACAAAAGGCGCAAATGACTAACACTTAACATCATCTCATTTGAAGACTAAAAGTAAATGGGTCCCACCTGATAAAATAACCAATCAAGAATAGGACCTTAGATCATGATCCTACAAATAAAGCATATTGTCATAAAGCTTGGCATGAATGTATTAGCCTAAAGTTTACATTATGTTTATGAAAAGATATCCCCGAGTCCAAAATTTAAAAGACATGCATCTTGGATGATCCACAGACTCATTGCATTGTAGAGAATTGATCTAATGGAGTGAATAGATCATGGGGAGTTATTTTAATACCAATGGCTAAGTAACCAAGGACAATTATGAAAAATTCCATGAAAGATTTAGAATGATGCCACATAGTTGCCACACAAGTAGAAGAAGAAAAAAGAGTAGATCTTGTGGGAATGAAAACACAAATATTTAAAAGCAAAAGGTTAAATAAAATCCAGGGCACGTATAAGCTAAAATCCTATATGTATACTACCATTAAAGCTCCAAAACCTTAGAACTTACACAAAATTAACTCAAATGAACCCAATTATTTACAATTCGATCCAAAGAGAACTTGGCTATGTTTTTGAGTGCAAGAGATCTTTTACAAAGACCCTTTACAATTTATTATGAGAAAATTGCAAAATAAAAACCATATCAGCTCATAGGTAGCAACAAATGGAAGAAACTAAGCTTTACTTGTCAATGGATAACATAAGAAGAGTCTTTAAAGATACTAAATTAGATCTCATAGCCCTAAATATTTTAGGCATAAAGAATTGGTCATAACTCTTCTTATCAAATTATATTACCTTTAAACATGTACAAGAGTGTATTTCCCCTTCAAGGTTCTCAAATGGGGATAAGAGTGGATTTTTCCTTCATGGAAGGTGTATAATTTTTCTTTTCATAGAAGGCACTACTAGATGCCTTGGATGAATTAGTCCAGATTATGAAGATATACTATGATAAGATATAAATATATCTTGGTCTCTTTACATACATTAATTTTCTACTTATGTTCAAATAAGAAATGTTATGGGCCCTTGGATAAAATTACTATGTTGGACCTTCAATGTGTTTTGGTGACTGAGTTAGGAATTTCCCAATGAGTCAAATGAAATACATGTAGTTATCTCAGGGGAATCCTAATAATATTTTTGGGGATCAGAAGAATATTTCACCCTTTTTTGTATCAAAAAGGATGATGAAAAAGTGGAGAGTTAGTCAGGAGTCTGAGTTAGCATCTAAGTTGGACATGTGGTGGGTCCTCAGGGTTTTATTTGTTTAGGGCCATTTTTAGATATTGCCTCACTTATCTTTTGGTGGGCAAGGTGCAAAGAGAAAATGATGGCCCAATCACCTAGATTTGAAAAGAGAAGTGATTACATGTGGAAGATCATTGGGGATTTTCAAGCTCTGATCTCTTTTTGAAAATTGCCTTGCGTACCTTTTAGATGGACAAGGTGCAAAACATCCCTAAAAGCCTGAAAAGTGATAGAATGAGAACTTTTCTTATATAAATCCAAATGTTACAAGGATGATTTCTTGACAAAAAACAAACATTTGCACCTTATCTCTCCTTTGTCAAAAATAAGCTTAAACAACTTAAAGAGGGTAGTTGGTAATTAGTCATTAAGCTTCAAAAGATCATGTTTTCAGATGATCATGGTTTTACCTCTTCCAATGTTGCTTTGAATTGTTGCTTGTGTTTTTGTAATACGTTGAATGGACATGCTTAGGTTCTATCAAATGTATCTCCTAGGAAATACCTTGAAGGACCTTGGAATACTGACAATGTTAATTGTAAAGGTCCTTAGAGGGTATTTGATATAACCATGACACCTTTTTATTTGGAAAGAACCCTAATGCAAATAATTGGAATTTTATTTCAAGGTATCTCGTATGTTTTAACTTAAACATGTACATAATCAAATTTTATTTTGAGGTATATACCTTAGGAGATACCTCAAAGGGCCTTGGAATATCTTCTATGTTTCTGTAAAAAGTCCTTGCAAAAGATTTGATATAACCATGACAACTTTTTATTTGGCAAGAACCTTGATGCACACTATTGGAACTTTCATTCAAGATCTCTCTTAGGAGATACATTAAAAATGAACATGATTTGGAATTTTATTTCAAGGTATATCCTAGGAGATACCTTGAAGGACCATGGAATACCTTATATGTTGATTACAAATGTCCTTGTAAAGGATTTGATATAATAGTGGCACCTTTTTATTTGGAAAGAACTCTGATGCACATGAGGTATCTCCTAGGAGATACCTTGAAAATGCACACAATTAGAATTTTCTAGGAGATACATCAAAGGGCCTTGGAATACCTTCCCTTTTGATATAACCATTACACATTTTTATTTGGAAAGAACCTTGATGTACACTGATGGAATTTTTTTTTCTAAATATCTCTTAGGAAATACTTTGAACATGCACATGATTGGAATTTTCTTTCAAGGTATCTCCTAGGAGATACCTCGAGGGGCATTAAAATACCTTCCATGTTGATTGAAAATTTCTTTGAAATGGATTTTATATAACCATGAGACATTTTTATATGGAAAGAACCTTGATTCACACTAATGGAATTTTCTTTGGAGGTATCTCCTAGTAGATACCTTGAATATGCACATGATTGGAATTTTATTTCAAGGTATATACTAGGAGATACCTTGAGGGTATTTTAAATACCTTCCATGTTTATTGAAAATGTCCTTAAAAGGGATTTTATATAACCATGATACCTTTTTATTTGACAAGAACCATGATGCAAATGAATAGAATTTTCTTTGGAGGTATCTCTTAGGAGATACTTTGAACATGCACATGATTAGAATTTTATTTCAAGGTATTTCATAAAAGATACCTTGAAGGGCCTTGGAATACCTTTCATGTTGATTAAAAACGTCCTTACAAGGGATTTTATATAATCATGACACATTTTTATTTGGCAAGAACCTTGATGTACACTAATGGAATTTTATTTGGAGGTATCTCCTAGTAGATACCTTGAACATGCACATGATTAGAATTTTATTTCAATGTATCTCCTAGGAGATACATCAAGGGAATTTTAATACCTTCCATGTTAATTTAAAATTTCATTGCAAGGGATTTGCTATAACTATGACACCTTTTTATTTGATAAGAACTATGATGTAAATGACTGGAATTTTCTTTAGAGGTATCTCCTAAGAAATACCTTGAACATGCACATGATTGGAATTTTTTTAGGTATATCTTAGGGGATACCTTAAGGGGCCTTGAAATACCTTCCATGATGATTTAAAATCTCTTTACAAGGGATTTGATATAACTATGACACCTTTTTATTTGGCAATAACCTTGATGCACACTAATGGAATTTTCTTTGGAGGTATCTCTAAGGAGATACCTTAAACATGCACACGATTGAAATTTTAAATCTCAAGTAAAGAAAAAACATCATACAAATTGGAGGATCTTATATTCCATGATACATCACATGAGGATGATCTAATGGAGTGAGGCATAGTTGAGAAGTCAAAATGATATGAAAGGCCCAAATGTCTGACATTTGGCATCCTCTCATTTGAAGACTAAAAGTAAACATGTCCCACTTGATAAAATAACCAATCAATAAAAAGACATAGGATCATGATCCTATGCATGAATCATATTGTCATAAATCTTGGCATGAATGTCTTATCCTAAAGTTTACATTATGTTTATGAAAAGGCAGCCCTGAGGCAAAACTTTAAAATACATGCATCTCAGATGATCCAAAGACTCTTATTGCATCATCAATAATTGATCCAATGGAGTGAAAATATCCTGGGGAGGTATTTTAATACCAATGGATAAGTAACCAAGGCAAATTATGAAAAATGCCATGAAAGATTCAGAATGATGGCACATAGGTGCCATGTAAGTAAAAGAATACAAAATAACAGATCTTGTGGGAATAAAAATGTAAAGGTTTAAACAGAAAAGTCTAAATAAAATCTAGAGAAAATATAAGTTGAAAGCCTATATATATCCTACCATTAAATATCCAAAACCCTAGAACCTACATAAAAGTGACTTGAATGAACCCAATTATTTACAATTTGATCCAAAAAGAACTCAACTGTGTTTTTGAGTGTAAGAGAACTTTCACAGAGACCCTTTACAATCTATTGTGAGCAAATTACAAAATAAAAACCATGGTAGCTCATAGGCAAAAACAAATGGAGGAAATTTAGCTTTAATTATTAATGGACAATGAAGGAATAGTATTTAAAAATACTAAACTGGATCTCATGGTCCTAAATATCTCAGGCATAAATAATTGGTCAAAACTTTTCTTCTAAATGTACCCTTCAAGAATTCTTTCCCATTAAATCTATGAGCCTAGAGCTACCCTTGAAAAAGGCTATCAATACCCTATTATTGAATTCTTAAATATATAAAGGATTTTATAATCCATAGATATAGTCTACATGACTACCACAAAGATAAACATCTATGATAATGAATCAAATAATAAAGGGAAATAGAGCAACGTACTTCAACTATAGGAAGAGAATCAGAACCATGAGCAAATTTCATTAATCATTTGTAATTAAACTATATACATTGCTATTCTGAATAACATATAGTCTACCACTATGCAAGAAAGATTTGTAACAAGGGATGCATCATAAAATGCTCTCAAAGCTTTCCAATGATTTTATAATGGAAATCACTTTAACACCAAATAAAATTACACAGGAACAAACCCTTCAAGGCTATATCTCTTAACTCAAAAATTGATCAACCATTGTAAAGGGACACACTCCCTTTACTTATACAATTTTAGCTATGCCTGGTATATTCTTGAATATGCTCTAGCTAGAAAATTATTTCAAGGGCCTAGAGTCTATTTAATGGTGTAACAAACATGATTCCATATATTATGCTTATGCCTATGTGATGATGACAAGCTTGATACTCCAATTATATAGAATATTTTAGTTATACACATGGAGAGTAGTCCCACAAGGTACAAAACAAACCTTTGTCCACTTACACAATAAATAGAAACAACCCTTTATTAAGCAAAAAACCAACTTTTTGAAAGGGGCATGCCACTAATGGGCAAAGTACAATATTTCTTGATGAGAAACAAGAAAAGAGGAAAAAGAATAGAGTGAAAAGAAAAGAAGAGAGGAATGATATGGTGCCAACTCAGAAGAAATAGAATTATTTTGTCATTTTATAGAATCAATGTTGATGACTGAGTCCTTTGCCAACCTATTTTTGTATGTGGTGTACCCTTCAATTCTAGTGGCAAGAATCTTTTGGTCTAGGTTGGCTTGGTATTTGAATTTAGTGCTATATTCACCAAGCCAATTAGAGACCTTCTAGAGAATTTCCTACCTTTTCTTGACTAATGATTTTAATTAGTCACATGATTTTTCTAGTGACACTAACTCTCTGATCTTCTAGATGTTAAAGGATCCTTGAGGTGCATCAATGAGGCTTTCTTGGGAATCATTTAATTCCTCCTCCATCATGTCACATGCACTATAAAAAATCACCATCTTCCTCAAGGTGGATTTTATCTCCATCTTTTCAACCTTGAGGGACAACTCTTCTCCCTCTGAATCAAAAACACCTTCCTTAAGCACCATTGTATGCTAGGAATTTGACTCAAGAGAGGTGTTAGTATCTTGTTAGTGACAAAATGAAATCAAATTCAAAAACTAACACAATAGCTAACATACATCTGTAGGCCTAGTTTCTTGGTTGAGCTTAGTTAATAATATTAGAATGGAAACACAACTAACACATGAAAGAGAACAAATATTTCACCTCCCTTGAATGCTTCAAATTAGCTTGTAGTAGTGGCTTGCTCGACCTTTGCTCATGAAGTCTTCATAAAAAGAGGCTTGGCTATCTCCTCTTCTCCTTGGCACCTTGTGGCTTTGGCTTCAATATTTTGGCATTTGAGAGATTTTTGGAATCAATTTGGCATGGAAAATTTTCACAAGTTAAGATTATTGAATATATTTGAGCATAATAACTTTTCAACAAAATAACTTAAAATTCATGCTCATGGCCTCTCTATTTATAGATTTTGGAAAATGGCTAGAATAAACCTAAACCATCCATCTCAAGATTGAGATGTGTGGCTAAGGATAAATATAAATATTAAATTCATTATACAAATATCCTTATTAATATTTGGGATAGAGGGGCATTGAATAGGCATGGAAGGGCTTTGATGAGGCATGGAAGGTATGAATCTTGATATTTATGGCATTTATGGCCTAGGGATGTCTTTCTAAGAAATGAGGTCACCTGATGTTGTAGATATTCAATATTTATTTATAAAAATAAGTATTCAACAAGTTTCCATGGAATTCTTAATTAGGATCTAAATTGGTTTAATTAGCTCTTAAGCATGATTAAGCACTTTGTGCACAAATTACTCAAATTGATCAAAATGCCTTATTATTGGCTTAAATTTTGATTGGATTGGAACTATAAGTTGATGTTAGATGAATTAGATCCATTATCATATTTTGGATGGTGTCAACAAAAAATAATAAAGGCACGTGTCTTATGAAATATATTTGATAGAAAAGAGCAATCCAGATCACCTAAGTGTAAAATTGGCATTTTGACTTGGAATGATTTGATCAAAGTTAGCTAGCCCATAAATTGCATTACCCCATTTAATGATACTTTGGCCAAAATTGGTACTTTAATATGTTAGTTTCACATCATTTAGCATATTTTAGTGTTTTAAATCCAAATTGTGCATTTTGGTGGAAATTGGTTAAAAGCTTGGTTAGAGGTTATCGATGGCCAATTTTAGGTATCTATAGTTTACCCCTATTTGGGAAGATGTTAAAAACCATAGGCAAATCAATGTCTTATCAAATAATGAGAAAATTCTTACATGCTAAAAAGAAGATGATGATTGAAGAAAAAGCTCCAAATGGTGTTTGGGAAGCCTATGATGATGCCCCCTTGAGGGAGTGGGCATCACATTTGTTGATGGATGGTCCCTCAAAAATAAACAAGAATAAAGGTAGAAATAAACCACAGTTGACATTAATCCAAATGAGAAAATGATTGCATGCATTGATTTAAAAGGGATTATTGATTTACCCAAAGGTGGTTATAATCAAGAATAAAAGTCAAAATAATGATTTGCCTATAGGTGGTTATAATCATTAGGTGGACCTAGATTGGCTAAAAGATGATGGTGCCCTAGTTAGGGTTGATTAGAAAGCATAACTCAAGGATATAACCTATAATATAGATTAAATATGAGTGGTTGCAAAGTGATGAATAGAAGAATAAAATTGATCAATAAAAATGATTCATTTGTACCTGTCAATGAGGAGATGCTCATCCTTATTAGAAATGATAAAAATAGAATTGGTAATGGGTTAATTCAATCAAGATGGGTAGAAGGATTTTTTAAGGTTATAATGAGAAAATTCTATGGTTCCATTGATTATATACCTTCTTGATGCTGATTTTTTGATATAACATGTGATGATAGGCATCATGATAGAACACCATAAGACTTGGTCAAAAAATACATAAGGACTGACTCTCGATCTAATAAATACTCAAAAATAATGCACCAATGATAAAAAACATGTTGATAATATTGACGTATGAATATTGATGGACTTAAGAATAATGTGCTCGAGGAATCACCCAATTGAATGCATATAGACTTAGTCAAGGAAACAATGCTAAAAGTAAACAAACAAGCAAGCAAGCAAGAAAAAAAATAGAAAATAGAAATAAAACGTGCACAAACAAATAAATAACTTCAAATAAACAAACAAATAGAAAGCCTAAAAATGAAAGCATCCTAACAATGACAATGCCCCAATAAGGTGGATCCAAGATAACTGACTAGGCTTAGACAGGACAAATGTTTTTGGATTTTTAAAATGTTGTGAATGTTTTTAGAATTTTTAGGTATCTCAATTCATTAGAGAATGATAATATACCTACTCATAAAATTGTGAGAGTGTTTGGCTTAGGTTGCTCACAAAATGGTGAGAATGTATGGAAAGGGGGATTGAGGTGACCTCAACATAAATTGAGGATGACCCACATAGTCCTAAAATGACCTCAAATCATAGTAATTCTATCCACAAAAAAGGTGGGGAAAAACCAATTAGGTCCCAACAAGTTCTCAAATCTATAAAATGGCTAGGCAAAATAAAATAGTGATGACAAGGTGATGTGGTAATGCATGATAAATAAGTATTGCCCCTAGTTTTCCCATAGGTAGTTATAACTAGGCTACAACATAATTCAATGATACTAATTTGCCCATATATAGTTATAATTATTAGAAAGACTGGTGAGACATTGATTTGCCCATAGGTGGTTATAATTAGGCTCACACAAACAAACTTTATACAGGATGGAAAATAAAAGATATCTTTCCAGATAAACTCTCACACTACTTTCATAGACTATCATTATAAACACTGATTTGATTGATTGTTGAAATCTAATCAAAATCCTCTCATAAATAGTATATAAAGAACCAAATGAACCAAGATCAAAATAGGATTGGGTAGGATGACTAAAAATAGGCTTTGGTCCAGATAGGAATGGAATGATAGGATGGCACATTCTTGCTAAGGATAATGATGGACTGGTAGGATGGTAGAATGATACATAAGGATGTTGAGAGGGTTTCCCCCAAGTGATGGCGTGAATGGTTGGGTATGCAACAATGAAAAAAGGATATGTAACAATGGTAATAAAATGGTATGGTACATGTTTTTGGCTTGGGTAGGATAAATGGCATATGATTCTATTGTTCCTACTGAGATGGAGATCCATATCCTAATCAACAAATGATACAAATAGAATACTTGATTATGTTAATTACTAGCCCACACCTCATATAAATAGCTACTCTATCAATAACTTGATGTAGATTTTGATTTTGAGAATGTTGTTGTGATCTTCATTGGTCATTGATTTTAATTCAAACATCAATACATGGTATCTTTGTAGCCTCTATAAAGGAAAGTGTGGCCATGGATGGTAAACAAGGACAAATAATGGATGGTAGGTTTGATTGTGAAATGGAATGGTAGATGATAATATAATGTGGAATGGCTGTGAAATAAATAAATATTAGGATGTTTAGTCACACGTAATATTTCTAATGTCAAATTTGACATAATTTTGGTTGTGGCAGGGTCAAAGATTTATTCTCTCAATAAGACCACCAGATTTTTTTATTGTTTAGGCCTAACAATAGCTACCATTTGATTAGACTATAGATTATAATCTATTTTTATTTGATCTTTGATATTGTCTTCATCAAGTAGTGAAGGACGTTTATGCTCAGCTATTAGTACCTTGATGAGGTTTTCACCAATGAAGTTATCTTGATTGTTACATAATGCCTTTGAGAAGGTTTCACTAATGGACATTGGCATTTGAATTTGATTATCTTTTAGTGGTTCCAAAAAAGTTTCACTAAAAGATGTTGAGTTTGAACTTTGCATGTCCCCTAGTGCCTTTGAAAAGGTTTCACTATAAGAATATTCTTCTGCTACATGAACTTGGTCATGGCCTCCTTGCTCTTCTCTAAATGCTATGTCACCATGGATGTAGTTCAACAAAGTGTGATTCTGTTGATCTAAATTGACACTTGTGGGAGATGGAATGTCAATGAAATGGCTAGGTTGGTTGGTGGTAATGGCATGTGGAATGGTTGCATAATCCTTATAGAAGATACTAGGAGAACTTGTGTCAATCTTAAAGTACTCATCCTCAAAAAATATAGAAGAATAAATAATGTATTCAAATTTATTTTCAAGGCATGCATAACTAATGTTGTAACAATCATGAACATATTATGTATCTAAATATGATTCCAACTTCATGGACTCTGAATTTGATGTTGAGACTAATATTGATTTTGATGCTAAATCTGATGTTGGTCCAATAATAGAACCTAAATCTAACTCTGATTCTTCATTTGATGGGTACTCTATTACAATGATTTCTTATTGGATATTTGGTTTTAGACAAGTAACAACCTATAATGGCATGATGGGCTCGACCAATATTGGTTTCACAAAGTGAGACTCCTCTATAATGGGAAAAAGGTCAAGAGACAACTCTTTAAAGGCTAGATTTTTAGATGGAGACTCTTGAAAAATAGGCATATTGTCAAGGTAATGGTTTCCCCAAAAGTGGTTATAATCATTAAGAAGTGAATCAAAAAATACTAGTTCATCAAAGTGAGACTCCTCGATAACTAGTATAGGATCAATAGGCAATTCATCATACTTTGACTTATCACAAGTAATTGGTTTGACAAAAACATCTCAGATTGGTTGGTTTTCTTGGCCTTAGTTTCCAATGATTTGGAAAATACTAGTTTTGATAACATCTTAGTATTTGAATAATTGGATGGGTTGAGGTTTGGATGGGATTGGTATTGGATGAGGAATGGTCTATGGTTAGATAATGGCAGGGCATTGTAGAACATGATTTCTCACACAAGCCAAAGGATGAAGTCTTGAAATGGTAATGATGGGGTTGTGTGGAGCTTGATTACTTGCACAAAACAAAGGAATAGGTCCTAAAATGGTAATGGTATGCCTTGGATATTATGGAGCTTGATATCTCATGTAAGCCAAAGCATCTAAGTCCTCATAAACCATATCATCCCAATCTCGAGTTGGATCATAAGTTAGTTCTTGAATATGTTCCATGTAATGATTATCATAAAGAGGGTATGGATCCATATCCTAAACCACATTATCTATAGTTGGGTCTTTAAAGTCCCCCTCACAAGCCTCTTCATACCAATCAAGGTCTCGAGTTAGATTGTAAGCTAGTTTGTAACTTTGTTCCTATGAATGATTATTATGAGGTGGATAGAAATATGTCTCACAAACCATATTAGCATCATTGGGATCTTGAATAAAGCCATAAAATTCATTTTGTGTAGCCATTCTATCATAATTTAGATTATACATGACTCCACCATAGGTGTAGGTAGACATATTTGCATAAATGATGAAAGCTCTGAAAATAAAAAGGCTTAGAATTCTATCAACTCTAAAAAACTATGTCCAAAAGACAAATGGTTAAAACTTGGTCTAACTTGGTCAAAGGTAGAGATGTATCTCTAATGTGATTTGAAAATGGAGCCATATCTCTAAAATGGTTTGTGTTAAGAGTTGGCATAAAACAGTCTAATGTCAAATGTTATACGCACAAAAGGTTAAGTATCTGAATAAAAATTAGCATGTCAAAATTATAGGTCAAAGTGTTCCAAACAAGGTCTAAACAAGGAAAGGGAAAAGAGTTTCTAGGTATTTTGTCCAAACATGGAGTCAAAATCTAGGTTCAAACAGGCTGTGCTAGGACTTTTGGCCAAACGATGTCAAAATCTAGACTTGAAATAAAGGCATGATGTGATTGGATTTAATCTAACAAGTTTGGAAACAACTTTGACATAGACCTAGCACATGGAATCAAACATAAACATGATTAGTTTACATAAGTCATATGACATAAGTCTCTTTGAAGAAAGACTATGTTCTCCTAAATAAAGGCATAAACAATGATGAGGATAGGCATTTGAACAAACAAACCATCAATAGTTTTCAAATTTGGGTAATAGATTAACTAAAGTTATGTAACCCAAAAGAGAAATATCTATGTATCAACCCCATGAATTAATGCATAAACAAAAATCAATCAATGTTTGAATCCAAACTTAATAAGGTTAATTGAAAACTCAATGTTGAAAACTAAGATTTTACCAAACAAAATAGACAAAATTAGACAGCTTAATGGCACATAAATGAGGTCCAAATAGATTATGTGACATGGTTTGAAACAAATAGCTTTTAGTGTAATGATAAACAAGTCTTGAAACAAATTGAGCATCCTAATGGTGTAATCATGCTCTAATGATGTGATCCATGTTATGTTTTAAAAGAATCAAATGCAAAAATGGTTTGACATGATTTAGGTAACATCATTCTACTCTCCTCAACTCAAATAACACACATAAACAAGTTTAAAAAAAATTTCAAGGCACAAGTGTGGTGTAAAATGGCCAGCATAATGCCTCTTTAGATAAAAGAGTGACGTATAGAAAAATTGGTTTTGACATGGCTTTATGAACAAACAAACAAGTTTTAGTATCAAAACATGCCCAGAAAAAATGACCAAAATACACTAAGTATAATTTCCCAAATCCTATTAAGGGTATGTTAATGTGGGTTTGACTAAACTTTTAAGCTTTTAAATGTTTCTAGTGGAATCAATTTCACAATGCCTTTCATGTCAAATTGTTCAAAATAAAAGCATGGAAATTAGGTGTCTACAACACTTGGCTTATTGAAAAAAGGTCTAGTCCTTTTTTTAACCACTACATCTTGCTATTCAATTAGTGTAGTGCAATGTCCAAAGTGTAGTTACGTCTTGTGTACAACTCTAACAATAGAAGGTAGTTTAACCACTCAAACCTCTATTCCTAGTGTGAGTGGGTAAAGTCAATACTGGGATTGCTCTTTTCTATCAAATATCTTACACGAGACATGTGACTTTGTTATTTTATGTTGGTTTGATGTAATTAATTATGCATTATAACTTTGCATTATAATTATGCATCTAACATTGAATTCTAATTCTAATCTAGTCAAATTTTAGACCAATAATATGGCATTCTAATCAATTTGAGTAATTTGTGCATAAAGTGCTTAATCATGCTTAAGAGATAATTAAACCAAATTAGAGCCTAATTAATAATTCCATGGAAACTTGTTAAATACTTGTTTTTAGAAATGAATATAGAATATCTTCATCATCAGGTGACATCATTTCTTGGGAAGATATCCCTAGGCCATAAATGCAACAAATATTAGGATTCATGCCTTACATACCTCATCAATGCCCTCCATACCTCTTAATTTCTCCTCTATCCCAACTATTGATGAGCCTATTTATGAATTTTAATTACAAAATTAGATTAATCCTTAGCTACTCATCTCAATCCTGAGTAGATAGTTCAGGTTGATTCTACCCATTTGTAAAAATATATAAATAGAAGGCCTTACCACATGAATTTTAAGCTTCGATAATGCAAAGTTATAATGCATAATTAATTACAAAAACCATTTAAATTAGTGTTATAATGTACTTATATTGAGCCAAGCCAAGCCAAAGCCAATGGTGCCAACAGGATATGAAGGTAGCCACACTCCATTGAAGAAGATCTTTTGAATCACAATCCGAGCAAGCCAAAGAAGGAACCTTTTGGATCAATCAAGGATTTGGTAAGAAATTGGTGTTTTTAATTCATATTTCTCATTTCTTTCCATTTTTAGTTATGTTTTCAAATGGTTTTCCCTCACTAAGCTCTTCCTAGTAACTAGGTCTAGAGATGTATGCTAGTTAATGTGTTTTTGTCAATTTATTTTTCATTTTATCACTAACAAGATACTAATACCTCTCTTAAGTCAAATTCTTAGTTTACATAATGTTTTCTCTCAAACCAATGTTCCCTCTAGTTTCTTAGACGAAGAATTGCGATAGATGAAGGATGCAATTGTTGACATTCAAGATGGGAAATAGAATAAAAAGTTTAAGTTGGATGACATGTGTTCTTATCCATTCAACATGGAGTACTTATAGATACCATTTCCTCCAAGATACAAACCACCAAAATTTGACAAATACAAATGGGAAGGTGACCCTAAGGCCCATTTAAATGAGTTCTTTATCACATGTAAACTAGTGGCATATATCGATATATACCTTTTATTATTATTTCCAAGGAGCTTGGATGAACAAGCCTTAGAGTGGTTCTTAAATTTGCCCAAGAATTTAGTAACAAATTTTGATGATCTTTTCAATAAGTTTGTGTAGCACTTTTCTTATAATCTTGAACATGAGATTTCATTGGTTGACTTGACTCAAGCAAAACACAAAGTTAGTGAGAGTTTAATAAGTTAATTATAATGATGGAGAGCCCTTGCAAGTTGATTCACCCATAGTTTACCAGATAAATAATTAACCATTGTGTTTACTAAAAAGTTGCATAGTGAGATAACTTATCATTTGAAACTACACTATGTACATACTTTCAAAGAGATCATCGATAAAGGCTTGTTGATTGAGTGGGCCCTTATTAATAAAGGGATCATCAATCTTACTTCAACTAGCCAAAATCAAGGTACCAATCAAGGAAGTGACCAAAACCAACATCCAATCCAAGCACAAGCATCACAACCAGCATAGGCTACTAACCAAGATAGACTAAAGAAATTCAACCACAATAGGAATATTGTGGGAAAGAGAGTAAATAACTCACATCATGTCCAAATAATGTAAACATCATCTACACCACCTTTTTAGCTTACTCATACCCAAAAACCTCTCTAACCAATGCCACAAGCACAACAACCAAGACCTGTGCAAGAAATACAACAACCTTTACCATTGAAAACTCCTCCTCCAAGGAGAGCTATGCATATGCATCATGTCTTTAGTGACTTAGAAGGGCCTATTGAGTCTATATTTCACAAACTTGACATTGCTAATTTGATTAGTTGGCCTATACTGAAGCATTATTTGCAAGACATTCCTTATCCTGATTGGTATCATGAAAATGAATTCTATGAATATCATTGGATCAATGGGTATAATCTATGAAGATGTGTGAAAATCAATAATTTGATTAAGAATATGTTAGAGAATGGGGATATGACATTGGATAATGGTACTTCCACCTCCAATCAAACTCTTGGGATTTATCAAAACCTCTTTCCCCAACATAACACACACCAATAACATAACAATCAACAACAAAAATAACAACAACAACGACCAATACAACAAAAAAATTAGTAGTATCAAAATAAAAGGCTGAATCAATAGTAAAACCCATAGTTACATATGAATACAATAGGGTTGTAAGTTATATTTTAGGGGGTAGTGTTAATACCATCTGCATTAATCCTAAACTGATCACAAACCAATATAGACTATTGCTAAACAACACCACTCCACCAAATTACATGGATAATCCTTATTTGACCTAGGACTACACATAGACAAACCAAAAAATCAAGACTTCAAATTTTATACCTTATACTGAATACTTTCCCTTACCATGTGACCACATACAAGTACACCAACAATCAAGACTTATCCTATCTAGTCTTACACCATTTCTAGAATTTGTTAGTAATCATGGTTCAACATCTAATCCTAATTATGCAATCACAACTCATAGGTCAAGGATTACTATCCTAGGCCTAAAACCATCTACCACTTTTCCTATTATCCAACCAACCATTTAGACTCAAAATAAACCATTCACCATTGACTAAGACAAGAAGTTTGATATTATGGAACAATTGGAAAGGACACTAGTAAAAATCTCTATTTTAGCAGTTAACAATCCAAAAGAACATTTTGAAGGAGTTTTTAACCCAATCCACTATATCCAGTGACATATCCCCTAATATATTTCAAGCTTTGGTTTGACACCTAGCTCCAACCCAACAAGTCACATTTAACCAAAGTGATATGTCTTCCCTTGGCCTGCTCCATAATAATCCATTTTACATAGAAGTTTATATAAAGTGACATAAAGTGAAATTTGTCTTAATAGATAATGGATCAGGCCTCAACATAGTGTCTCTAAAGCTCACTAAGCTTCTTGGGTACACAATGGTAGATCTCTAGCTAAAAATGATAACTATCAAAGCCTATGATAATTAGGAGAGAGAATCATAGGGAACCATTAACTTACCAGTTATCATTGGGCATTTGACCTATGATGTAATTTTCCATGTGTTTGATCTTGAGTTATCATATAATATGCTTCCATGAAGGCCTTGGTTACATGAGATTTGTATAATCCCATCAACACTGCACCAATGTATCAAGCTCTCTCAATTAGGGATGGAAGTAAATATTCTAGGAGATTTGCACCCATATGAGCACTACAAGCATCTTGAGGCTAAGTTTCAAAGCTAAAATTACCAATATGACATGAATCTAAAAAAAATTGTGATGGAAAGGCCATAATTATTAATCTTTCATAAGATAATTACATAGATCCTAATACCTTGGATTTCCATTCCCACATGTTGCCTCACAAAGCTTCTAACCATTTCACCATTTTAGATAATATCCTAGGGGAATATGTGACCCATGATACCTTCCATATTACCAATATTCCATAGAATCCAAAGACCTTTGGGTGACCTAAAGTTACCCCACACATGCATTGGCAACAAAAGAACAAAGATAAAGGACCTGTCAGGTTTGTACCAACATCTATCCTAGAACCAAAACCTCTTAAAGGGGACAAATCATGGTTGTATAATGATAACCAAGCTAATTGTTATAAAAGTGAAAAATGTCATATTCTCATTAGGATCATGGAGATTCAAGACTATGAAGAATGAGGCCTCGAACCAAACGAACAAGGAAAACTAGAGCCAATTTTTATGACCAAGTATAAAAGATCCTATGGACTTGGATTTAAACTACTTGGGGGTGACCCCATATATCTTATTCAAGTTCCATCACTAGTGACTAGTGATGATGATGCCAACAGTGAAGTAGAGTCCCATCATAGCCTCATCTTTGATGACCTAGCTAAAACCAACTTGTTTACCTCTCATTCCATTTATACCCTTACATTAGTCATTTGTAATAACCCATTGCCATTATACTATCCCCAACTGATAGATTGGGACCAACAAGAATCTAGTTTACCAGTTGATGAGTTTTAAAATGATGAGACATTCTATGATTTTGTATGCCTTAGAGACAATGTTCTATTAGGATATCATAAATCAAGATTCTCAATCACATTGGATCTGGAAGCCTATTTTAGAGTGGGTGAACACCCTTATCCAAAAGAAAATAAATAGAACATTGAGGTCGCAAAGTGAAAACCTCTTTGAGTCACTTTCTGACTAGGGAAAAAATAAAGATAAAGGCCAGTCTAATGGTGAAAACTTGTTTTAGGCACCATTAGATGGGGGTGTTCATTCTTCTTTAAATTTAGAATAGGAGACCAAAAACGATGAACTTTCCTATGGATCCGAGTTCAATTTTGAGAAACAACAAGTGTTTGATCAAATTCTTTAGGAATTTCTAATTGTTTTTATCACATGGCTAGAGCTCCCATTATAAGACTCAAATTCATCATGCCTAAGAGAAGTTGAAGAGCAAGTCCTAGCAGAGGACCTTGATATAATCCAATAGTTCAAGTCTTTGCCTACTATCTTAGAAGATGGTTTGACCTTTCTAGTCAAAGATACAATAGAGGTAAACATCAAAACTCCATTGGACACAAAATGGATAAAATTAGGCATGTCCCTTACTAAGGAGGAACATGAAGTCTTTATAGCTCTGTTAAGAGAATTTGTAGATATCTTTGCATGAGCTTATTCTGACATGACATGTTTGGACCCCACCTTAGTTATACACCACCTTATGGCCAATCCTGATGCCAAGATGGTGAAATAAAAGCTACACAAAATGCATCTTCAAATTTTTGTCTTGGTAAAGAAAGAGTTGGAAAAATTCTTAGAAGCAGGATGTATTTGATCCATTGACTACTCATAATGGATATCTAATGTTATACTTGTTATCAAAAATCTTAAAGGATTCAAAATCTATACTAATTTTTGAGACATCAACAAATATTTCCCTAAGAATGAATTTCCATTGCCTAATATTGACATGATCATCGAATCCATGGCATGTTATGAAATTCTTTCACTCATGGATAGCTTTTTAGAATACAAATAGATCAGAATAATAGTAGAAGACCAACATAAAATAGCATTCACCACTCCATGGGGAACATTTTATTATTATGTAATGTCATTTGGTCTTAATAATGCTGGATATATGTTCTAAGGGCCATGAACATCATATTCCATGATATGATGCATGATATTGTTGAAGACTATGCCAATGACATATTAGGAAAATCAAATACTAGGGCTGACCATCCAATAGTGCTACATAATATATTTGAAAGAATATGGGAATACAAATTTAGACTCAATCCAAATAAATATGTGTTTGGTATAAGCTCAATAAAATTACTGGCTTCATCATGTCTCGTAGAGGCATTGAAGTTGATTCAACCAAAGTTCATGCTATAGCCGAGATGCTACCACTAACCAATTTGAAGTAACTCCATGATTTCTAGGGAAAGATATAATCAATCTGATGCTTCATCTCTCAGTTAGTAGACAAATGTCATCCATTTACACATCTTCTAAATAAGGGATTTGCATTTCACTAGGATGATCATTGCCAATTAGCTTTACAACAACTCAAGGACTATCTAGCTAATACCCTTATTTTGTTACCTCTTATGCTAGGAAATCCATTCTTGTTGTATCTATCAGCTACTAAAAATGCCCTAGGGGCACTTTTGTCTCAACATGATAATAATGGAAAATAGCATGCAGTATAATATTTAAGCTATACCTTGGTCACATATGAACACAACTATGCACCTATTAAAAAAGCTTATCTAGTCATGGTCTTCACATCTTAGAAGTTATGCCATTACATGTTGAATAATAAGACTATGGTCATTTAAAAATTATATCCACTCAAGTATCTACTATCTAAAATAGCTTTACAAGGTAGAATGGCCAAGTGGATCATGCTTCTTAGTGAGTTTGACATAGAGTATGCTAATCAAAATCAATCAAGGGACAAGTCTTTATAGATAAAATTGTTAAAGCACCCCTTTTAGGGATAAAGCCACTCACATTTGAATTTCTTGATGAATCTATAATGATCATCATTGACACACCCCTTGAGGAGTAGTACTGACAATTATATTTTGATGGTTCATTTACTGCACATGGATCAGGGGCAAGCCTCTTATTTATTACACCATAGGGGATATAATCCCTAGATAATTCATAATCAATATTCCTTGTATAAATAACATGGTCAAGTATGAAGCACCGGTCATAGGACTTTGATAGGTAGTACATTGGAACATATCTCATCTCTAAGTTTATAGTGATTATTAGTTAATCATCAATCAGGTCACAAACCATTTCCAAACCAAAGATGACAAGCCGGTTCTATATAAAGCTATGGTTGATACCCTAAAAAAAAGATTATAAAAATCTAATTTAAGAATATACCAAAGGATAGTAATATACCTATAGATATTATGGCTACTATTAGCTCTCTGATTTGACAAATAGATAAAGCTAGAGAAAATTAGTTCCTTGTTGAGAATTTGTTAGCACCTACTCATGAACCTTTAACTGTTACAGTGATTTGTGATATTATTGGTCATAATTATATTTGGTAATTAGACCTTTATAACTACCTTCATAACCAATTTCTAAAACCTAATTTATCTGAAAAACAAACCAAAGCCTTTATCCATCATTCCACTCGTAATACTCTACTTCGATCCACCCTTTACCATCATAGTTTTGATAGAACTCTACTTCATTGTTTAACTTCAGTAGAATCTACACTAGCATTAAGATAAGTTCATGAAGGGGTATGTGGAGCTCATTCTAGCAAGGTAGTCCTATCTAAAAATATCTTACATAGTAGTTATTATTGGCCCAGGATGAATGTAGATGTAATTACATATGTAAAGAAGTGTGAAAAATGTCAAGGGCATGTTAATCTGATTCATGCCTTGGCCCAAACATTTAAATTGATGTTGACACCATGGCCATTTGCTATATGGGTACTTGACTCAACTCCACTTCATCTAATGACCATAAACATATCCTTACTACCACTAAATATTTTACTAAGTGGGTTGAATCTATACCCCTCATTTACATGACTAGAAAGCAAATTTCCAAGTTTATCTTCAACTATCTCATTTGCCACTACGGTATCCCCTATGACATTATATCTGATAATGGAAGATCATTTAAGAACAAGGATGTTGATAAGCTATGTTCCAAATATAATACCACACAACATTTTTCTACAACATATTGAAATCTAGGAATTTGACTCAAGAGAGGATGGTTAGTATGGTGTTATTTCCAAAATGAAAACAAAATGAAAGAAACACACTAATATCATAACATCTCTAGGCTTAGACACTAGGGAGAGCTTAGTTAACAAAAATAAATGACAAACACAACTAAAAAGTAAGGAATAAAACACAAGAATTCCTTCACCTTCCTTGGATGCTCCAAATGTCTTTGTAGTAGTGGTTTGCTTAGTTTTGTGCTCATGAAGTCCTTATAAATGGAAGTTTGTCTACCTCCATCCCTCCTTGGCACCTTTGGCTTATAGATTAGATTGGCTTATAATCAATTTGGCATGGTAAAACTAGTTTCTTAAAGATTTTGGAACCAATTTGGCATTATAAGTTTACATCAAGAAAGCTTAGAAATGATGTTGTGAGGCCTCTTATTTATAGATATTTGAATTTGATCAAAATCAACCTCAACCATCCATCTCAAGATTGAGATGTGTGGTTAAGGATTAATTCAATTTTTGAAATTAAGTTTTTAATTATCCTCATCATGACATTAGAATAAGGGGAAATTAAGGGGCATGGAGGGCATTATGGAAGGCATTGATGAGGCATGGGAGGCATGAATCTTGATATTTGTGGCATTTATGGCCTAGGGATGTCTTCCCAAGAAATGAGGTCAATTGATGATGTAGATATTCAATATTAATTTCCAAAACAAATTATTTAACAATTTTACATGGAATTCTTAATTAGGCCTTGATTTAGGTTAATTAGCTCTTAAGCATGATTAAGCACATTGTGCACAAATTACCCAAATTGATCAAAATGCCTTGTTATTGGTCCTAAATTTGACTAGATTAGAATTGAAAGGCATTTTCAGATGCATTAGAACTGTATTCTCATTTAGAATGTTACCAACAATAAATAATAAAGGCACATATCTTTTGCAAAATATTTGATAGGAAAGATCAGGCTAGAGCATGTGGGGTGAAAAATTAGTGTTTTGACTCAAAATGATCTGATCAAAGTTAGCTAGCTCATAAATTAAATTAACCCATTTAGTGACACCCTGGTCAAAATTAACACTTGAATATGTTAGTTTCACATCATTTAACATGTTTTAGTGTTTTTAGGCCAAATTGTGAATTTTGGATGGAAATTGGCCAAAAGCCTAATTCAAGGTTATCAATGGCTAGATTTAGGTGTCTATAGTTTGCCCCTATTTGGGAAGATGTTGAAAACCATAAGTAAAGAACTATCTTCACAAATAATGAGAGATGGTCTGTATGCCAAAAAGAAGATGATGGTTGAAGAACAAAGCTCCAAAAGGTGTTTGGGAAGCCTATGATGATGCCCCCTTGAGGGAGTGGTCATCACATTTGTTGATGGATTGTCCATCAAAAAGAAACAAGAAGAAAGGTGGAATTAATCCATGGTTGAGATTAATCCAAATCAGAAAATGCTTGCATGGATTAATTTAAAAGTATCACTGATTTGCCCAAAGGTGGTTATAGTATGGAATAAAAGTCAAAATAATGATTTGCCCATAGGTGGTTGTAATCATTATGTGAACTTAGATTACCTAAAGATGATGGTGCCCTAGTTAGGGCTGATTAGTAATCATAACTCAAGGATATAACCTAGAATATATATTAAAGTTGAGTGGGCACAAAATGATGAAAGAGATGGATAGAGGAATGAGATTGATCAATATAATGATTTAGTTCTACCTATCAACAAGGAGATGATCATCTTGATTAATAATGATACAAATAGAATGGTCAAATGAGTTATATTGATCAAGGGTGGGATGGAAGAATTTTCCAAGGTGCTAAGAAGAAACTTCTGTGGCTCCATCGATTATAGATCTTTGTGAAGCTAATTTTTGTTATAGCATGTGATGGTAGGCTTCATGATAGAACACCATGAAGACTTGGCCAAAATATGCATAACAACTGACTCTAGATATCTAATAAATACTTGAAAATAATGCACCAATGATAGAAACCATGATGATAATGTTGACGTATGAATATGGATAGACTCAAGAATAATATGTGTAAGGAATCACCCAATGAACACATATAGACTGAGTTGAGGCAACAATGTTGAAAGCAAAAAAATATCCAATTGAATAAACAAACAACTTAAAATAAATATAAAAATATAAATCCTAAAAACAAAAACAAAAGAAAGCATCCTAACAATGATTGTGCCCTAGTAAGGTAGATCAAGGATAACTGACTAGGTTTTGACAAGACAAACATTTTTAGATTTTTTAAATATTTGAATATTTTTGGAATTTTGAGGTAGCTTAACTTTTTAGAGAATGACAAGATACCTAATCACAAAATAGAGAGAGAATATGGAAAGGGGGACTAAGGTGAACTCAACATGAACTGATCATGACCCACATAGTCCTAAAATGACCTCAAGTCATAGTAATTCCATCAACACAAAAGGTGAGGAAAAACCAATTAGGTCTCAAAAAGTTTGCAAATCTAGAAAATAGCCATTCAAATGAAAATAATGATGGCAAAGTGATATAGCAATGCATGGTAAATAAGTGTTTCCCCTAGTTTTCCCATAGGTGGTTATAACTAGGATAAGATGGCATAAGTCAATGATATTAATTTACCCATAGGCAGTTATAATTAGTAGCAAGATTGGTGAGACACTGATTTTACCATAGGTGGTTATAATTAGGCTCACATAAACAAACCTGGTAGGATGAAAGATATCTTGCTAGATCAACTGTCACACTAATTTCATAGACTATCATTTAAACAAGAATTTGATAAGAGTAAAAAACTGATTAAAATCTTCTCAAAAAAAGTGTAGGAAGAACCAAAGTAACCAAGATGAAAATAATATTGGGTAGGATGACTCAAAATAGGCTTTGGTCTAGTTAGGAATGGAATGATAGGATGGCATAGTCTTGCTAAGGATAATGATGGTTTGATGAAATGATAAGAGGGTTGTTCCCAAGTGATGGGGTAAATGGTAAGCTCTGTGAGAATGGAAAATAGGCATATGTAACAATGGAAATGGCATGGAAATGAAATGGTATGATACATATTTTTGGCCTGGGTGTGGTTTTTGATTCTATTGTTCTTACTGATGGGGAGATGCACATCCTAATCAATAAATGATATAAATAGAATACTTCATAATGTTAATTTCTAGCCCACACCTCATCAAAATAACTACTTTATCAAGAATGGCTTATAGACTTGGTTACTAAGAATGTTTTTTTTTGTATTCATTTGTCATTGATTCTGATTCCTTCAATTGTCAAGATAAGGTATTTTTATAGCCTTTGCAAAGGAAAGTGCAACCATGGATGGTAAATAAGGAAAAATGATGGATGGTAGGTTTGACTATGAAATAGAATGTTAGATGATAATGGCATGTATAATGGTGGGCAAACAAATGAAGATCAAGACTTTTAGTTACACATAATGTTGCTAATGATAGATTTGACATAATTTTGGTTGTGGTAGGGCCAAAGACTTATTCTCTCAAGAGGACCACCAAATTTTGTTGTTTGATCTTAAGAGTCGCTACCATCTGATTAGGCTATAGATTAGAAGCTATTTTGATTTGATCTTTGATTTTGGCTTCATCAAGTAGTGAAGAAATTTTGTGCTCAGCTATTAGTGCCTCAATGAGGTTTTCACCAATTAAGTTGTCTTGATTGTCCCATAGAACCTTTAAGAAGGTTTCACTAAGAAATGTTGAATTTGAATTTGATTGTCTTCTAGCACTTCCAAAATAGTTTCACTAAAAGATACTAAGTTTTGACTTGGATTGTCCCCTAGCACCTCTAAAAAAGTTTCACTAGGAGAGTTTTCTTCTACTACATGAATGCTGTCTTGGCCTCCTTGATCTTCTTCAACTGCTATATTTTCATGGATGTAGTTCAACAAAGTGTGATTATATTGATCCCAATTGACACTTGTGGGAGATGGAATATCAATAATATGGCTATTTTGGTTGATGGTAATGGCTTTTGGAATGGTAATGAAATGGGGAGAGGTTGAACAATCCTCATAGAAGATATTAGGATAACTTTTGTCAAAGATGAGGTAATCATCCTCAAAAACTATAAAAGGATCACAAATGGATTCAAATTGATTTGTAAGGCATGTGTAACCAATTTTGTAATAGACATGAATATATTCTTCATTTGAATTTGATTCTAACTCAAGGGACTTTGAATTTGATGTTGATACTAATGTTGATTTAGATTCTAATTTTGATGCTAAATATGATGTTGATCCAAGAGTAAAACTCAACTCTAACTCTGATTCTTCATCTAATGGGTAATTTTTTATAAAGATGTCTAGTTAAATATTTGGTATTAGATAAGTAATAAATTATAATGACATGATGGGCTCCATAAAGATTGGTTTGTCAAATTGAGACTCTTATAGGATGGGAAAAAGGTCAAGAGGCAACTCCTCAAAGATTGGCTTGTTAATAGGAGGCTCTTGAAAATTAAGCACATGGTCAAGGTAATGATTTGCCTAAAGGTATTTATAATCATTAAGAAGTGACTCAAAAAAGACTAGCTTGTCAGAGTGAGACTCCTCAACAACTGGTATAAGATCAATAGGAAATTTATCATAGGCTGACTTATCACAAATGGTTGATTCAACAAAAACATCTTGGATTGGTTAGTTCTCTTGGGCTTGGTCTCTAATGAGTTAGAAAATACTAGTTTTAAACATAGCTTGGTCTTCGAATGATTAGATTGGTTGAGGTTTGGCTGGTATTGGTACTGGATGAGGAATGACTTGTGGTTGGATAATGATAGGGCCTTGAGGGCATGATTGCTCACATGAGCCAAAGGAAAAATTCCTAAGATGGTAACAATAGGGTGTTTTGGGGATTGATTTATTGCACAAGCTAAAGGACAAGGTCTTAGAATGATGAAGTGGCGTTATGGAGCTTGATTTCTCACACAAACCAAAGGATGAGGTCCTGGTATGGGAATGGCACAATATTTTGGTCCTAGAATAGAAATGGTATGATGTGGTGGAGCCTGATTACTTGTATAATCCAAAGCATTCAAGTCTTCCTCATAAACCATATCATCCCAGTTTTGAGTTGGCTCTCATAAGCTGGTTCTTAACTATGCTCCATGTATTGATTATTAAAAAGAGGGTATGGATTCGTATCCCAAATAACATTATCTATACTTGGGTCTTCAAAGTCTTCCTCACAAGCCTCTTTATGATAATCAAGGTCTCGATTTGGATATTGTGGATTTTGACTATGTTCCCCATATGGAGTATTGTAGGTATAATAATAAAACTCCTTAGAAAATCTTTCTCTATAGGGGTTCCTGGTGGGATTTTGTGTGGCCATTCTATCATAATTTGGATTGTATGTGGTTCCACCATAAGTGTAGCTAGATATATCCATGTAAATGATGAAATATCTAAAATAAAAAGGATTAGAGTTATATAAACTTTGAAAAATGATCCAAAGGACAAATGGTTCAAACTTGGTCCAATTTAGTCGAAGGGGTGGAGCTATATCTCCAATATGGTTTGAAATAGGAGTTATATCTCCAAAATGGTTTGTGATAAGACATAGCATGCATAAAACAATCTAACATCAAATGTCTAATGTCAAATGTCATATGCACAAAAGATCAAGTGTCTAAATAAAAATTGGCATGTTAAAGTTCTAGGTCAAAGTGTTCCAAAGAAGGTCTAAACTAGGAAAGGGAAAAGTAGAGTTGCTAGGTATTTTGTCCAAATGTAGAGTCAAAATCTAGGCTCAAAAAAATAGGCATATTCTAGGAATTTTGGCCAAATAACATAAAAATCTAGACTTGAAACAAAGTCTAATGTGATTTCATTTAATCTAACAAGTTTGGAAAAAACTTTGACATAAACCTAACACATGGAATCAAACATAAAATTGATTAGTTGGCATAAGGCAGAGGACAAAAGGGCCTTTGAAGAAAGACTATGTTTTCCTAAATAAAAACACACAAAATGATGAGGATGGGCTTTAAACAAACAATCCATCAATAGTTTTCAAATTTGGGTAATTGATTAACTAAAGTTATATAACTCAAAAGAGAAATATCTTTATATCAACCCCACAAATTAAGGCCTAAATAGAAATCAATCAATTTTTGGATCTAAACTTAATAAGGCTAATTGAAAAATCAAAGTTATAAACTAGGATTTGACTAAAAAAATTAGATAAGATTGGACAACATGATGGCACAAGACAAAGGTCCAAATGGTATACACAAAGTGGTTTGAAACAAATGGTTTTGATATAATGGTGAGCTAGTCTTGAAACAAATTGAGTAGCCTAACGACGTAAGCATACTCGAATGATGTGGTCATTGTTATGTTTCAAAAACTTATAAGGATAAAAATGGTTTGACATGACTTGGGTAGCATAACATTACCCTTCATAACTCAAATGCATTATTTTGACATGGCTTATGAAAAAACAAACAAGTATTTAGCTTCAAAAATTTTCAAGTAAAAATGACCAAAATACACTAAGTATAATCATCCAAATACTATCAAGGGTATGGAAAAATGGGGTTTACTAAACTAGCAAGGTTTTAATCATTTTTAGGGGAATCAATTGTACAATGACTTTCATGCGAAAAAATGCAGAAGAAAACTATAAATTTTGGGTTTATATCACTTGGCTTGTTGTAAAATGGTATAGTCCTTTTTACAACCACTACATCCTATTGTTTGTTTAGTGTAGTGTGATGTATAAAGTACCACTACATCTCATGTGAAACTCCAAAGGAGACAAATGAGGTCAATACTGGTAGATGAAACCCCAGGTCAAAGCTTCCCTGAAGAACTTACGATAGGTGATGAAGTCCCCATCACAATCCAAGATGCATAAATAAATAAATCATGAAAGTAGAAAGAATTTAGGGTCATTTTCAAGATCACCCAAACTTTGATGAGTTTTTGGGTAATGCATTAGATGAATTTCTTTCTAAGACTTGGACTAGGCTATTTGCAATAGGAATGGCACTTTTGATTTCAAGGGTTCCCTATAGGGGACAAATGGAAGAGCATACATGCAACATTCCTCTTTTTTCCAAACAAAATCTAACTAAACAACTATTGTAAACAAAAATTGATAAGTGTGTTCAATTTTATACCCAAATGAAAGATTTGGTGGTGTTCATTTGATCCCTTGATCTTAGTTACAAACTTTGAAAAAATATTCACCAAAAACATCTAAATTATTTTTTAAACACCAAAAAAAAAGGTTCTTAATTGATTTTTAAGCATGTGAAGGTGATTTAAACATGTTTTGAATAAATATCAATCTTGGTCCTACAAAAAAAATATTGGAATATCCTTTAGATTTGAAGCTCGTTTTAGCTTAGAATAATGAACTTTGAAAAAGTAGATCTCAGGTCTATTTTTTCAAGAAAAACATAGTGTTTGATGTCGGTTATTACCATCGATGTCAGTTACTATCTAACTAAGATCTAACCGATGTCGATTAATTCACGTAATTGATGGCATTATTACTTGCTAATATCAGTTGTTGTGCAAAAACCATGGCAACCAAAAATGGAAAAATAAAGTTAAAAAATAAATTTGTAAGAGTTTTAAGGCTTAAATAAATATTTTGGAGTTGAAAAATGATCTCTTTTAGGTGTAGGATGCATCTGGTCCCATCGGGCATGCCATTATGTGATATAGGAATTTGATTTAAGAGAGGATGGTTAGTATGGTGTTAATTCCAAAATGAAAGAAACACACTAATAGCATAACATCTCTAGGCCTAGACATTAAGGAGAGCTTAGTTAAAAAAAATAAATGACAAACACAACTAAAAATTAAGGAATAAAACACAAGAATTCTTTCACCTTCCTTGGATGCTCCAAATGCATTTGTAGTAGTGGTTTGCTCAATTTTGTGCTCATAAAGTCCTTGGCAATGGAAGTTTGGCTACCTCCATCTCTCCTTGGCACCTTTGGCTTATGGCTTGGCTTGGCTTATAATCAATTTGGCATGGTAACACTAGTTTCTTGAAACTTTTGGAACCAATTTGGCACTATAACTTTGCATCAAAAAAGCATAGAAATGATGTTGTGAGGCCTCCTATTTATAGATTTTTGGATTTGATCAGAATCAACCTCAACCATCTATCTCAAGATTGAGATGTGTGGTTGAGGATTAATTCAATTTTTAGAATTAAGTTTGTAATTATCCTCATCATGACATTGGAAGAAGGGGAAATTAAAAGGCATGGAGGGCATCATGGAAGACATTGATGAGACATGGGGGGTAGGAATCCTGATATTTGTGGCATTTATGGCCTAGGGATGTCTTCCCAAGAAATGAGGTCACTTAATGATGCAGATATTTAATATTCATTTCCAAAACAAATTATTCAACAATTTTCCATAGCATTCTTAATTAGGCCTTGATTTGGGTTAATTATCTCTTAAGCATTATTAAGCACATTGTGCATAAATTACCCAAATTGATCAAAATGCTTTGTTATTGGTCTTAAATTTGACTAGATTAGAATTAGAAGGTGCTATCAGATGTGTTGGAACTGTATTACTATTTAGAATGTTACCAACAAAAAATAACAAAGGCACATATCTTGTGTAGAATATTTGATAGGAAAGAGCAGTCTAGAGCATGTGGGTTCAAAATTAGCATTTTGACATGAAATGATCTAATCAAAGTTAGCTGGCTCATAAATTGCATTACCCTATTTAGTGATACCCTAGCCATAATTAGCACTTGAATATGCCATTTTCACATCATTTAGTGTGTTTTAGTGTTTTTAAGCCAAATTGTGCATTTTGATGGAAATTGGTCAAAAGCCTGGTTAGAGGTTATCAATGGCTAGTTTTAAGTGTTTACAACCACCAACTAATGCTTGAACCCTAGCTGATACTCCCTAGGCTATTTGTGATCATCTGAGGAGATGATATTATTTGCTATTAAAGTGTCTATGCTCATATTAAAAATCTCATCCAACTTTAGTTGAGTTTCTCCCAATTCTTGATGTTTGCATCATACATGAAGACTAGGGGGCACACTCTCCTTGATTATTTAGTATGCCATCTAGACATTTTAGTGTTGAGTGGGTTACTTCTTTGGCCTAGGTTCTCAAATATTTTTTTAATCTTCCATTGCCCAACCCCTAGTTTTTAAATCCTCATCATGGCCAAAATCAATCACACTTAAGGAAAATATAGGAGTAATTAGGGGTTTACTGGTAGTTGGGGTTACTTCATTAGGTTAACTCAATAGCATTATGTTCATTAGGTTACCCCAAGAGAAATTTGTTTATGAAACTCCCCTACTCTGTAGGTTGAGTAAAATGTTCCACAACCAATTTATCTTTTGCATTTGGTTAGGAAACCTAGATGGAAGAATCTATGGTGTTCTCTTGGTCACCCTTAGGTAAATATACACCAATCATGGCTTCAACATTTATATGCTCAGTAGGATCATGGAACTTAATATAGGGGAGAATCCCTCAGGGTACTTTTACCAAAGTAGTACCTCTAGAAATTCCTACCTCAATAGTTCTATCCAATTTATCCACTTATTTATTTACTTTTGAACTAGTATGGGTACCCATTTATAGGATTGATCCCCCATCCTCTCCAATACTAAATTCTCCCTGTAGTGTAGAGATTGACACCATTGGAGGTGAAAGAACATGTGGTACTACTCTGATAGTTGTCATAACATCCATTTGAACTTCTCTCTATACCTCCACTTTTTCACTATCAATGGAAACTTGCTCACTTTACATTAGATCCTCCTAAGTTTTATCCCAAAATGTTAGTAAATTCCAAAATTCACCACACTTATCTTGGTTTGATAGCTGGGTGATAACATTCTCTACAAACAACTCTATGTTTGAGGAGATTGTTTCTTTTTTGGGAGGAACTTGGGCCTATGTAGCTAGCTACCTTGATCCCAAATCATACCACATCTTCAAAATATAGAGGGTGATTTGAGGTCAAGACATCTACCTCATTACCTCCATCTTTTACTCTTAAGGGATCTTTTTAGTAGACAATCCCTCCATGAGGGCCTTGACTAGGGTTTGTGGACATGTTGTATTTTTATCTTTTCAATAATAGGCCTACCATCATCTAAACTCTCATTGTCACTCATGTCCTTTAATTTTTAGGTGTAAAAGGATTTGTCTTCTATTTTCTTCATAGAGGCTTCTTTAGAAGGTGCATCTTTGAATACAACCTCCTTCCTCTTCTTAGGACTCTTGACTAAAGGTTGTAACATTTTCTTTGGAATCTTTTTTTTAGGTTGCTCTGGCTCTTCCTCTACCCCCCTCTTTTTTGTAAAAGCCCTTGGAGAAAGGTCAACTGTCAATTCTCATGTAGATGAAGCAAGTAGGGTAATAACTAGAATTACTAGCATTATGGGAGCTCCCTCAGCTCTGATATATATGGGAGTAACACTGGCCAATTGTACTTTCTTTGTTATAATATTATCCTAATTTTTTTCCAGACTTGTCAATTTTGAAAATGATAATCCCACTTTAGATTGGGTAGCTATTAGTGATTCTGTATCAATTGTCTTGGTGAAGTCAATATCACCAAGCTTGTATTTCCATTTGCCTTTTACTAGTGCCATTAGAGATGAAGGATCACTAGTGTATGTTGGAATAAAACCCTTCAAATCTTTGAGCTATCTATGTTCTTGGAGGGTAGGGGTATCATAGGCACCCAAGTCAACCCCTTGTTCCTCAAACCATTTGAAGGTTCTAATGATAGTTCAAAAATCCCTTCATGCAATGGAGTCATCTTCACTGATATTGAAATCTTCTTGTGATATGGGTTGAGCCTCAACATTGGTATCATTATACACACTAGCTAGCATGATTTTGTTTTGTAGTATGTCTTTGGGGATAGGGATAACTTTGTATACAAGGACCTCTTATGCTGTCAATCTCATGAATTCAATTTTTCTAACATATTCTTCAATGGTGCAATCTGACCACATATATTCATAGTGTGGTTGATGTAAGATCGCATGTGCCATAGTATTTACTGACCATCTAATATCATAATTTGGCCTAGATGACATTTTTTCAATAATATAACTACCCATTTATTGATCTAATATTTTAGCTTTGACAATATAAGGACAAGTGTAGTATCTTATCTCAATTGAAAATTTGAAAGGATTATTAATTTTCTTAGCATAAATCAACTCATGCAGATGCACCATCTACTTGCTCAACTCTATTACTACAACTTTGTCATCCAGATACCTTGGCAACTTATATGGAGATCCTCCATAACCACTCACCCTGATATATTTGAAAGTCCTAAATTCAATGTACAAGGGGATATATTTATCAATTTCATTCTCGATCACCTTAGTCATTCTATTGAGTCTCCTTAGTGGGAAAAAGACACTCATCACAGTATTAAAAAGACAAATTTGAACTTTGTAGAAATTATTTTGAACCCCTCTAAAGTAATCTCTAGGTATATGCCATATATCCTCATTCCCAAAGGGTTCTTGGTGAGCCCTTAGAAGGTTTTATTATACACCATTCTATACATTAAATAAGAGGACATGTAGAAGGTACATGTAAATGCTTTATTTGAAGAAAGTGCAATTTAGAACTGCATCATTTGATTATGCAAGTTGATGCTCAAAATAGTTGCCCACTCTAATTTCTTCTTTCCTTCCAACACACAAATTAGGATCAACAACATCCATGGTTCAAAAATTTTTGCAGTGGGCACTCCTTATATTCGGGCTTCCATGGTAATCATGTATTGAGGTAACTCACTAAATTTGGTTAGTTTTAGACTCCTTGACATTTTGAAGACCATTTTCCTCTTTCTAGCAAGCCAAAAGGAATTCACAATGTCCCATAGTAGTTTATCCTTTTCCTCAGTGTACTATCGACACTCCTCCAAATTAAGTATAATACTATCAAGTTGGGGAGGAATTCCAATCATGATACTAAGGGCCTCAGGGGTAAATGAACACACAATTGATTGGATCTCATACATAATAGTTCTAGTATTTGGCTGATAAACCCAAGCACAAGAAATAAATAACTCAAGATATGGGGTGGCTAGAGGAAATGCCATCATAGGGATTGTGTAGCTCATGCTGAGGTTAGTGAAAATTGGGGGAGGGCTAAAATTTTGTAAAACTCCCAATAGATCTGTAAAGTCTAGCCCTTAAACATTTTTGTCTCGAATCCCATGAAGAAGAGAAGTAATGATACCCCTTAATGAAGTTGAAGATGATGCCATTTTTAAAACTTCACTAGTGTGATAATTTAAAATGGAAATTCAACCCCTTCTCCCTAATTACCCTCTAAATACCTTCCAACTCCTTAAAAAGCATAGTATGAGAGAATAGAAGAACACTTACTAGAAAATCTAAGGACTATACATAATTAAAGTTGGAATAAACTATGAACAATTTATTACAATCACTATTCCCATGCTGCATGTCACTCTAGCACACAAATCGCTCAAAGGCACAAATATTAGCTATGAATGCAAAGGGTGAGTTTAAATTAAGAGAAATACTTAGTTATAATCCCTTGAATTTTTTGAGATTAGGGTCATCATTAATGCCTTAAAGTGGAATGGATAATCACCAACAACCAATTTAATTACTTTATCATATTTTAATAATAGAGGGAAGTGTGATGACATCTCCTTTTTGCAACACATGGATCCACCTGAGTAAGATTTACCTTGTGGCACCTTTTTAGGTCCTTGAGAGTTTTCAAACCTCCTCACTTATAAACTCTATTGGTATATCAATGCAATTCATCCTAGGATTCCATGAGATGTAAGAGTGCCATGTGTTCTTACCTCAGGCATTTGGGCCTCTAAGGACCTTCAGATCCTCACTCGTTAGGTGATGCAATCTCAAAAGGGGCTCGATACTCAAAAACTTACAAAAGGTTACCACATGTCCTAAATTTTACCTTACATGTTTGAGCACTCACATCACAGGGACTTTTTGAACTTTACCCACCAAAACATAAGTGGGCAATCTTTAAAATAAGACCAAAACTTAAAAGATCTGGACTAGTTCATCTATGGGAAACTACAAAAGATTCCTTCCCTTTCCCATTCATGGGCAATGACTAGAGTGGCTGACATTAAGGTACATGAAGATATGAAACCATGGATCAGGTCTATAGTGAGGAAATAAGAATAAATAATAATTTTAGTCACCAAAGGACTTGAAATAAAGAAGATGAATTCTCCACGAGCATCAAGAAGTGCAAATTTATAGGTCCCACAACCTCTAAAATTCACAAGCTCAGCCACCACTATCAAATTCAATCAAGAGACAACTAGATTAGAGAGAGTTACCACCAAGAATACCATGGTGGGAGAAGAATAATTCATTTTATAGAAGGTGGAAGACTTTTTAGGGTTGACCCCAATTGGTGGGCAATAGTTAGGTGAGGCTACAATCCATGAAGAGGATGTTGAGAGCCTAATTGAAGCCTAATCAGTACAAGCTAAGGTAGGGATCAAAGGGATGAAACTGAGGATTCAAAACCTATAAAAGGAGAAGGAAAACCTATAAACATAAGTTATCCTCTCAGTACTTGAGGTTAAGACTAAGATGCTAAAATATGCATTCTATGACATGTTTGAGGCACTCAAGGCAATGAAGTTGAGGCAGAGTGCATTGGAGTAGTAGAGTGCATTGGCTAAGAGTCTAGTCACTCAATGAAAAGCCTCTAAAGATAAAATATCAAAGCTCTACAACATCTAAGTGAGTAAATATATCCCAAGTTTCAAGACCATCAATCTAGGGCACTTAAGCATAATACTAGGGATTGTGGTTGCCAAGGTCCAAAGCTTAAGTCAATGGCATAATAAGGTAGAAAGGCTCCTAGAGGATGACAAGGAGTTGATTACAAGAATTTAACAACTTCTTGGAACCATGATTATAAATCCTATATAGCATACTATTATTGGAATTATAAATGATGAAGAGTTTAATAATAGGGCTACTCTAGTAGCTCAAAATATCAAGGTTAAGAGCCAAGGCCAATCTAGAGAAAATAATAATAGGATCTTGGGCATGATCTTCAATGCTAGAGAAAGAATAAAATAATCTAGAATCATTAAGGAGGCCATGAGAAGAAATGATAGGGATCTTGAATACTTGGCAGAGCAAGAAGATGAACACAATATGAAGCTTGTTGTGGATTTAGCACTAGTGGATGAACAACATGAAAAATCCACAAGCATCCTCCAATAACAAGAGCCAAAGGCCCCACCTTTAGATTAAAATAATATTCTATAACTTTTAAAATTGAATATTCCATTGTAAAATCATATGCTAGTCTATTAGCATATTGTTTTAGGTCAATTTAGTATAGAGATCAAGTGTATTCTATAACTATTTTAAAGGATGGATATCCATAACTTTTGTATACCTATATGTTATAACTAACCAGTGAATTTCCTTATCTCTCTATAAAAGGCATGCATTAATAATTGTAAAAGGGGAGAGAATTTTGAGCAATACTTTTGTACACTTGAAGCATTTAATAGAATTATTGAATTCTTCAAATATTTTCCATGCTTGATATGTTAATTTCTAAATAAGCTTTTCTCTCAATTGTTAGCTTAAATCTTGAATTTGAATAGTGTCTTTAAATTTTGAGCTGCATTTTCTAAATCATAGGGTTTCTAATTTATGCATGCATTAAATTAGTTGAATGATATTAGGTTATGATTCATTTCATTTCACTTGATACTCAGATGTTCTCATACTATTTGATTATGGTGGTAAATCTTTAAGGTAGCCCTGGTTCTTACCTATGGTTCTTTATATTATCTTTGAAGCTTACCTACTACATAGTGTGATCTAAAATCAAGCTATTTTACATTTTATACTGATTTGAATGCATACTCAGTTGTAATTGACACTTTTTCATGATGTTCAAGATTAAGGTTAGAAATCACTTGTTTCTTTTTTGCCTTACCCTTCTCTTTGCTCTATTTTATACCAGACCTCTTTAGTTTAAATTTCATTGTAAATATGATTCATAATTCACTAAGTATTAACATAGATTCTCTATAATTCATGAATAATAGACCAAGATTATTCCCAACCATCACTCAATATAAATTTGTGGGACAATAAAACATATCTCTACTACTATTTAACCATAGGTGACATCAAGTTACCATAACCTACTACTCATGCTCTAAATTCTTATAATTCTAAAATGAGAAGTGTTATTTGAACACTAAGGAACCTTGTGGTACATTTAGAGGTATCAACACTCTACATAAAAACTAAGTGAATCCCCAAGGTGTCACTACCATATTCATGTTGTCCCTATAATCTAAGAAATGTTATTATAATGTTTGCATTACATCCTTGACACAAACACACATCAATAGTCTGGAAGGACCCAAGGATGAATCTAAATATTCTCAAATGACTATTTCCTATCATGAAAATTTAGGTATTACTAATCCAAATATTAAGGTGGTTGGTTTCCACAAGAAATAAAAATTTACTATATTTGTTTACTCTGGGAACACACACAAATTCATCAATAGTAAGTTGGCTACTCAATTGGACTATTTCATTTACTCAACTCAAGAATTTCAAATCCTAATTATAGGTGGACGTATAGTCCATTATTCTATTATATTCCATGGTATAAATATATGGGAGACTACCTATTATATTATCTTATGTTTTCTATTATCATGGATGGGACTAATATTTTTTTGGATTGTAATGGCTAACCACTTTATGCACAATTGAGTTAAATTTTGAGTAACTATTCGTGATCATTCATTTAAAAGGAAGGAAATTTATGTAGACTATGAATTTGACTTAAGATAGGTGTTAGTATATTGTAAGTGATAAAATGAAATCACATTTAAAAGCCAACACACTAGATAACATACATCTCTAGGCCTAGTTACTTGGTTGAGCTTAGTTAACAATACTAGAATGGAAACACAACTAAAACATGAAAGAGAAAAAATATTTCACCTCCATTTAATGCTCTAAATTATATTTTAGTAGTCGCTTGCTCGGTTTGTGCTCATAAAGTCTTCATCAAAGGAGGCTTGGCTATCTCCTCTTCTCCTTGGCACCTTGTGGCTTTGGCTTAGCTTGGCTCAATATTTGGACATTATAACACTAATTTGCATGAAGCTTTGAAATCAATTTAGAATTATAAATTTTTCATGTGAGATATTTTTAGAATCAATTTGGCATGGTAACTTTTCACAAGTCAAGCTTAAAATTCATGTGGCAAGGCCTCTTATTTATAGATTTTGGAAAATGGCTAGAATTAACTTGAACCATCTATCTCAAGATTGAGATATGTGTCTAAGGATTAATGCAATTATGTAATTAAAAATTCATAAATAAGATAATCAATATTTGAGATAGAGGGGAATTTAAGATGCATGAGAGGCATTGATGAGGCATGGAAGGGGTTAACCTTGATATTTTATGCATTTATGGCCTAGGGATGTCTTCCTAAGAAATGATGTCACCTAATGATGTAGATATTCAATATTCATTTATAAAATTAAGTATTCAAAAAGTTTCCATGAAATTCTTAATTAGGTTATAATTTGATTTAATTATCTCTTAATCATGATTAAGCACTTTGTGCACAAATTACTCAAATTAATCAGAATGACTTATTATTAGTCCAAAATTTAATTATATTAGAATTACAATGCAATGTCAGATGTGTTGGATTAATTATCCATTTTAGGATGTTTCCAACACAAAATAACAAAGGCATGTGTCTCGTATAATAAATTTGATATAAAAGAGCAATCTAGAGCACCTAGTTGTAAATTTGGCATTTTAACTTGAAAATATTTAATCAAAGTTAGCTAGCCCATGAATTACATTACCCCATTTAGGGATATCCTAGACAATGTCAGCACTTGAATAGATCAATTTCAATTTATTTAATTTATTTTAGTGTTTTAAAGCCAAATTTTACATTTTGATAGAAATTGGTCAAAAGCTTGGTTGGAGGTTATCGGTGGCTAGATTTTGGGTCTACAATTTGCCCCTATTTGGGAAGTTATTACAAACTATAGGAAAATTAATGTCTTCTCAAATAATGAGAAATGGCCTATATGCCAAAGATAAGATGATGGTTAAAGAACAAAGCTCTAAATGGTTTTGAGAATCCTATGATGATGTCCCCTCGAGGGAGTGGCCATCACATTTGTTGATGGATGGTCCCTCAAAAAGAAGTAAGAATAAAGGTATAAATAACCCATGGTTGAGATTAATCCAAATGAGAAAATGCTTGCATGCATTGATTTAAAAAGATTACTGATTTGCCCAAAGGTGGTTATAATCAAGAATAAAAGTCAAAATAATGATTTTCCCATAGGCAGTTATAATCATCAAGAGAACCTATATTGGCTAAAGATGATTATGCCCTAGTTAGGGATGATTAGTGAGCATAAATCAAGGATACAATGTGGAGTATAGATTAAAGATGAGTGGGTACAAAGTGATGAAATAGATGAATATAAGAATAAGATTGATTAGTGTGAATGATTTAGTTATACCTGCCAATGAGGAGATGCTCATCCTAATTATAAATGATACAACTAAAATGGTTAATGGGTTGATTTGATCAAGGGTGGGATGGGAGGATTTTCAAAGGTGCCATTGATTATAAACCTTCTTGAAGTTGATTTTTGCTATAGCATGTGATGGTAGGCATCATGATAGTACACCATGAATTCTTGATTGAAATATGCATAGAGATTAAATATCAATCCAATAAACACTTGAAAATAATGCACCAATGATAAAAACCATGATGACAATATTGACGCATGAATATGGATAGACTCAAGAATAATGTGTGCAAGGAATCACCCAATGAATACATATAGACTGAGTCAAGGAAACAATGTTGAAATCAAACAAATAGGAAAGTGAACAAATAAACAAATAACTTCAAAAAAATTAAAAATAAAAAAAATCCTAAAAACAAAATCAAAAGAAATCATCCTAACAATGACTTTTCCCTAATAGGGTACATCGAGGATAACTGACTAGGCTTAGACATGACAAATATTTTTGGATTTTTGAAATGTTATTAATGTATTTGAAATTTTGAGGTATTTTAACTTGATCAAGAATGACAAGATACTTTCTGATAAAATGGCAAGAGGATTTGGCTTAGGTTGCTCATAAAATGGTGAGAATGTATATAAAGGGGGACTGAGGTGACCTCAACATGAATTGAGCATGACCTACATAGTCCTAAAATCACCTTAAGTTATAGTAATTCCATCCACGTAAAAATTAGGGAAAATCTAACTAGGTCTCAACAAGTTCTCAAATCTAAAAAATGGCATGGTGATACGGCAATGCATGGTAAACAAGTGTTACCCCTAGTTTGCCCATAGGTAATGATAACTAGGATACGATGACATAGGTCAATGATAATAATTTTCCCATATGTGGTTATAATTAGTAGCAAAATTGGTGAGACACTGATTTAGCCATAGGCAGTTATAATCAGGCTCACATAAACAAATTTGACAGGCTGAAAGATATCTTGTCAAATCAACTATCACACTACTTTCATAGATTCTCATTGAAACATGAACTAGATTGATTGTTAAAACTTGATTGGAATCCTCTCACAAAAGGTGTAGGAAGAACCAAATGAACCAAGATCAAAATAGGATTGGGTAGGATGACTAAAAATAGGCTTTGGTATAAATAAGAATGGAATGATAGGATGGTATGGTGTTACTTATGATAACGATGGTTTGATAATTGGGTTAAAAATGGTAGGAGGGTTGCCCCCAAGTGATGGGGTAAATGGCAAGACAATGCAACAATGGAAAAAGGATATGTAACAATGGCAATAGCATATAAAATGGTATGGTAAATGTTTTTGGCCTAGGTATGATAAATAGAATATGATTCTATTTTTATTATTGAGATGGAGATGCACATCCTGATCAACAAATGATATAAATGAAATAATAAATCATGTTAATTGCTAACCCACACCTCATCTAAATAGTTTATCTATCAATAACTATTTATAGATTTGGTTATCAAGAATGCTTTTATGATCTTCATTGGTTATTGATTTTTATTCCTTCAAACATCAACACAAGGCATCTTTGTAGTCTCTACAAAGGAAAGTATGCCCATGGATGGTAAATAGGAACAAATAATAGATGGTAGGTTTGTTTGAGAAATGGATTGTTGGATGATAATAGAATGTATAATGGTGGGGAAACAAATGAAGATTAGGACTTTCAGTCACACATAATGCTCTTAATGTTAAATTCAACATAATTTTGGTTGTGGTAGGGCCAAATAATTGTTCTCTCAATAGGACCATCATATTTTTTTGTTTTTTGATCTTAAGAGTAGCTACCATATAATTAGGTTGTAGATAGGAAGCTATTTTTATTTGATCTTTGATTTTGTTTTCATCAAGTAGTGAAGAACTTTTGTTAGTTATTGGTGCCTAAATGAGGTTTTCACCAATGAAGTTATCTGTATTGTCTTGTGGAACCTCTAAAAAGGTTTCACTAATGAAAATTGGCTTTTGAATTTGATTTTGTTTTAATGCTTTTGAAAAAGTTTCATTAGAAGATGTTGAGTTGGAACTTTGATTGCATCCTAGCACCTCTAAAAAGGTTTCACTAGGAGAGTGTTTTTCTGCTACATGAATGTGGTCTTGGCCTTCTTGATCTTATTCAACTACTATGTTAAAATGGATGCAATTCAATAAAGTGTGATTTTATTGATCCCAATCAACACTTATGGGAGATATAATTTCAATAATATAGCTATCTTGGTTGATTGTAATGGCATGTGGAATGGTAATGGAATGGGTGTTGGCATCACAATCCTTGTAGAAGATACTAGGAGAACTTATGTCAATGTTGAAGTACTCATCCTCAAAAACTATATAAGTATCAAAAATGAATTCAAATTGATCTGTGAGGCATGCATAACCAATTATGTAATATCCATAAACATATTTTTCTTCCTAATCTGATTCTAACTCAAGGGACTTTGAATCTGATGTTGACACTGATGTTGATTATGATTCTAAAGCTAAATCTAATGTTGAACCAAGAATAAAACCTAATTATAACTCTAATTATTCATCTGATGGGTACTCTATTATAATGATGTCTTGTTGAATGTTTTTTATTAGATAAGTAATGGCCTATGATGGCATAACGGGATCCATAAAGATTGGTTTATCAAAGTGAGACTCCTCCATAATGGGAAATAGGTTAAGAGACAACTCTTTAGGGACTATATTATCAAGGGTATACTATTAAAAAATAGGCATATAGTTAAGGTAATTATGTTCCCAAAGGTGGTTACAATCATTAAGAAGTGGCTCAGTAAAGACTAGCTCATGAAAATGAGACTCCTTGACAACTGGTATAAGATCAATAGGCAATTCATCATAGGTTGACTTATCACAAATGGTTGATTCAATAAAAACATTTTGGATTGGGTGGTTCTCTTAGCCTTGGTTTCAAATGAGTTGGAAGATACCAGTTTTAAACATATATTGGTATTCAAATGATTGGATCGATTGAGGTTTGGATGAGATTGGTAATGGAGGAGGAATGGCTTGTGATTGGATAATGGTAGGGAATTGGGGATCATGATTGCTTGCTTGAGCCAAAGGATAAAGTATTGAGATGGTAAAGATAGGGTGGTGTGGATCTTGATTGATTTCACAAGTTAAAGGAATAGGTCCTAGAATAATGAAAGGGTGTTGTGGAGCCTGGTTGCTTGCAAAATCCAAAGGACTAGGTTTAGGAATGGTAATGGTATTCCTTGGATATTATAGAGATTGATTGCTCTTATAATCCAAAGGAGATATATGGGTAGTTGATGATCAGATAACAAAAGGATGTCATGGAACTTGATTACTTGAATAAGCCAAAGCATCCAAGTCTTCCTCATAAACCATATCATCCCAATCATGAGTTGACTCATAAGTTGATTATTGAATATGTTCCATGTACTGATTATTCCAAATAGGGTATGAATATGTATCCCAAACAACATTATATATAATTGGGTCTTCACAGTCCTCCTCAAAAACCTCTTCATTCCAATTAAGGTCTTGATTTGGATTTTGTGGATTTTGACTATGTTCCCCATATGGAGTATTGTAGGAAGAATAATAAAACTCCTTAGAAAATCTTTCTCTATAGGGGTTTCTAGTGAGATTTTATTTATCCATTCTATCATAAGTTAGATTGTATGTGACTTCACCATAAGTATAGATAAACATATCTATGTAAATTATGGAATATCTAAAAATAAAAAGGCTTAAAGTTCTACAAACTCTAAAAAAGTTCTGAAGGATAAATGGTTCAAACTTGGTCTAACTTGGTCGAAGGGGTAGTGTTGTATCTCTAATATGGTCTGAAAGTGGAGCTATATCTCCAAAATGATTTTGGCTAAGACTTTGAATAAAATAGTCTAACATCAAAAGAATAATTTTCAATTTTATATACATAAAAGGTCAACCGTCTGATTAAAAATTGGCATGTTAAATGTCTAGGTCAAAGTGTTCCAAACAAGTTCTAAACTAGGAAAGGAAAAAGAGTCTCTAGGTCTTTTATCCAAATATGAAGTCAAAAGCTAAGCTAAAAAAAGATATGATAGGAATTTTTGTCAAATGGCATCAAAATCTAGACTTGAAACAAAGACATGATGTGATTTAATCTAACAAGTTTGAAAACAACCTTGACATAAACTTGACATATGGAATCAAACATAAACATGATCAACTGGCATAATCCATAAGACAAAAGGCTTTTAGAGAAAGACTATGTTTTCCTAAATAAATGTATGAAAAATGATGAGGATAATTTTTGAACAAACAAACCATAAATATTTTTCAAAATTGGGTAATTGATTAACTGAAGCTATGCAACCCAAAAGAGAAATAATTATATATCAACCCCACAAATTGAGGCCTAAACAAAAATCAATCAATATTTGGATCCAAACTTGACAAGGTTATTTGAAAAATTAATGTTGAAAACTAAGATTTTACCAAACAAGATAGATAAGTTTGGACATCACGACAACACAAGACAAAAGTCCAAATGGTATACATGACATGGTTTGAAACAAATGATTTTTGATATAAGGTAAACTAGTTTTGAAACAAATTGAGCAACCTAGCAATGCAATTATACTCAAATGATGTGATATATGTTATGTTTCAAAAGAATAAAAGGAAAAAATGGTTTGACATGATTTGGGTAGCATAAAACTACCCTCCTCAACTCAAATGACACACACACAAATAAGTTTAACAAAAATTTCAAGGCACAAGTGTGGTGTAAAATGGCCAGTATAATGCCTCTTTAAAAAAAAAAGTGAGATATAGATAAATTGGTTTTTCCATGGATTTATGAAGGAAAAAAAAAGTTTTAGTCTCAAAACATACAAAGAAAAAATTACCAAAATACTCTAAGTATAATCGTCAAAATCCTAGCAAGGGAATGACAATGTGGGGTTGACTAAACTATCAAGCTTTTGAACTTTCTAAGGGAATCAATTACAAAATGACTTTCATGTCAAATGATGAAAAATAAAATCATGAAAATTGGGTGTCCATGACACTTGTATTTTTGAAAAAATTTCTAGTCCTTTTTACAACCACTATATCCTATTATTCACTTAGTGTAGTGCGATGTCCAAATGCAAATACATCCCATGTGTAACTCAGAAGGAGTGGATAAAGTCAATGCTGAGAGATGGAACGCCAGGTCAAAGCTTCTATAAAGAAATTTTGGGAGGTGATAAATTCCACCTCATAATCCAATTTTTAATTAAAATAAATAAATCATAAAATAGAAAGACTTTAGGGTTGTTTCCAAGGTCATCCAATACTTTTACGAGTTTTTGGGGAGTGCTTTAGACGACGTTCTTTCTATGCCTTAGACTAGGAAATTTGAAAATAAGGAAAGATATTTTTATTATAAGGGTTACATAAAGGGGAAAAATGGAAGAACATACACATAACATCCTTGTATATTATGAAAATAAAGTGCTAATTGAAATAAGTAGTGAACACAAAAGCTTTAAAAGATGAGTTCAGTTTTAAGCCCCAAATCAAAAGGTGTGGTGGTGTTCTTTTGACCCATTGGTCTTAAGATTGTAAAATTTAAAAAATAATGATAAAATATACTTACTTAAGCACATAAATGTTACATTAAGCACCAAAATAATGTTCTTAGTTCACTTTAAAAGCATGCAAAAGGTGGTCTAAAACATGATTTATCAAATTTGAAGTCCGTTGGTTACCTGTCTACCCTTAAGGAATCACCCCAAAAGCAAATATGTTAGGTTAGAAAATTTTAAAAAATATATAAATAAAATATTAAAAAAATATATGAAATATATGTACACCTTCAAATAGCAAATTATATGGATAAAAATAAAATATAACACAACACATAAAAGCCTGCACATAAAATATAAAAACCTGCAGTTAGTATTTTTAATATAACTTTTAAAATATAGATTATTTTGCCACAAAATTTTGAGAGGTTATCAATAAAACTAGGTATCATGTATATGAAAATTTTTAATACCAAATCATTAATAAAAAAAAATTATCAACTCTATTCTAACCGTTTTTATCAGAAAAATAAAAACAAAAAGTGACAGTCACTAAAACAACTATAACTTATAAAATATATATTATTTTTTTGTGAAATTTTTAGAGAATATCAATGACATATTTATATATATTAATATAAAAATTTAGGAAAAAATATTAATTAAATAAAAAGTGATGAATTCTTTATTTGTCATTTTTACTCAAAGTCAAAACAATAAAAAAAAGTATTAAAACTATGAAATACAAAAACGTTTGTGGGTTACGCTCTCATGAAGATAGTCCCACAGGCATGCCATTATGTAGACCAATAATTTGAATAAAGATATGTTTTAATATATTATTAGTGATAAAATCAAATCAAATTAAAAAACCAACACACTAGCTAACATACATCTCTAGGCCTAGTTACTTGGTTGAGCTTAGTTAACAATACTAGAATGGAAACACAACTAAAACATGAAAGAAAAAAAAATATTTCACCCCCCTTGAATGCTAAAAATTATATTTTAGTATTGGATTTCTCAGTTTGTGCTCATGAAATCTTATCAAAAGAGGCTTGGCTATCTCTTCTTCTCCTTTCCACCTTGTGGCTTTGGCTTAGCTTGGCTCAATATTTGGGCATTATAACACTAATTTGTATGAAGCTTTGGAATAAATTTATAATTATAAATTTGACATGTGAGATATTTTTTGAATCAATTTGGGATGGTAAATTTGTACAAGTTAAGTTTAAAATTCATGTGGCAAGGCCTCTTATTTATAGATTTTGAAAAATTACTAAAATCAACCTGAACCATCTATCTCAAGATTGAGATGTGTGGATAAGGATTAATCCAATTATGTAACAAAAAATACATAAATAGGATCATCAATATTTGAGATAGAGGGGAATTTAAGAGGCATGAGAGGCATTGATGAGGCATGGGAGGGGTTAACCTTGATGTTTTATACATTTATGGCCTAGGGATGTCTTTCCAAGAAATGATGTCACTTGATGATGAAAATATTCAATATTTATTTCTAAAAATAAGTATTCAACAAGTTTATATGAAATTATTAATTAGGATCTAATTTTTTTATTATCTCTTAATCATGATTAAGCACTTTGTGTACAAATTACTCAAATTGATTAGAATGCCTTGTTATTGGTCTAAAATTTGACTATATTGGAATTAGAATGTGATCTCAGATGTGTTGGATCCATTATCCTATTTAGGATGTTTCCAACATCAAATAAAAAAGGCACATGCCCCAAATAATAAATTTAATAAAAAAGAGCAATCTAGGGTACCCAAGTGCAAAAATGGTATTTTGACTCGAAATGATTTGATCAAAGTTAGCTAGCCCATAAATTGTATTACCCCATTTAGGGATATCCTAGCCAAAATCAGTACTTGTATTTCAACTCATTTAATGCATTTTAGTGTTTTTAGGCCAAATTATGTATTTTTATGGAAATTGGTCAAAAGACTAGTTGAAGGTTATCCGTGGCCAGATTTAGATGTCTACAATTTGAACTAAATAATTTTTTGGCTAAATCTATGAAATTGGTTATTTTTTGCCAAATGAAGAAGATGATCAAAATAGGTGCAAATTAATTATTGTGTGACTATTTTACATAAAATTTAAACCAAACAAGGAGTCTATCCATATTGAATTACAACTAGACCCAGAGTTTACCCATTTTTGTCTTATACACCCACTTGACTCCTTTGACCTCTTTTCTATTTGAAATAGGCTTTACAATAGGGATCACTACTACTTAGGCCAACCTAGGGCCTCCTTGAGTTTGACACACATTCTTAAAAATTGTATTATTTTTTTATTAAAAATTGATTGAAGTATATATAGGCAGAGCATTAATTTTGGAATAATAGACATTTAGTGTTGCAATTTGAAAACCATATTTTCCTGAATAATAGACATGTTCACACTCCTTGAGCAGAAGGCTCACTGACATCATAACTAGGTGCACTCCAGTAGGGCAAAAAATATTAAATAATCCAGGTAGACTATCTGAATCTTAGCAATTTCACAAATTATTAAGGTAAAAAAAATGAATGACAGGACCAAGTAAATACATATAAATCACACATTTTAGATAGAGTAAAAAAAATTAATACTATTAAGATTAAATACCTAAAAATAAGGGTTTTTGCACATTTTAGATAGAGTAAAAAAATATTAAACACTATTAAGATTAAATACCTAAAAATAAGAATCTATAGAAATGACAGTAATAAATATGGTCAATGCTTCAGACACTCTACAACCTACTCTGTTCTGATCTATTAGTGCTCTACAGTGTATGTTAAAAAAAACTAAGAGTATGTAGGAATAAGAATTATATATTTGGTCAGACATGTTCAGTGGTTTTTATTCCTCTTAAAAATATTTCAAAACTATATAGACCCTATTTTTCAAAGTAAATTTGAATTTCAAATTAATTCATTGGGGACTTTCACCTATTTTTGAATGTAAATGCACCTCGAGTAGTCAAGTTGAATTGAAGGCAAGTGATATATTTAATATATTAAAATGATATTTATATATATATATATTATATCAAAATATATAATATATAATACTATATATTATATATTAATATATTTTATTATTATTATTATTATAATATTATATATATGTTAATATAATTTATAAACCAAATTATAATTATATATTATATATTTCAATATAAGAGAAAGGTCCCAATAGCCGTGCACCCTAAATTTTGACATCGAATTAAGGTGCCAAAACATTACATTAGATTTTGAAAATTTTAATATGTCTTCTTAACTACATATAACTAAGGTTCCAAGGTCTAACACATTATACATTTTATGATATAACTAATTTTATCATGAGAGGTCATAAAATGCATTTTTTAAACCTATGACCTAAACTTAATCTTTAGAGTACCACTAGTTATTTATAAGAGTATCAATACTTTAGTATTACTTTCCAAAATGTGATTGGTTACTTTTAATTTTATATTAAAAAGCTTCTGGTGCACTTTTATATTCATACACACTAATATAATATTACTAAGTTTAATACACACACACACACACACACACACACACACACACACACACACACACACACACTGCACATTATAAAAAATGTGATCTGATAGAGTGCACTCAAGGGTGCCCTATGCTTGGTCATATTTTGCATCCTAGAAGGCTTTGCTACTACCCAGGCCAACCCTGAGCTTCTATCAGATCACACAGATCTCAATAAAATCAATTCAATTTTTGTGTAGAGTTTCACTTGTTTTATTTTTATAATTTGTGTAGGAGGGGATCAAAAAGGTAGACATATATGAATTTACAAATTTATTTCACTTCACTACATGCTCACCCTTGTCCATGTGCATAGCTCTTCACACACGCACACACACATATCATGACATATAATATATGTATATATGTATTGGTGAGAGGGTAAAATTATAATTGATAATTAAACCTAGTAACTCTAAACCCTTGACAATGTCAAAATATTAATTAAGTTCATCTTTGAAGATAATTATGGGCACAGACCAATCAGGATCTGAATCACCTTACAATGATTTAGTTTATGATGGCTTATATGTAAAGAGAGAGAATCTTAGCATGTAATCTCTATGTCAAAACTAAAGTGGACATATATGTTCCAAAGACACCATCTATTCTAATACATTATTAGATAATAGAGCACCATAATTGGTTTACATCAAATCCAATTAGAAACACCACCATAATTAGATATGCACCCAAACTATCCTGTTGAAAGCCTTTTTATTTTTTAAAATAAATTTGATCTTGAAGCATCATAGACCATAAAGGAGCATAAATCATGAACTATAGTCTATTATGTGAGCAAAAACCAAAACTATAGAAGCATAATAAAATAAATAGTAGATAAAGATAATTTTCCACTCTAACTAACATAGAACATCACATACTCATAGATTAATAACAAAATATATAAGGTCACAAGGGCACATACAAAGATTCCAATCATATCCATGAGGTACAACTACTAAGGTTACAAAATGAAAAACACTAACTATCACTACTCCTAATCCATTACAATGGTTGGTTATCATTTATTTATATTCTTGATTTTTTAAATAGGTGTATCAAATAAATGAATATTAGTAAGTACGCATTACCAAAAATCCATGAACAAGGTCGTGGTATACATGAGTCAAAAAACACCAAAAAATCTTGTCTACAAGAACTGATGAACACATCTCTAGCTCACTTTGTGGCACCTACAGTTAGAAACACCAACAAACACATCTCATAGTCAAACTTTAAAATTGAAGTTAGTGAGAAAATTATCATTCTAGTCTTATAAACTAGAGAAATAAATCAAAGGATGTGAGTGGATAAATAAACTCATTGGGTCAGATAGTAATTTGTACTTTATCTTAATTTGAATCTTTTGAACATAATAATTGTGTATCATTAATTTAAATTAGAGGTCAAAAGATCTTATCGTTAACTAAAATTTGATGGTCATTTTGTATAAAAGTAGAATAAACTCAATTCCTTTGTATAAGTTGTATGTAATATAAGTCATTTCATAGACTTTTTATAACCAAGTTTGAAGGGCTAGTAAAAATTAATAACTCACATAATTTAATGCTTGGCATGACAACTTGGTGATATATGATTGAATCTTTTAATTTAATTCCTCACAAACATAATAATGTTTGATATATTTTATATTTGAAGTAATCAACCTCATCTACTACACACATGGCATAGTTATGGGTGATCAGGTTTTGTCTTGGAGATTGTAATGGAGAAATTGCTTTTGTTAGAATGGCAGTAAAAAAATTAGAAGCGACCAAGAAGAATTTTGGGTTTAGAAATATGATAAAAATTTGAAGTGCTCTGACATATATGTTTGAAATAAACCATCTATTCCAATGTGTATGCCTACTACTAGACCACCACCACCACTTATTTCTCTTAATAATTAATATTAATGTTACATCTTCAAAAAATGTGGAAAAAACAACACTTATTATGCAAGAGCCTAATAATTATTTCTAAATCATTACCATTGGTTCCAAATTTCCATGATGATAATTTTACTTCTATTTCCATATTTGAACTTCTATAATTTTCATTGTACTATGGTCTTGTAGTATATTATTAAACATTTTCTAATTCTGATGATCCCCTCGATGTGATCTAAAAACCCATGGTAGGAGACCCATCAAGTCAGTAATTTATTATGATGAGTCTATTGCTATTTTATAATTTATTAGATAAGCACACAAATTCCTTTCCCAAGAGGTCTTTGAGTTACTAGGTATGATTTTGTGTCACTTATTTCAATTACGATTATAGGGTTGAATTCATCTCCAAATATTACTAGTTTGTAAGTTTAAGAAAGGTGACTCACCCTCACAGGTATTTGAATTAGTGAATTAAATTAACTCAAAGGTATAATTTTTCTTAATTTATGTTACATCTTAAAAAAATGTTGATGAAACTCCACTTATTATGTAAGATCCTATTAATTTTAAATCATTAGCACAATCTCTATGTCAAAATTGTAACTCCCTTGGTTTTGATTAGGGGGCATCTATATTCAGTGCATAAGGAGCACAATTTTGGGTGATCAAGTTTTGTCTTGGTGATTTCAATGGAGAAATTATTTTTTTTACAATGGCGTTAAAAAATCTAGAAGCAACCAATAAGAATTTTAGGATTAGAAATATGATAAAAATTTTAAGTGGTCTGACATATATGTTTGAATGACACCATCTATTCCAATGTGTATGTCTACTATTATACCACCACCACTTGTTTCTCTCAATAATTAATATTAATGTTACATCAGTTCAAAAAATGTGGATGAAACTCCACTTATTATGCAATAGCCTAATATTTTTTTCTAAATCAATACCATCAGTTCTAAAGTTCCATGATGATAATTTTAATTCTATTTCCATATTTGAACTTCTATGATTTTCATTACAATAAATTAATATGGTCTTGTAGAAAATTATTGAAAATTTTCTAATTCTAATGATCCTTTGAATGTGATCTAAAAACCCTTGCTAAGAGACCCACCAAGCCTGTAATTTGTTACGATGAGTCTGTTACTATTTTATAATTAATTAGATAAGCACACAAAATCTTTTCCCAAAAAGTCTTTGAGTTACTAGGTATATTTTTGTGTTAGTTATTTTAATTACCATTATGGGGTCAAATTCATCTCCATTTCATATTAGTTTGTGAGTTCAAGAAAGGCAAATTGCCCTCACAGGTATTTGAATTGGTGAATTAAATTATCTCAAAGGTATAATTTGAGGGTGGGAAGGGGGCTAAAATTTAAGGATTAAAATCCCTATTAGATAATTTTATTATGTTATATCTTAAAAAAATATGGATGAAACTCCACTTATTATGCAAGAGCCTATTATTTCTAAATCATTAGCATAATCTAGACTATGCCAAAATTGCAACTCCCTTGGTTTCAATCAGGGGACATCTATATTTACTGCATAAGGAGCACAATTTTGAGCTTAGAAATATGATAAATATTTAAAGTGTTCTGACATATATGTTTGAAAGAAACCATCTATTCTAATGTGAATGCATATTATTATACCACCACCACTTGTTTTTCCTAATAATTAATATTAATGTTACATCAATTCAAAACATGTGGATGAAAATTCAATTATTATGCAAGAGCCTAATAATTATTTCTAAATCATTACCATCAATTTCAAAGTTCCATGATGATAATTTTACTTCTATTTGACCATATTTGAATAGTTCTATAATTTTCATTGTACTAATTGGTCTTGTAGTGGATTATTGAACTTTTTCTAATTATGATGATCCCCTAGATGTGATCCAAAAACCCATGGTAGGAGACCCATCAGGTGTAATTCATTTCGATGATTCAGTTTCTATTTTATAATTAAATAGATAAGCACACAAAATCCTTTCCCAAGATGTCTTTGAGTTACTAGGTTTTATTTTGTGTCACTTATTTTAATTCTAGTACCATTATAGGGTCAAATTTGTCTCTAAATATTAGTTTGTAAGTTCAAGAAATGCAACTCTCCCTCATAGGTATTTGAATTGGTGAATTAAATTATCTCAAAGGTATAATTCTGAGGAGGGGGCTAAACATTAAGGAGTAAAATCCTTATTAGATAATTTGCTTTTGTTACAATGCCATTAAAAAAATTAGAAGCAACCAAGAAGAAGTTTGAGTTTAAAAATATGATAAAAATTTGAAGTGTTCTGACATATATGTTTGAAATACATCATCTATTCCAATGTGTACACATATTATTATACCACCACCACTTGTTTCTCCTAATAATTAATATTAATGTTACATATTCAGTAAATGTGGAAGAAACTCCACTTATTATGCAAGAGCCTAATAATTATTTCTAAATCATTACCATTTGTTCCAAAGTATCATGACGATAATTTTTTTTTCCATATTTAAACTTCTATAATTTTCATTGTACTATGGTTTTGTAGTAGATTATTAAACATTTTATAATTATGATGATCCCCTAGATGTGATCCAAAAACCCATGTTAGGAGACCTATCAAGTCAGTAATTTGTTACAATGAGTCTATTATTATTTTATAATTAATTAGATAAGCACACAAAACCCTTTCCCAAGAGGTCTTTGAGTTACTAAGTATGTTTTTGTGTCAGTTATTTTAATTACCATTATGGGGTCAAATTCATCTCCATTTAATATTAGTTTGTGAGTTCAAGAAAGGCAACTCACCCTCATAGGTATTTGAATTGGTCAATTAAATTATCTCAAAGGTATAATTTGAGGTGGGGGGAGGGGCTAAAAATTAAGGAGTCAAATCCCTATTATAAAATTTGATTATGTTACATCTTCAAAAAATGTGGATGAAACTCCACTTATTATGCGAAAGCCTATTATTTCTAAATCATTAGCACAATCTAGACTACGTCAAAATTGTAGCTCCCTTGGTTTTGATTAGGGGGCATCTGTATTCACTACATAAGGAGCATAACTATGGGTGATCAAGTTTTGTCTTGGTGATTACTTTTTTTTACAATGGTGTTAAAAAAGATAGAAGTGACCAAGAAGAATTTTTGTCTTTGAAATATGATAAATATTTGAAATCATCTGACATATATGTTTGAAAGACACCATCTATTCCAATGTGAATGCATACTATTATACCACCACCACCACTTGTTTTTATTAATAATTAATATTAATCTTACATTAATTCAAAAAATGTGGATGAAACTCCACTTATTATATAAGAGCCTAATAATTATTTCTAAATCATTACCATTGGCTCCAAAGTTATATGACGATAATTTTACTTCTATTTGACCATATTTAAATAGTTCTATAATTTTCATTGTACTATTTGGTCTTGTAGTGGATTATTGAAAATTTTCTAATTTTGATGATCCCTTAGATGTGATCCAAAAACCCATGGTGGAAGGCCCATCAAGTCTAATTCATTGCGATGAGTGAGTTATTATTTTATAATTAAATAGATAAGCACACAAAATCCTTTCCCAAGACGTCTTTGAGTTACTAGTTTTGATTTTGTGTCACTTATTTCTACTAATAATTAATATTAATGTTACATCTTCAAAAAATGTGGAAAAAACTCCACTTATTATGCAAGAGCCTAATTATTATTTCTAAATCATTACCATTGGTTCCAAAGTTCTAGGATGATAATTTTACTTCTATTTCCATATTTGAAATTATATAATTTTTATTATACTAATATGGTCTTGTAGTAGATTATTGAACATTTTCTAATTCTAATGATCCCTTGGATGTGATCCAAAAACCCATGGTAGGAGACCCATCAAGTTAGTAATTTGTTATAATGAGTCTATTTCTATTTTATAATTAATTAGATAAGCACACAAATTCCTTTTCCAAGTGGTATTTGAGTTACTAGGTATGATTTTGTTTCACTTATTTTAATTACCATTATGGGGTTGATTTCATCTCCAAATATTAGTTTGTAAGTTCAAGAAAGATGAGTTACCCTCACATGTATTTGAATTGGTGAATTAAATTTTCTCAAAGGTATAATTTTTCTTATGTTGCATCTTCAAAAAATGTGGATGAAACTCCACTTATAATGCAAGAGCCTATTATTTCTAAATCATTAGTACAATCTCTGCATCAAAATTATAACTCCCTTGGTTTCGATAAAGGGGCATCTGTATTCATTGTATAAGGACCACAATTATGGGTAATTAGGTTTTGTCTTGGTGATTACAATGGAGAAATTGCTTTTGTTACAATGGTGTTAAAAAAATAGAAGCGACCAAGAAGAATTTTGGGCTTAGAAATACGATAATAATTTGAAGTGTTCTGACATATATGTTCGAAAGACACCATCTATTCCAATGTTTATGCCTACTATTATACCCCCACCACTTATTTCTCCTAATAATTAATATTAATGTTACATCTGTTCAAAAAATGTGGATGAAACTCCACTTATTATACAAGAGCTTAATAATTATTTTTAAATCATTACCATTAATTCCAAAGTTCCATGATGATAATTTTACTTCTATTTCCATATTTTAGCTTCTATAATTTTAATTTTAATATAATGGTCTTGTAACAAATTATTGAACATTTTCTAATTCTGATGATCCCCTTGATGTGATCCAAAAACCCATGGTAGGAGACCCATCAAGTGTAATTTGTTATGACGATTCTGTTGCTATTTTATAATTAAATAGATAAGCACACAAAATCCTTTCCCAAGAGGTCTTTGAGTTACTAGGTATGATTTTGTGTCACTTATTTTAATTACCATTATGGGGTTGAATTTGTCTCTAAATATTACTAGTTTTTAAGTTCAATAAAGGCAACTCGCCCTCAGAGTTATTTAAATTAGTGAATTAAATTATCTCAAAGGTATAATTCCTAGGGGGCCAAAAATTAAGGAGTCAAATCCAGGTTATTAGACAATTTTATTATGTTACATCTTTAAAAAATGTGGATGAAACTCCACTATTATGCAAGAGCCTATTATTTCTAAATCATTTGCACAATCTCTACGTCTAAATTGTAACTCCCTTGGTTTCAACCCCAATATTGGGCTTCAAAGTTGAATTTCTCAATGTGTTGTTGGCCAAAATGTTTAACCATGACTCTAAATTTAGATATCACATGATGCCTTGTTGTCATGAATGAAAAGCTAATAATGTTTATAGATTGGTATGGTGTAGACCGGTTATGCCCTCACATAGCCATAATTTAGATAACCTTAAAAAATTCTTTCCCATATCTAAGTTTTAAGTTACTAGGTATGATTTTGTGTCATTTATTTTAATTACCATTTTGGGGTCAAATTCATCTCTAAATATTAATAGTTAGTTAATTCAATAAAGGTGACTCACTCTCACAAGTATTTGAATTGATAAATTTATTATCTCAAAGGTATTCTGTGGTGGCTAAAAATTAAGAAGTATAATCCCTATGACACAATTTAATCATATTTAAATGTTTAATATGTTTAATAATATTTAATAATTATTTAAATGTTTAATATGTTTAAATAATAATATTAAAATATTTTTTAAAATAATTTTCTTGCGTGCTTCAAAATTAGGGTTAAGTTTATCTTTTTCTCTTTCCATTATTTTATCTCTCCCTTTTGAAGGCCAAAAAATATTCATTGACTATTAGGTTAATTGTGGTGCTAGTGGTGGAAGCATTGACTGCATTTTTCACTATTATTTTTGCAAGTGTGGCATTACTAGTGAAAGCTTTGACCCCATTTTTCACTATCATTTCTACAGGTGATCCTTTTCAGGTATTTAATATAATATGTAATGTATTATTTTACTGTATCTAAAATGTGTGATTTGTTTGGCTTCACATGAACATTTTATTCATTGTTTACTAATTTAAGTTATGAAATTGATGAGATTTTGATAGACGTGGGGTTTTGTTATCAAATGGTTGAGATAATGAAATGGTGGTGATTAGGATTGGTTAGGACTTGCTTGTATTCAATAGGGATCCAAATGGTAAATGTGAGGGGAAATTAGACATTTTTTTATTAACTATAAGCAAATAATCATAGTAAAAAGTGTCATGATGTGAGAGGGTTTCAATGGTTCCACCGTCTATCTCATTGCATCATTCATCTGTTGGCTCTGTTTGGATATTATGAATTGTTTTTATTTTAGACTAAGTTGAAAAGTCATTTTTTGCCTAATTATTATTTGAGTTGAATGCTTTCCATTTTAGATTGAGTTGAAAAGAATTTTTTGGGGTGGCAAACTTTTCCCTCATAAAATTTAATGAATGAATGATTGAATAACACCTAGCATTATTATTTGGGGTTGCAAAATTTTCTCTTGTGCATCGATATTATTTGGTAGAGGGGTCCCATGCATCATTATATATTAAAAAATTCCTTATAAATTATTTTCACCTATTATATAGGATCAACTATTATATAGGAATTCATTTTTAAGGGGTGGGAAGCAACAGGGGGATGAAGATTTGTATGTCTACTCTTTTTTTTTTGGTTACCAACTATCATTTGCATCTAATCAATTTTTTATTTTTTTTAAAACAATTTTTTTATATTAAAATGATCCTAATTTCTCTCAACAACATGTATTACACATAATTTTTGTAGTCTTCAGAGCACATCCAGATATCTTTAGAGCATCTAGTACATGTCTTTTGATCACCCTATACATATCTTCAGAGCATTCTTAGACTTATTCAAAGCATACTATGTATGTCTTTAGAGCACATGTAGAGCATATTTAGAGAAATTAAATAGCATATTTAAAGTGTCCTATGAGCATTCAATCATCAGAGCTCGCTGGTTGAATCCTTAAAATTGTAGCTAAAAGAGTTTTAAAAATTATGTATTACCTTCTCAAAATTACCCCTCATTGGGATGTTGTTATCTACTCTAAATTACCCCATCCTTCGGATGTGTTCTTCTACTCAAAATTACCCCATCTTTGGGATATGTTGTTATATTCAAAACTACGTTATTCATCCAAGTAAGACATAATAACAAGGTAAATAATTAACAAGAAATTACATATAAATAATGAAAAAATTACAATCATATCCTACTTAGGTCAGAATTTAAATACTAAATATAATACAATATATAACCAAATGAAAAACTATAATGATAGTTTATATAACTATGATGAGCTATATGAAATGCTCATCACTTCACCTTTTGCAAGTCCACTCATTAAAAAGTGGGATGAATAATCCTTAATCAAATTTCATGATTCAAACCTCTGACTCAAATCCAAATTTCATGATTCAAACCTCTGACTCAGATCTAAATTTTGAGTTAAGGATCTCAAATATTTGATGATCAGTACCTTGGAGTATCAAATTAAGAGCCTTTTAATAAGACATGATTATTTCATCAAGGAGATTCATTAATTCATGTTTCATGGAGGCAATGGGTTTTAAAGAGATTTTGAGTCTCATTTTCCTCACCTTTGAGCATAGAATTTTCTTAAGATCCAAGAAAATAACTATAATTTATTTTTTGAGTCTGAGTGAGCAAAGTTTTTAGCTAATCAGAAGTAAAGAATATCCTCACAGCTAAGACTCTTATAATAAAATGGCCACTACATCAACATCATCAAAGTCTTATGCTTTAGCTCTTGTACAACCCAAATTTACCTACCCAAGAACCAAGGAAGCAATGAAAGGTATTTACAAAGATTATTCCCTCATTTTTGATTATGTAGAAGATATTTTTGACCTTGTTATGACCAAAAAGACTAAGACCCTAAGGGAGGCAGCACATGCAAGAATGATAAATCAAACCAAGTCTAAAACTTTGGTATAAGAGTTTGGACCTTAGGGTTATCCCAATACATGGTGCAAATAGTTCACCCATACCCAAAATTGGTGGACTTATGTGCCCAAAACTTTGATTCTGCTAATACAATGATTTAGAAGGGACTAATCAGAGTAGTGATTAGCCTATAAGCTATCTGTGACATGCTAGGTTTATAACATCATCCTTAAATTAGCTTTATGATATGGCTCAACTAATATATGTCTGGTCTTAAGTGCACTAGAAATAACTTTTCTTAAACAAAAAATTATGTCTGGTAGAGGATAATACGAGACCTTAGTCCCTACCTTTTCATTTAGGCATGTTGACTCAAGAGTCACAAGATGCATGCTCAATGCTTGCCTTCATTTTTAGATAAGATTGTGATAAAATGGTGCATGATTGGTAAATGGCAACTTTTTTTTGAATGAAGACTATTTCTAGGACACATGTATACAAGTTTGACCTAACAGAGCATATTGTCTACTCCTTGTAACAATAAATTGAAAATTTTAGGGTTCATCCCACTTTCAGGTATTCCTCATATTTTTTCCACCTCATTTTATATCAGAATACCCAATTTTTTCAATACCATATAAGTTTGACCTTATGGTAACCAGAGGAAGCATACCCTCAGAAGGTTATCCTTGTATCCACATGGAATCATGTGTTGTTGAAGTCATTGAATGTTTATGATTTTTTTGAGTGTTTTTTAGCTCCACTATTAGGGGAGTTGGATCTTGAGGGCATAAGCAACAAAATGAATGATTTTGTCAATACCATCTTGTCTAATACCTAACACCCCTATGATTTTTTCTTCAAATCTAATCATTATTTTATTAGGGTCCATGGATTTGGGGAAGAGTATTTTATGCTTCCCAAGGTTTTGACCAATAGAGTTTTGGGTTTATAATTGGACCAACAATTAGTGTTTATAGATTTTGAGTTTGGAGCAGGGAGGAAGAAGAGGGCCTTCCATGTCATCCCATTAACTAGGGGTGGTATTATAGTGGTCAAGAGGTAAGTAAAGTTTACTCTGACAAAGAAACTAGTTTTATATGGGTTATTTCTCATTCAATATTCATGAAAACATGATCGAGATGGTTTCATGACTTTTTGGCTTACCTAGAGTAAGGTCCCTACTTCCTTCAAGCATGAGAGCAGGAAATTTTTTGAGGATAGAAGGTCCCCTAAAAAAGATACCCCATATGTGTATGTTGACCTATAGGATATCCAAATTCCACCATGGGAGTCATTTTATCATCACCTTCAAAATTATGACCGAAAAAGAGTTATGACAAAAGATTTGAGACATGCCTTGGTTAGGAAGGGTTGGGATCAAGATAAAATAGTCACCTATTAGAAGTATAGGTAGGAAATTTGTGAATTTACTAGGAATTTTGAAGATATATTCATAGATCAATAATGGGAGAAATTATGGGATGAGGCTCATGCTACTCCTACTTCTATTCTAGATACAAGTAACCTTTTAGAGCTATAGAAAGAGACACAAGAGGTAGAGAAATCTACAACAGTACATACAACTTCAAACTAGCCACCATCTGTCAATGAGTTGGAAAAACAAATGGTGGTCTAGTCTACATTTGAAACACCTATAGTTAAGCCCCCATTATATTCTTCCCAGGTAACATTCTTTGTACAAGAGGTGCTACACACATCATAGCTTGTGACAGCCCAAATAGAAAAATAAGATCCTATAGAGAGCCCTTAAAGGAAGAAATATAAGGTAGAGTCTCAAGAAGGGGACAAAGAAAAAGAGGTAACTACCACCTCATACATGAATCCTCCCTAATTTTCTACTCAAACATTAATACCACCTCTTTTTCATGCCTTAAAATTCTCTGCCTTCTCGACTATGCCAAGTCAAACACTAATGCCATCAAGTTCCCCATTCCCATTCATTTCCCAACCATTAAATTTACTAACCTTTTCTCCTAGGGTCTTGAAAATCCCATCTTCTTCACAAGACCAACCCTAATAGGTAATTAATTTGCCTTATGGTTTATGCCATGGGTCTCCTTTCATTGGTGGTGTAGTGACCTCTCTCACGGACTTCCACAGTCAGTCAAACATGACAAAAAGATCAAGAGAGGTAAGAAAGGAGAAATAGAGAAAAAAGAGGGTAGAGAAATGATAACACAATAAATGAGGTCACTATATGACCATGAAAAACATACTTTCACTATCACTCACATGGTACCAAATGTTAAAAAGCCACTAGATCAAATGCAACCTGAATACTACATAATGAGTGAAGTAGCCATGGATCTACCTCAATTCAAACCTCAAGACAAAGTGGAACTCATGAATGAAACTACATATATGGTTACCATAGACTACCTTAAAGTATTCGAAAATTTATAGAAGGCACAATTAGGCTTGATACATACATAAGCAACTATGAGCCATATTTCTTTGGAGCTCAAGGCCAAGGACAAGGAGATGGCCCAGCTCAATAAGTATCTTAAGGAGGCAGTGTCTAAAGAAGTCATGAAGACTTCAAAATATAAAGTGAAGTCATTACAATAGGATCTCAATGCAACTAAAGCCTCAATTAGCTCATTATAACAAGAAAAGAGTCTCCTTAAGAAGAGGGTTAATAACAAAGAAGTGAAAGTTACTTAGTTGTAGCAAAAGCTAAATGCTATTGTGGCATAAAAGGGTACCTAGAAAGAAAACTTCAATGATTCTAAGGAAGAAATGGAAAATTTAAAAGAGGAGTTGACCTAATGACCCCAATTAGTTAGAGTTGTGGCCATGGTCAAGGAACTCTATGTCTCGTATTGGAAAAGAATAATAGTATACATGACCCACTTGAAGCTTGCATTAAAATTTGTATATGAGGCTTAGACTCTATGTGTAAAATTAGACTCCTTTGTGGAGAATATCATAATTTTAGTTTCTACCAAGGTACCTAAATCAAATTTACTAATTTAGAAGTTATATGATACATTTGATGAAACTCTATAGACAACTAGACTCATAGATAGGTGGGAAATAGGAGGAAAGGTAAGTGAGATTCTAAGCTATAACAAAGCTGCATCCAAATTCAAGAATTGGCTTAACATTTTAAAGGAAGGGCAAAGGAGATCAAAGGTAACATTGAATAATTGGTCCATTTAGGATTCCCTTCTCATTTATTAGATGACAACATGTTGTTGATGGAAGACCATATTCAAAATATGCTGGTCACAAAATAAAATGATCAAACGGTTTTCAAATCCCTCATTGATTCTTTAATAGTCATAAAGGTAGAGACCATTTTGATTCCAATTGTAAAATTATAATTTTAGTTGCATTCAATGGTGTGTAACTTCCAAGCATTCTCCCACAAGGAGATGATAGAGCTAGATAGAGCTTTCCAAGCTTTATAGAAGTGATAATATCCATTAGAGGTAGAGTGGGCCAATTTCCAGGCCACAATAAAGAATCTCTGAGTGAGCTATAGTAGAAGCAATTTTGATCAAATTTTGATTTGAGATTTTTTTGGAAGTTCTTCCATGCAGGGATGGAGTCCCTAATTAGTCATCATGAACTGTAGAATTAAAATTATACATTTTATTTTATACTTGGGACACACGTATATATTTTTTTGACTAAGTATAGGTGGATATATAACATTTTGGGTCATTGTAATTTGTGGGGTAAAATGAATCTTTTTGTTAAAGCCTCAGAAAGGCTTTAAGACTCTAACAATAGTGGACATTACCACTTGTCACTTTAGTGCTCTTTCAAAGAGAGTCAGATATCAAAAATCCTTCATTAAGTATAGAGCTACCATGTAGATAAATAATGATTATTTTTGGATTCAAAGGGTCAATGGTGAATTTACAGTGTAGATCACAACAACAAATCTAATGGTGAGTACTAAACCTTAAAGGAGTCTCTTTTATTAAAGAGGAGAAAATATTCAAGACTCAAATAAAGTGGATGGTGCCACTTGTCACTTTGGCACTCTTCTAAGGGAAAGTGAATATCAAAATTACTCTCTCAAGTGTGAAGCTGTTATGTGTCAACACAGCGGGCCCCAAAGACTAAAAGAGATGAGAAAGCTAAAAGATTTTTGAAATGAAAAGGAAGAGTAGAATAGTTAAAAGCTACAAAAGCTTCCACATGTCTAAGCTTTGAGGGGTTATAGGTTAAAGACAAGTGGGAACAATAGTTGAAACAAAATGAAAGAGACAATTGGATGAAATGATTGAATTAGATGCTAAGTTATTTAGCTATAGCGATGTGCAAGTTTTAGATCCAGAATTTGTGGACATACAATTAAAATTTATGTGAGGGGTTGCAACCTATGATGGATATTTTTGGGCTATAATTAGTAGATGTGATGACCATAAAGGGTGATTAGAGAGGTTCATATATAAGAATAGAGAGTTTAGGAGCTATTTTTTCAAGTTTTTTTTGCCTTAATAAATGCCTTAACTTAGAGGTTGAATTGGGTATTCTATGTAATTTGCCTTATGTACTTTGTTCTCCTATCAAAATTTGAAGAGAGAGTGGTGTTCTTTACAATTATAATATGCTTTTAATTCTTACTTATAATTTTTTGTTATAATCATTTTGTTAGCTTTGTATAAATACTAAAATTGTTAATCATTTTATATGCTCTTTAATCATTTTTAGTGAATATTTTTAAAATTAATATTGTGTTGTTGAGATAGATGATGATCCAGGTTATCTTTTGGTTATGAGCCTTTGATCATTCTATAGTTTTTGTTGAAATTATTGATCATGCTTTATGCTCTTTAAATCCTTTCAGTGAATTGTGTTACTACTAGTTACTATGTTCTTTAGTAGATGAATACAATATTGGTGTATCACCTTAGTAGTTTAAATACTTCTTTATGCATTCTTCCTTTTTTGTTTACCTCAAACCAATAGGATAAGAGCCAACATCTTAAAAATATGGAGGTCATTTCAAGGGTCAAGTCCCACATCTTTGAAACTTCTCATGACTTTGGTGATTAGATGTAAAATTAAGCATCAACAAATTCCAACAATACCATGGAGATAGAGGATACAGAATGATAGGAGGCCTGAAACTCATCCCAATCTAGACATATAAACCTCTTTCCTCTAAGTGTCAAGTGATTATCTAGAAAAATACTTTGGATCTTCTTAGACTCCATTTAATATTTGTGGGTTGAGTAATTCCTTGTGCTTTAACTCAACAGGTAATGTCTCCCACCTAGCAAGACTTGCATTGAAACCATTAGCATAATGGTGGTTTATAAAAGTGCTAAAATAAACAATATTAGATATCAATAGCTCATGATACGTTTTCTTCATATGCATATGATATAGTGGTTGAAATTAAGAAATAAATTTCTTTACTTCTTGAAATTATGGGCTTATGCATAACCCAGTGGTGCTTTGTAATTTCAAAAATCTATTATTGGCCTTTTTCCATGCCATTTAGTTCCTTAGAGTGGAGAGAAAGGCACAAAATTATGTCTCTCCAACAATAAATTGAAAGTATAGAACTCAAAAATGGCATCCTGCCTTTCTTTAGTGCTCTTTAGAAAAATTTCCATAAATACATGCTCATCTTCAATGATATGTGAAAAACCAAGGGAAATTAACTGAATATGCCATTTATAAAACTACTCATGTAAGAAAATAACATAAATTGATGAAGGCTACCTGCATGTTAATAGTTTCTTAGAAATAACACAAATGTGTTGGATAGAAGCCTATGATTTATGTAATTGTAGTTAGGATTCTACAAAATTCTTCTGAGATTCCTCCTTAAGTTTGGCATTTTCATCCTTAAATTTTGAATTTTATTTTGGGTGATATGCTAGGCAAATATTATTTCATGTAATGGAATAGGGAAAGAGGGAAAAACTCTTATTAGACCCTCTATCTAAACTACAACCTCTCATGTTTCTCTTTACATGGAATTTTTTAAATTAGTAATCTTAGTATCCTTGATAGCAAGAGAATTATACAAATTAGTAATATGAGTGTCCTTGATATCAAGAAAATTCTGCAAAATACTCAATTCTTGTGTCTATGAAGACATTACATTGTGAACCATAATTTGTTCTGCTTGTATTCCTTGAAGAATTTTTTCTTGGTCACTAACTCTAGTAACAAATTCTTCCTACCTTTGTTTCAAATTAGAAATCATCAAGTCCTTACCTTCTAATATTAAATGAAGAACATCTAACTCTATTTGTTACACTCTGATTATTTCCTTATGGCATGATAAAGCCATGCCATGCTGCAATTCTTTTTATTCATTAACAAAATATGGAGAAGATGGATCTTCTTCAATCAAGGGTGATTTACCCTTATCAGTAATAGAGGGCACATGAAATCCACTCTTGTGATTAATATGTATCTCCTCTCTTGTGTGTGAACAATGAAAGGTAAATTCACTCTTGTGCCTATTGGAAAGGTATCTCCTAAGAGATACCTTAAAGGGGAAGTCCACTCTTGTGCATGTTTGAAAGGTATCTCTTAGGAGATACCTTGAATTGGAAATCCACTATGGTGCATGTTTGAAAGTTATCTCCTAGGAGATACCTTGAAGGTATTACATAGGCCTTCAAAATATCACCCAGTAGTGCCTTCTATGAAAAGGTATCTCCTCTCTTGTGCTTGAAAGGTATCTTTTATGAGATACCTTGAAGTGGAAATCCACTTCTATGATTGAAAGGTATCTCTTGGGAGATACCTTGAAGGTATTACAAGGACCTTCAAAATATCACCCAATAATGCTTTCCATGTAAAGGAAAATTGCACTTGTTTGTTGAAGGAGAAATCAACTCTTGTCCCTAATTAAAATGTATCTCCTAGGAGATACCTTGAAGAGGAAATCAACTCTTGTGCATGTTTGAAAGTTATCTCCTACAAGATACATTGAAGGTATTACAAAGGCCTTCAAAATATCACCTAGTAGTGCTTTCTATGTAAATAAAGTTCCACTTGTTCCTTATAGGAGAAATACATTCTTGTTCCTATTTTAAAGGTATCTCCTAATAGATATGTTCAAGGGGATATCCAATTTTGTGCATGTTTGAAAGGTATCTCCTAAGAGATACCTTGAGTTGTAAATCCATTATTGTGCATTTTTTAAAGGTATTGTTAATGCCTCCAAGTGAACTATAAGTGATCTCAATGTTTTAGAGAACACTTCTCATCTTAGGATTCTAAGAATCCAGAGCATGAGTTAAAAATATTTGGCAGTTATAGTGCTTGTGGTGAAATAGCAGCAAAATAGAGTAGAATATTCGATAATATTTGTATAATTTGGTGGTTAGGAGCCACCTTGGTCTAAAACTTTATGAATTTTAGTGAATCTTGATCAAAATTCTAAGCTAAACTAATCTAAATGGATATTAACAATGGGATCTAAGCTATAGAGAAATATAAAAAAAGGAGTAAAAGGAAAGAGTAAGGCATAAAATAAACAAAGTGATTACTGATCTTTATCTTAAACACCATGACAAAGCCCCATTTACCTGAACATGCATTCAAACCAGTATGCAACATAAACTAGGTAAAGCTCAATTTCCATCACAAACTAGGTAAGATTCTGAAGGTAAACTAAAAATACAAGTAATAACCAAGTATGCTTTAATGTTTTGCTACTACACTCAAATAGATAATGGACATTTTAATTTAGAACAAATTGAAATGAAGTAATTAGGATCTTTCAACTAACCTAGATTAACATAGATTAGTAACCTTATGACAAAGAATGCAATTTAGAATTTAAAAAGACCATTCAAATTCAATAACTAGACAATCAATTAAGAGAAAACTAATAAATATTAACACAACAAGATGAACAATCTTTGTATAATTTCTCAGCTATATTAATGGCTCCAAGTATACAATTTTTCTCCAAAAAATCTCTCTTTAAAAAATGGTAACATTGCATATTTATAGAGAGCATAGGTAGTGTACCAATCAATTTTCAAGATACATATGTATGAAATAAGGATAGTTTTCCTTTCATGAAAAGTTATATAATATATATGACCTATGCTAGACTAACGTATAAAACATATATGTTAACAAACTAGCATATATTTATACAATATAATATTCCATCAAGCTGGTGGTGGGCTTTGTGGTTGCCTTTGTTGGAGGATGAATTTAGACTTAGTATGCTATTCATTGATCAATTATAAATCTACTATAGGCTTCATTAGACACACTTCTTCTTGGTATGCTAGTTTGTTAAACTCTCTATCATTTTTTATTGTGGCCTCTTTGATGTTTCTTTCCTCCATTATCCATTCCCCTAAATTGAAGATAATGTCCAAGATTATTTGGTTCTCAATGTTAAACTGTCCTTGGCTCCTTCATATAATTTACTATATGGATGAGGTGGCTCTCTTAATTTTTTCATCATCTATTAATCCAATGAAAATGGGTTGTGAAGGTTCTATTAGCATGGTCCCTAGGATTTTTTCAATTCTGCTCGTTAAATCTCCATATTTCTCCAAAATTTTGTTGATATTGCTATGCCATGTGCTTAGGTTTTGTACCTTGTCTAAAAAATTTCCTAGGACTACACCTAAATGTCCCAGCTTAATAGCTATGAAGCTTGGTATTTGCCTTCTTATTCGCATATTAATAAATTCATCGATTTAATATTTTAAATTTCACCATTGGATGATCAAGGCTTTAGCTGCTTCAACTTATTGTGTCAATTCACTTTGCCTAAGTTTTGTATCCTTCAAGACCTTGAACATGTCAAATAATTATTCATTCAACATCTTTGTCATCTCATCAATCACATAGAGGATGGCCTGGGTCTCTAGGTTCTATTTTTCCTTTTCCAAGATGATAATCTTCTATTTCATCCCTCTTATTCTTGCCATGGCCATTGTTGATTAAGTTCTAACTAGGTTCTCTACATCTTCTTGGTGGATGGGGTGATCACCTAATTCTTACCCTCCCACTAGAGTTAGGCCAATAAATGGTTCTACCCTTTGAAAAGTGAACTCCGCTTAGCCAATGGTGGTTTTCTTTATGATGACCTCTAATCCAATTGTTTCTAGATTGAATTGGATAACTGTTGTAGGCTCAGTGAACTTTATAACTTCTAGGATTTCCACCCCTATACTACCTAATGTCCCAATAACATCCATCCTTTTACAATTTGTTCCCTTTGTCTTTACCAGCCTTCTTTTTTCTTGCTCTTTCATCATCTCTAATATCCAAGGTTGGATGTCCTCATGTACACTAAGATTGACATTCTATGTTAGTGCCCATGAATGGGCTATGGAGGGAATCTTTTGTAGTTTCCCATAGATGAACCAATATATAATGACTAGCCCATGAATGGGGAATTCATCACTTAATAGATTTATGTGTTTGGCTAGATGCACAAATGGTAGTCTTTGCTTCTTAGAGCTGGCAGGGACAAGTTCTAACTCTACCTTCCTGTTCTTTTGACTTGTGGTTGGAACTATATCCAAAACATGTTTTTTTTCTTTTGTTTACCTCCATCCCCTCTATTTGATCATGGGATTCTATGACCTTCTCTATCTAGGTGCAAGGGTCTTCATCTATTTCCTCTTCCTTTGAACCATAGGCCTCTACAATGACTTTGAGGACATCCTCAACTATCTCATTTGGATCAAGATCTAAAATGTCCAAATATTCCACTAGAGATGGTGGTATTTGTGGAGGACCTAAGGATGAGGTTGCTTCACCTGGCCTTTCTTCTAGTTGTCTCTTACCAAGGTCATGAGGTGGTGGACATTATTCTTGAGGATGCCCCTAAGGTGCTTTGGAGGTTGAAGGAAATAAATGATATTGGAGAGGATGCATCTACTAGATGTCCTTTTTTGGTTTTCATTCATTTTCTAGTCTATGTTCCAACATGGCATTACATTCCTTAAGCCTGGCTAGTACTTCCTCAAAGTTGTTTACCTTGGTGTACACATAATCATAAAACTTAGGATAGTATTCATACACTAGTTTAGGTAACTTATTTTCCTTCAAATGGTTTTTCACTTCCATCTTAGGATATCACATCTTGAAATCATCATTTTTTAAGACAAAGGCCTCTCTCTACCTAGACATGACATCTTCTTGTTTCTAGTCTAGCAATGTGGTCTTTCCAATTATCAAGGGGAATGGGTGGAGGAGACCCTTCCTCTTTTCCTTGCATAATCCATCAACTCTATTGATGATCTGGAAGGTGATCTCTTATTTAGCTAGCTTATTTGGTACATATACAAGCAATCTAAATGGTGAGGACATGATTCCCTCAATTCTAATTATAGTGCAGTCAAGATAATACCATACATCTCATATCATATATATATATATATATATATTGATTAGGGGGTGTATTATAATAAAATGGTATCCAATGATAGCTTCTACCAAATTAAGATAAATGTAATCACAAATGAACTACATATGGTTCCTGTATTTGAAGATATGAATCTTTGAATAGGGGTGGGAAATAATAGTTCTACCACTAGGAGACCAATTTATTATGTCAAGAAATTTGGTGGAGGACAACAAGGCATCAAGTAGATAAGATATCATGAAAAAAAATTTGTTGGTCTTCATTTTAATGGTAGTAAATTGGTAGCCTAGGTGAATGCTTATCATATCTCTAATAGGAGGGGAGAATTGTTGGTCTATCAAGAAATGCACATAGGAAACCTAGGTGGTATTGATGTATGTGGTGATGGCATCCCAAAAAACCCTATTTAATAAGGTCATGATAACCCTAACTCCTTCCCCTAATTGGCTAAAAGGGATTCTTCCTTGGTAGTCTTTGAACACATAATTTCCTTAATGTAGCCATGGTTGGAGGATAGTGTCAAGGTTGTTTTACGTGGTCCAATCCTTTATAGATGGCAAGTATATGTGGGATCATGGGAGTTTATAATACCCTTCAAAGGCTACAAGGGCAACATATGTAATTATTATGGATGTTCCATCACATACAATCCAGTCATCATATATTTTATAGTCTATAAAAAGTGGAGCCAATATATTGATACAGTGAAGTACCTCAGGTTTAACAACTACATGATGGAGGCCAGCTAATTGTACAACAACTAAGTCCATATACTTGGTGTTAACCAATTTGATTCTCTTTTTGTTTTAGGTGATGGGATACATCTCATCTATGGCAAAGAAGATCTTGGACCAATTCTTGCACCCATTATTCAATTACATGACATCTAACTTTATGTCCTTGAAAACCCTACCTAGACAGTCTGTAGATAAGTAAAGTTCTATTTCCTCCCTCCATTATTGCCTTCCCAATGCCATTTGTTTCTAAACCTTCAAAATTATTTGCCACCAATTTTATAGAAGTTTTTGGATGGTCTTTCTTTGCACCTGGAATCACTTGATCGACTGTTACTCAATTGATCACAATTTCAACATTTTACACTTGTTTTTAGGTTTTTTTGGAGCTTTAATGGTAGGAGTGATTTGGTCTTTAATTTAATTCATGTCTTTAGATATGATTAATACTTATTCCTTTATACCTTTACATTTATAGATAGACAAAATCTAACTATTTTTTCTCCTTTTACTTACGTGGGTCCTATGTGGTAACCATGCAACATTTTTCATAAATGCCTCAAGGATAATTAGCCTTTAGAATTTAAATTTTGCCTTTAGTTTTTCATTTTATTAGATCTAAGAATTTAGCATGAACTGTTTGATCATGATTATGGGTCCTTTATCTCATTGCCCATCATAAGCACTAACATTCATGGTTATGCCACTTGGCATATTCAATTACCCATTGAGCTTTAACCTTTGAGCCTTTTCCACATGTTTATCTCTCAGGTCTCCTAGGTTCCATATGAGGATCTCGCTCCATTACATCAAGATTATATGATCAAGTGAGGGTCGTAGGATCCTGCAAGGTGAGATATCTTTAAGTTAGCCCATGAGTTACATGATTAAGACTTAGGTCATATGCTAGGCCCTAAGTCCCTCTCATATTATATATAAAAATAACTTAAATTAAGCTAAATTAATTTATGCTAAGTTTTTATATCAAAACATCAAAGGGATCTTTGGTAATCATTTAAAACATGCCCCCTTTGCATAGGCAAAAATATTGGACTATGTTTAATTTGATGGTATTGCTAACATCATAGACATCATCGTAGACATCAAATGACTTGAGCAAGACTATCAAATTTAGTTCCATGAAGCTCAAGTAGCCAATGATAAAGTGTTACATGGTGCTTCCTAGGCTCTTGGAGTTGACATTCTCTATTGGATCATGAACAATGAGGACCATTGGATCATGATCTATGTGTCTACCTATTATTGGCTCATATAATAATCAAGACCCTCTTTTAGCAAAGTTTAACATAAGTGATTTCCACATGGTGTCTTCTTGGAGCCCTAACTTTTCAAACTTTAATTCTCTTCATTGGATTAGATAAGTGTGATGAAGTGAGAGCCCTTGGATCCAAGTCCTTTTAGGTTCATCTCATTTCATCTAATCAAGAGCTGAGTGGAAGTGAGAATCATTGGATCTTATAAGATGAAAGTTATTTAAAATGCGCATGGGATCCATCTCATGTCATTGGATCAAGGTGAGATGAATTAGTGAGAGCCATCAGATCTAGAAAGATATGAATTGTTTAAGATTGGGCTTGGGTTTCTTTTGCATGATTGGATCATTGGGTCCTAGAAAAGTGAGGACTATCAAATTTTCAATCAAGAAAAGATGTTAGGTTAGGACCTGAGATGCATAAATTCTTAGGCTAAGATTTTAACCATAGGGTTTTTTTTGTATTAATAAACATGAAGGGGCCTTAGGGTTAGACTTAGGCTAAACATTATTAAAAAGATTTTGGTTAGGAGACATAAAAAAGGACCCTACAAAATCAACATTAGACATGGTTAATGTAATTTAGGAAGCTAAAGTGGAAATCCAATTTTGTGCTTGAAAGGTATCTCCTAGGAGATACCTTGAAGGTATTATAAGGGCCTTCAAAATATCACCCCTTTCCCTATAAAGGAAAATTGCACTTGTTTGTCAAAGGAGAAATCAACTGTTGTCCCTATTTGAAATGTATCTCCTATGAGATACATTAAAGGGTAAATCAACTCTTGTACATTTTTGAAGGTGTCTCCTACTAGATACATTGAAGGTATAACAGGGGCTTTCAAAATATCATCTAGTAGTGGCTTCTATGTAAAGAAAATTCCACTTGTTCCTTGCAGGATAAATCCACTCTTGTGCCTATTTGAAATGTATCTCCTAAGAGATACCTTGAACGGGAAATCCACTCTTGTGCATGTTTTAAAGGTATCTCTTAGGAGATACCTTGAATTATAAATCCACTATTGTGTATGTTTATTTTTTCATTAGTTTTCTCTACATAATTTGGAGCATATGGGAATTGAAATTGTAACTCAAGTGAAACACCACCTTATTCTAATCATTGAAAGAATTCTATATCCTTAAATCTCACAAAAAAACTATAGAATTGGCACTAGGGATTTTATTTATGAATTTAACCCAAATGACATTTCCTAATTCCTCCATAAAAGTTTGTTGAGCCAACTCTAGTTCATCATGCTTAACATGAAGAACCCCAACGTTGTTTAACAATTAAATGGGTACTTCTATTCTCTTCTTCAAAAGAGTCTTTGCTATCTTAAGAGAATCAAAGGTTGCACTGGGGTCTCATGATATTAATAACTCACCCATCTTGATAAACGCATGGACATCACATAGATTTATGTGAGTTTCCTTTCTTAAAATTTCCATAGCCTTCTATTAGTTCTCAAATTTGTAGTATGAAAAACCTTAAAAGGATACCAAGATTTATGATTAGGTTATGCAACCAATTTGGCTAATTTAGAGAATCAACCCAAGTGGTTGGGACTATCTACACTTTAGTCTCTATTTTACCCAGGTGAGTGTTACCTTATATTCACCAATGATTGATTACTTCTCAAATTTGTTGGTGAATTTAGAGCAAATTAAGGGATTTATGTAATTTTATCAATTGAATCATCCAATTCACACTAATCCAAACTAGCATATGATTTGAATTAGATTTTTAATTTTTTTTTATTATACTATTATTCCTAATCCTACATAATAGAAAATTAAAATTAGAAATTTTTTGGTTGATAAACCTTATAATGAGATTAATATTAGTATTGATTCAAAAAATTCTTATAGATGGGGAGTAGCTTGCCCCTAAAAATTCATTATGTTACCAAAAAAACACCATGGGATTTATATTCATTCCAAAAAAAATTCCCTGATACATTAGTTTTTACATCAAAATTACATTTTAAAATTAAAGGATTAGCTAAGGGAACTTGTAGAAGTCTCCATTTTATACCAGCTCTATGAATCATATGACCCTTTCCCCATTCAGCTCTGGGTCAAGTGCATGGGAGTGCCTAAGGAAAGTAAGGCTAATAGTGGCCTAGTGGTAGTGATGTTCAAGAGCCATGTCTATCATATTAAGGAGAATTATAAGTTGTGGAACTCAAACATCTAGGAAGATGAACAAAGAAAGGTCTAAGTCCCACAAAATCCCCACACCCAACTTTGCCCATATCACCACCTCTAGATTATTTCCCCAATATGTTGACTTGAAAATTTCATGCAATAGTAGCAGAATGTCCACCTTCTCACCTCCAAGATCTAGTAGAGATGCCCAGAACTAAGAAGATATGTTTGAATTAACTTTGTATCTTCTTCTATCTATTAAAAAATCCCTTCCTAGCACCATTTTTACCACTTCCAACTCCAAAAAGTGCATTTAATAAGTTCTATGGGGCTTTGTAATTAGCTTCAGCCTTCAGTCTATGATAAATCCTCGAAAAGCCATTTATTCTTGTCCACTACAAAGGTAGATAGGCATATCCATTTTTGTTGCTAGCTAGCTTTAATCTAAAGTGTGATAAAGCCTTGATAGGATCCAATAAATAGATCTATTCCCTTTGCACCTAGCTATACTTCATTAATGGCACTTGAGTGAGCTCAACTACCAAGTTTTGGGAGATATGTCCATACGTGCCAATGGTTAAGGGTTTTAATGCCTTTCAGTTGAGAAACATCACTCAAATATTTAAAATTATTCATTTCAAGTGAGTTTATTAAATTTTCTCCCTCCACAATAAATATCTCCTAAATTTCATCATCTCCTTTGTTCACTAGAGAATCTACCTCACTATTACCTTCATGGTAAATGTGGTTGGCTGTAAAAGCTTCAAGATCTTCTAACATCTACTGGGCTTATTCTCATAGATAATTTAACTTCCAATTTATATTCTTTCTTGATCTTAAAGCATTTATGATGATTATTGAATCACCTTCAATTTCCACTTTCTTGGCATGAATATTTTTACACATATATAATCCATGTAATAAGGCTATAACACAGCAATGTTATTAGTGCCTTTTAGAAGAGGTTTAGCAGAAGTGAATAAAAATCTTGCTTGCCAATCCCTAATAATTTGTCTTACCCGTAAAAGCCCTTGATTGCCTCTTGATGATCCATCAAAATTCAATTTCACATAACCTACTTATAGCTCTTTCCACACTACTGATAGAAAAAATAATATGATTGCATACGAACACCATATCTAGATGTGAAACCAATAGCAAAGACATTCACCATGAAATAATAATAGTAAATTTTAACACACCATAACATAGATATATGTGTGAAAACCTCCAAGAGATTAAAAAATCACAAATATTATTCATATTATGAGAAACTAATAAGTATCTAATATAGTCTTTCTTCCTCTCACTTCTTTTTTCATTACATCTTAAAATATAAACTCTTTATTATATAGGCAAAGTATTCTACCCATTATAAATGACCTTTTCTAACCACCACAATAATGGGTTTAACCTCTCCAAAGGTCATTTAATATATTTTATTATTTATTTACATAAGGATAAAATCATGATAAATAATAAAATATATTATTATTTAACCAATATAATTTAATGTATTAAGGGTACATAAATAACACCACTTAACCATTGATTTTTCTAATACTCCCCCTTAATGTTAAGTGGGGATACATGGTGATTTTTAGGAGGTATCAACATAACAAAATTTCACTCCATGAACCATCTACATGATGAGTTTTAATCGGTAATAATTGAAGGAAACATCCTTCATCATGTCATAGTCACCTTTAAAAGAATTATGATATGTAAACATAGTCACCCAAAGGTATTACACTATTTAACTATAGACACCCAAAGGTATTACACTATGTAACCACAATCACATAGTCACCTTTGAAATAATTAAACTATATAACTATAGATACCCAAAGGTATTACACTATGTAACCACAATTACATAGTCACCTTAAAATAAATTACACTATACACCCATAGACACCTAAAGGTTTTGCACTATGTCCCCATAGGAACCTTTAAATGAATTACACTATGTTACCTTAAACCACTTAAAGTGAGTTTAGACTATAGACTAAGAATTCAACTCAAGAGAGGATGGTTAGTATTGTGTTAGTTCTAAAATGAAAACAAATTGATAAAAACACACTAACTAGCATAACATCTCTAGGCCTAGTCACTAGGGAGAGCTTAGTTAACAAAACATGAATAGAAAACATAATTAAAATATAAAAAAATTCTTATTTTACCTTTTTTAAATGCTTCAAAGTGCTTATTGTAGTGGTTTGCTTTGTTTATGCTCATGAAGTCTATATCAATGGAAGCTTGACTACCTCCATCTCTCATTAGCACCTTGTGTGGCTTTGACTTGGCTTGGCTCAAAATTTTATCAATATAACACTAAAATACAATAATTTTTGAATGCATTTGGGAATTATAAGTTTAGTATAAAAGATCTTAAAATTCAATAGGTAAGATCTCATATTTATAAATTATTAGAATGGTTTGAGGATCAACTATAACCATCCATCTCAAGATTGAGATGTGTGGCCATGAATAAATCCAAATATAAAATTCATTCTACAAATATCCCCATTAATATTTTCAAGAGAGGGCCTTTGAATAGACATGGAGGATCTTAGTTAGGCATGGGAGACCCATAATCCTAATATTGTATGCATTTATAACTTATGGATGTCACCCCATATGATGATGTCACCTGATGATGAAGTTAATAGAAATCAATTTTCAATAAAGATTTATTCAAATAATTTCATGAAAAATTAACTTAAACTCCTAATTTGGTTTAATTAACCTAAAACATTATTAATCAATTTTGATACAAATTTTGGCCCTTGGTGCACAAATTAAGCAAATTGGTCAAAATATCTTATTATTGGCTCAAAATTTGATTGGATTAGAATTGTGAGTCGATGTTAGATGTATTGAAACTGTATTTTCATTTAGGATGTTTCCAACACAAAATAACAAAGGTATGTGTCTCGTATAAGAGATTAAAAGAAAAAGTAATCTAGGGCACCTTGGTGTGAAATTATCATTTTGACTCAAAATGATTTGATCAAAGTTAGCTGGCTCATAAATTGCATTGCTCCATTTAATGATATATTGGTAAAAATTTAAACTTGAATATATCACTTTTAAATCTTTTAATATGTTTTAGTATTTTTAGGTCAAATTGTGCACTTTGATGAAAATTGATCAAAAGCTTGGTTGGAGGTTATCGATGGCCAGATTTAGGTGTCGATATAGACTAGAATGATCATGAAACTACATCCCATAGTAATAATACATCCCATAATTTCTCATGAATAATCAACCAGACATATTAGTCTTTTATAACATTGAGACTTCCATGTTACTATGTGTTAGGTAAAAAATAGACTTCTATATAAAGTTTACCAAAATCACATAAAGTGATATATTGAAGTGTTTTACAAAGAAAAAAAGTATAGAGAGATAGAAGGAAAGACACAACTTACATGACTATTAAGAAGTGACATTATCATGCACACTCTCCCTCAATGACAACTTTGAAAGGCCTAACATTGAATGAACTTCCACAGGGTTTAATTTGTTAGTGTTGTATTGGATTTTTCACTAAAGTTATACAATTTTGACTATCACTAAGAATATTGGTACAATGAGGAACTTATACATAATGTTCTATCATCCTTCATAGCCATAAAGCTTTTTTAAATACTTCCACATGCAATGCTCCAAGTGATAGCACCTATACCAAACATAAATACATATACAAAAGTAGACTCATAATAGTATGGTTAGTATCACAATAACCAATTAAATTAGCATAGTCAAACAAAAAATAATATAAACCAAAGTTTATAATTTTTTTATATATCGAATTATTTGCTTTGCTAATTTCTAATGATCCAAGTATAGATCTTGCATGAATCTGGAATCAACACCCACATCTTATAAAATATCTATCTAAGTAATAGTTAGATAAATAAAAATATTAACAAGATATTTGTAAATGGGGTTAGCTTTATCACATAGTTTTTGGATCAAGATTTAACACAACCTTCAATATAAATATATGTAAGCTTACAATCAAGCATGTTAAATTTAACAAGTAGGTTATATGATGCACATACAATAAATTCACTAACAATTTTATAATAAGTTAACCAAATATTACATATATTATTAGAAATAATTTCATATTATAATTTGAGTCATGGATATTTTTCTTTTCTTTTAAAGTTGATAGTACAAGTATATATTTTATACTAAACCAAAAAAAAAGTTTTAAAAAGAAAATTTTTTAATATGATTTATACTTAATTTTATAGTAAATACATATATTATAGTGTATAAACAACACTAGTCACTTTAGTTTATTTCAAAAATAATTTAAAAACATAAATATTTGTAACAAGGGTGAAAGTTGCAAGTGTCGCATTTATCATAAATAGTGTCACAAATTACACTATTTGAATAAATTATTGTAAAATCAATAGTAGGAGGTTTAAAATAAAATACCATCCCAATGTATCCAGAAGGTGCAAAAAATTAAATATCAAATTATCATATGATCATTTTTGACAAAGAATATAACAAGTCAAGGGTGTCAAAAGTGTTGAAAGCATTGCAAACTTCACACGTGAGATTTTACATGACTAATAACCAAACTTTTTAATTAATTATTTTAAAATAAATTAATTATTTTTTATCAAAAAAAATATTAGGATTGATATTTAATCTAAGGACCTTGGATCTATAAATATTTTTAAAAAATACCAGTAAACTTCACTTTATCCAATACAAGACTTCACATGCAAGCTACATGATTTAATTAATTTTGATTTTTTAAAGTTAAAATATTAAATGCATGTAAAATAAATATGTCATAATTGTATAAAGAAAAAAATTAAATATATATATTTTTAATCTTTTTGGAAAATATAAGTCAACACACATGGGCTCACTATGTTCTTGCATAGAAAATTGGTTAATTACAATTCACCCACTAAGTATGTTAACACAATAAATGCACTAACTTATATTTAACCTTTTTGCGGTCTGATTTTTATTTTTTTAAAATAAATAAATAAACCATAATTAAATACTTTCATTAAAATAATAAAATGAAAGCATTTATTTAAAATTTAAAAAAATAAAATAAAAAACATAAGTGGGGTCCACTGCTTTGATTGAATAAAGCCAATTAAATGAATGATTTATTTTTAAAATACTTGCATTGAAAATTTAACATACCCATTAATTTTTTGTTGTAACACATTTTATAAAGAAACATGGCATAGGTGGAGAGCAAGAAAGGATTGCATGAGCTCTAGACATTTATTTTCAGTGGTCTAAAGCTTGAAAAGACTTAAAAATTGCCCTTCAAAGCTACTAATAGATCCATATTTATGAGTTTTTTACTGTAAAATAATATTTAATGCCTAATACTATTATGGCATACTATAGCACCCAGATATAAGTAAAATATATATAAATTTCCTTTTGACGCTCCTCGAAGTCTGAAAATAGCTCCAACAAGTTTTAATATTATAGAAAACATGAAATCAACTTTTAAATCTCAAAAAATGATTGAGAATACATGATTTCTATTTTTTAATTTTATGGCCATAAAAGTTAAAGCATGATGTTTGGGAGGAGAGAAAAAAATCAAAAAATTTTGTAGGAGACTAAATCAGATAAAGTAAATATCAAAATTGCTTGGTAATGGTCAAATTAAGCAAATGAAAAAAACAAAACTGAGATTTACTATAGAAAATCTGATCTTTAACTGATTTTTATCTCACACATGCTAAAAAATAGCATTTAAAAGGAGAGAGAAAAATTTGAAATGAGTTATAAGAGTCTAAATCAAGTGAAATAAAGGTAAAAAATACTTGAAAATGGTCAAACTAAGCTAATGAAGTGACCAGAATGAAGATTTACTGTACAATTTTTTTTTAAAGGCCATACAAATATCATAAAAGAATTTCCAAGCACTTATTCACTCACTTGTTGGCTCTTTTAACGTTTACAACTCCTTATAAGTGTTAAATCTATAACTAAAGAGTTTCAACCACCTTCATAGAGATTATTAGTTAAAAAAGAAAATATTAAAAATTTTAATGCTTGACTTTTTTATTTTTTTTATTTTTTTCATTTTAAGATTCTCAGTTAGATCTACGACATGAAAATAAGCTTCAGATATGAAAAATTACATAGATCTAAGATTTATAGGCTTTTAAAAGAGGAAAAAATAGAATAACTTACTTCCTATAAAAAAAGAAGCTTGAAATTTTTCATGATCATACCATGACTTAAAAATAGATGAATCTAGGCTTGAAAACGAGATAAAAAACTTTGATCTATGATTTTACCAATTGATCATGTATCAACTAGCTTTAATATAATGACAAAACAAGTAATATGAATGTATACCAACACTATAACTAGATGTGAGACCAATAGCAAAGACATTCACCATGAAACAATGAGAGCAAAGTTGAACACAATATAACATAAATATACATGAGAAAACCTCTAAGAGATTAAAAAACCCACAAAAATTATTTATATTATAAGAAACTAATAAGTATCTAATATATTCTTTCTTCTTCTTACTTATTTTTTCATTACATCTTAAAATATAAACTCTTTATTATATAGGTAAGGTAATCTACCTATTATAAATGACCTTTTCTAACCACCACATTAATGGGTCTAACCTCTCCAAAGGTCATTTATTATATTTTATTATTTATTTACATGAGGATAAACTCGTGATAAATAATAAAATATATTATTATTTAACAAATGTAATTTAATATATTAAATGTATATAAATAACAACACTTAATCATTAATTATTCCAATACTCCCTCTTAATGTTAAGTGGGGATACATGGTGATTTTTAGGAGGTAACAATATAATGAACTTTCACTTCATGAGCCATCTACATGATGATTTTTAGGAGGTAATAATTGAAGGAAACATCCTTCATCATGCCATAGCCACTTTTAAAGGAATTATGCTATCTAAACATAGTCACCCAAAGGTATTTTACTATTTAACTATAGACACCCAGAGATATTACACTATGTAACCATAATTACATAGTCACATTTAAATTAATTACACTATACAACTATAGATACCCAAAGGTATTACACTATGTAACTACAATTACATATCCACCTTTAAAGGAATTACACTATACACCTATAGACACCTAAAGTTTTTGCACTGTCTCCATAGGTACCTTTACAAGAATTACACTATGTTATCCTAAACCACTTAAAGTGAGTTTAGACTATAGACTAATAATTTGACACAAGAGAGGATGGTTAGTATCATGTTAGTCTTAAAATGAAAATAAATTGATAAAAGATACACTAACTAGCATAAGATCTCTAGGCCTAGTCACTAGAGGGAGCTTCGTTAACAAAACATGAATGGAAAACACAAATATAATGTAAAATAAATGATGAGTGTCATTTAACGCTTCATTTAATCAATCTTTCAGATTGATGTCTATCAAAACAGGGATGTTGTCCAAGGCTATCTATAGTAAGGTTTATGATGATAGATCTATAAATTGGTCTTGTATGGATTTTTCTAACTTTTATCAATAAAAAAATTCTTCTAAGCTAATTAATTCATACACTTGCTAAAAAAAGAGATTAACCATTAGACTAACTAATTCAATCCTTTTCTTAAAATTAAAGCACAATTTCACACTTATTTAAAATTATAAATTTAAATATAATTCACACTTATTTAAACTATAAATCTAAATCTAATTCACACTTTCATGGAAATGTAAATCTATGTCTAATTCACACTTGCTAAAACTGTAATACTTTTGAAATGTACTCAGGATTTACTATTTTATGAATGACTAAGACATGCAACGATTGAAAATACTTTACTTATCTAATAATGTAGAATTAATTTAACATAAATATAAATACCATATAGAAATCCTTGGTTCCAAGGAGAGTGTGCCCTTTCTCTTCTTAGAGTCAAGAATGTAATCTACTCAATATTAAAAACTAAAATAATTATATATTAGCTCATGACAGACGAAAAGTTTACAATATTCTTGGAGCCCAAAATATAATTATATTCATTATTATTTTACTCCAAATGAAAATTTACATATTTATACTCATATCTCGAGCTAAAGATAGTATGAAAAAAAATAGAACTACTAGTTAATTTGTTGCTCCCTAAAGATAGGATATTTATATTGATTATAATCCTAGAGAATCCAACTATTATCACAAAATAGTTATATTATCCCTATAATAGTTTTATGGTCCAAATATGTACAAAGTGTATCAAGATTGAATCTTTCAAAATAAGAGGCCAGTATTTTGTTGATGTGATTTGAGATGGAGTAATCTTCTTCTTCATATCATCTACAAACTCTTTTGCTTCTCAAATTTTGGATCTGTAGATTCCATAGATCTTGGACTAGCATAGTTCATAGATTCTAGACTTGATGAGTCTATAGATCTTGTATTGGTAGAGTCTGTAGATCCTAGACTGACTGAGTTTGTAGCTTTAAAAAATTGAGGTCAAAACTGGAACTCCAAAATGCCATTTCTACCATCCTTTCTGTATATTCTTCAAAATCAAAACACTAAAACATGCTACTTGTTAAATATAAATGACAAAATGATAACTCAACCTTTAGGTTGACATAAATAAGATAAAGTAGCTATTTTCCATGCAATATTTAGCAAAAGGTCTATGATTTGCATAAGATTATATCCTTAGAGAGATGAAATCAATAAAATTCTATGTCAATAATGAACCATATTTTGGGCTCATCATCTCCTTAGACTTTACCTTTTGCAAGTCCCATTACAAATATTCAACTAGCTTCATTAGTTATTGGCTTATTTTCCATGCCCTTGTTGAGATCTTATTTATCACATTCATCTTTGATATGCTGATCTATATTGTTTATAAATTCTTTATATGTTTGAACCATTCTTTTCCATATGTTAAATGCTTCATCAGATTGTGGTACCCAATTCTACCATTCAAGAACTAGTATGATACACAATGGAGGTCTATACCTCATTCCAATCTATGTTTACTTTCTTATAGAGTTTATTACTTCTATAATTTATTCAAAAATTTCTTCAACTCTTCTTCTACTCCACCTCAGATTTTTGGGAGACATAACTTCTCATATATTAAGAAATACTGATAATTAGTCCCATCTTTTCACACTATAAACAACAACTAAATCAAAGCTTTGTCTTACAAATAAATCAAATGAAGCAATACAGTTATACAAAGCTTTCAAATAGTAGTTTTTGATGGTAGTATTTAAACAAGCTCTTTTGAAATTATGGTCAATCAATTTTAGAATGGAGAAGGCTAGTCTGGTACATAACCATGTAGTTTTAATATGATTTGTATATTATTCAAATTTATTTTTTCATGCCAACTAATTTTTAAAAGTGGAATTAAGTGATCTCAACTGAACTTCTCCTAAATTTAAATTTATCAAAAATTTATTATGTTCATGATCTCATATTATCAAATAATGTAGATAAAATTCACAAAAGAGATCCTAAGTATTATACCTAGAACTGTAGAATATTTACAAAAATATAAATGGATCCAAAATATTATAAGGAAGATGGTAGGATATCTTAAAAATTTTCCATCTATAGAATTATTCAAATATGAATAGACTATATGTAGGACTTGGACTTCTATAAGCCAAAAAACTATCTCCTAATTTGTAAGCATTATGTAAGTCTTCCTTCAAAGTCTGAGTTTTAGTTTCTAATATTTGTTTTTCATTTTCCAATTTATTATTAGTAATGACTAAAACTTCATTATTTTATTTGATTGATTGATATTTCTCTTGATCTTGATGTAACATTTTTAATGGAGGAATATATAGATAACTGGTCTAACATCCTTGATCAACAAATTTTTTCAGAGAAGAGGTAGGCTGACTATCCTTAATAGAAAATATCTGAGAAGAATTCAATAGTTTATATTTTAACTTTCCATTTTTTTCTCAAAACTCCTTATACATGTCCATGAAGTGACTTCTTCCTCCTCTTTCTTTTCTATTATTTCTTCCATTTTATTAAATTTCAAAGAAAAATTCAAAGATGTTTCTAATTTTTGTACTAACATAGAGTTTAGTTGATCCTTACGCTATAGTTGGCTGAGTAGATTTGCAATATTTGTTGCTTATTGCTGAATCAACTTTTGAGCTTAAAAAAGTTCAATGGTTAACTGCATGATAGGATCCTTGGGACTGGATGGCTCTCCTTCTTCAAATGTATATAGAGATTTACCTTTATCTAATGGAACTTCAATTTAATCATTTTTTCTCTTATTGAATTATCTTGTTCAGATTTTGGTTTCTTTGTTGGAGAGATTTGTAATTCCTCTAATGGTTGCATGATAGATTTCTTAGTAAGTTCCTCTACAGGAACTTCTGTAAGAGTTTATTTTTCTTTATTGTCTTACTTTTCTAAAGGTTGGGATAGCTATTTAAGGCTATCCAAGGTATTGACTACTTATTATTCATCTTCATCTAAAATAATTAATCTTCTTCTTTTAGTCCTAAGGGCCACACTTGATCCTTTTTACGTTGTAGGATTCAAGACCTTCTCAGGTCTTGTTAAGACAGCATTATTTATTTTTAGTTTCCTTCTTCTTGGGTAGCGGAATGGTTACTCAATTAGTTCTATAGGTTCTTATGAAGGCTCTAAAATAATGAGAGATTAAGTATCTTGAGATCTAATAACCCTTCCTGAAGAGGGAGGAGTTTCATTTACAACTACAAGTTGTTTTGGTTTTTTCCTTGAGCTCACTTTCTTGGTAGCCATAATAGTTGTAAGAGATTACTTTTATGACTAGATTGAACCTAATGTTCTAGCTTCTTTCTAAATATAAAGGGCTGTAATTTGTCTAATGACCCTATTTTCAAAGGTTTCCCAAACCTTTTTACCCTATTGCAAAAAAAGTTGTTGAATAATAAGGTGAATAAGACCATGATGCCTAGGGGAAGCATTAGGGGTTGTGGTCATCACTTGGAGGTGACCATACAAGAGATATGGAAGGTTAATTTTTTAATAGAGATTTTGTCTACCATATTTTAAATACAATAGGATTTTCATGGCTTCTCCTCCCAAAAGGCTAGATTTCCCTTCACAAGTAACATATTTAATTACCTATGATGCAATAGATTTCCATGGCTTTGGAATTGAATCTCTATAGATCCCCTTGGTTTTCCCTTTTAAATTAATCAAACATGAAGCTTCAGTTCATTCATTGTCATTAAATTAGGCAATCAAGTCATTAAATAGAGTCTTCCTATGATTTTCATTTATTCATTTGAAATTTCTATGATTTCACTAATAGTCTGACTAGACACTAGAATAACTACTCCCTTAATAATAGAAAAATCAGGAGTAAGGTTTTTCATGAATTCTCTTATCAGTGTCTCATGGAAGCCCTAATTTTTTTTATATGAATGATAACCAATAATTCACCTCAAATACTACAATAGAAGCCCTATCGTTGAGGAATTTGGTTGTCTTTTTCAATTATGACCTTGTCTTTTTCCCCATGATTTTATATTGTGAATATGACAACTAGATTACTCTTTGACTGTGAAAATGTCTACTAAATGTAGGTAAGGTTTTGCAGTGATTATCCCTTTTTGAAATCCATAGAGAACACTTAAAACACACTTTGTAGTTACCTCTATGGCATGCTATGCATGTAGGGTTAATATCACATAGGCTAGGAATAACATAATCGTGAATTCACATGCATTTAGCCATGTACTTGGCATCTATAGAATGGAACTACTGACTATTATTATGACCTGGCTGATTACATGACTAATGAGATGATGACATGGCATGGGATGGTTTAATTACTCACATGGGGGATGGTGATTATGTTTTCCACCGTAAGATTCTACCATATAATGATTACACTATTTTGATTTAATGATTTTGATAAGATGACACCATAGCCTCATCATAATGATAATGATGTAAGGGATTATGGTTGATCATTTATGACAAGTGCACCTTCACTCCTCACTCTGCATGTTATGATTACTCCTCCTCTTTAGGGAATAAATGATTATTTAATTATAGTTTTTCATCTTTGTAGGATTTTCTTATTTAAATCAAAAGACTTATAGTTCATTAAAACATGAATAAATAAAACTTATTAACTCAACTATTCATACCTCAAATCTTGTCTATCTTGTGCCATTTATCTTATCCAAGTAGATTTGCATGAATTAGTTAGCATATTTCAAAATAATAATCTGAAGTTTCATTACATGAGGAAATCAATCAAGATTGCATTATCATTTAAAGTTTTTTCCCCCTTGACCAGCCATTACTAGTTTTCTAGTCAAGGCCCTTTTTAGCAATGCATAACCAACCAACAAGTTGGTTTTACAGCTATGCATTGTCAATAGCATCCTTGAAAGGATTTTCACTATTGATTTTTTTTATATATCTAAACAAAGAGCAATTATTAAAGAATAAGTTCCCTAGTAGAAATTGATTCCTCTAAGAAAGCTATTTCACTTTTCATTTTCTATACAAATTCATCTTTATTGAGAGGTTTTTGATAAAGTTTTAGTCTATGACCATTAACCAAAAGAGTCCTTTTGCTATCATCAATGGGCATAAACTTGATATAACCATTTTCAAAGACTTCATCTATTTTATATAGTCCTAACCACCTTATGTATAGTTTACTATTAAATTGTTGAAATTTTGAGTCAAACAATAATGCCCAGTCTCCTTTCTAAAACTTGTATTGCTTAATGTGTGAGTCATTCCAATTTTTTCTCTAATTTTTCACCAATTCAATCCTCTAGACTACTTTAATTCTCATTTCATCAAGTTTATTGAGTTTCATGAGTCTCTCTTTTTGTACTTTTTCCAATTCAATTCCCATTTTTAATATTATTTTCAATATTTGTAATTCAAATTCAATAGAGAATAAGGATCTTTTACCATAAACTAGCTCATAAGGAGAGAAACTAGTAGTTATTTTATAGGTGATATTATAAGCCCAAATGAATTTTTTTTACTTTATCTTCCCAATCTTTTCTACTGAAACTAACAATCTTGGTCATAATGGTTTCCAATTCTCTATTGGTAACTTCAACTTGTCCATTAGCTTATGGGTGATATGGAGAGGACTTCCTATGTTGTGCTTGATATACTTTCATGAAGTGCTTTATCATGTTTGACATGAAATGAGGTCCTTAATTTGAGACTATCTCCCTTAGAGCACCAAATTTCTATATAATTATGAAATATAAAAAATCTACTATAACTTTTTCTTGAGCATGTGTTAAAACTTCAACTTATACCCATTTGGTAACATAGTCTATGCAGACTAATAGACATTCCTTTCCTCTAGATATGGGATCCATAGGTGCTACAAAGTCAATTCCCCATTTCTCAAATGGTTTTAAAACCAAATGAGGATGGAGAGGCATCTCAGCTAAAAGAGTGGGTTATCCCATTCTTTGACATGCATCACAGTGTCTGATATATCTTTTTACTTGTCTATGAAGGGAAGGCTAGTAGTAGCCCACTCCTAAGATTTGTGTATAATCATCTAAGTTATGTCCTCTTCTTGGTTCATCATGATAAGCTCTGATGATGTCATAGGCTTCATTATTGGTTACATACCTATGAAACACATGATCAGGTTTGAATTTAAATAACATTTCATTAATCCATTTAAAATAATACATTTATCTGATTAAAAATTTTATTTGCTTTCTTGAAAAATATAGAGGAAACTTTCTTGTAGCAAGGTAATTAGCTATATCAACAAATCATGGAGATTTTGCTGAAACAACAAATAGTTATTCATCTAGAAAATCATCCTCTACTAGTTATTTTTCACCTGAAGTGTCAAGTCTAGACAAGAAATCAACAACCACATTAAATTTTCTTGATTTATCTATAATAGTTATATCAAATTCCTATAAAATTAATAACCATCTGATAAACCTTCATCCCATTATTGGTTTTTTGGTAGGGTATCTAATAGCTGAATGGTCTCTATGGATAAACACATTCTAACATGTTATATAGTGTCTGAATTTATTTATTACATAGACTATAACAAAGAATTATTTTTTATTTGTGGTGTAGTTTTTCTTATTAGGTGTCATATTTTTTTTGATATAATAGATAGCATTCATGTGATCATTCTCATCTTTTTGTCACAGGACTATACCCATTGTTGTGTTGAAAGCATATGTATATATATGAAAAGGTTGTGTCTAGTCTATTCCTCTTAACACTGGAGTAGTACCAAGCTTGGTTTTGATTGTTTTAAAATCTTTTTAGTAATCAACATTCTATACAAACTCACTATCCTTTATGAGAAAATCAAACATAGGAACAACTATTTTACTGAAGTTGTTTATAAATCATCTGTAATAGCCAACATGTCCTAAGAAAATTTTAACCTCTATTTGTGTATTTAGAATGGGAAGGTTGAATATTATCTCAACTTTCTTGGGATCTACTTGAATGCCTCTTGTAGAAATGTGATGTCTTAGCACCATTCCTTGATCTATCATTAATAAGCATTTTCATGACTTAATGATAATTTATGTTCCTCACATCTTTTCAAAACTATTTCTAAATTTATAAGAGATTCCTCATAGGTCTCTCCATGGACTATAAAATAATCCATGTAGACCTCTACATAATCATTTGTGAGGTTAGAGAATATTGCTAAAACTACTCTTTGAAATGTTACTTGAGCATTGCAAAGTCCAGAAGGAAGTACTTTGTAGGCAAAGGTTCCCCAAGGATAGGTGAATGTAGTTTTGTCTTGATCCTTAGATATAATTTTGATTTGGTTATATCTTATAAATCCACTAGAAATTAGAAATATTTTTTTCCTACCAAATTGTCAAGAACCTGATCAATAAAGGGCAAAGCAAAATGATCCCTTAAAGTAGTTTTATTTAATTCCTTGTATTCTAAACAACACACCATTTTAAATTATTTTTTGGCAAATTACCAATGGTGAAACCCATTGGCTATTTGAAATAGGATAAATAAATCCTACATCCAGTAATTTTTGAATTTTTGTTTTCACTATGTCTCTCAATGTTGGGTTTATTCTTCTCTGTGGCTATCTCACTGCTTTTAATGACTATGTATAAATGTAATGTGTAAAAATACTTGGATGTATCCCTTTAATGTTATTATAATTCCAAGAAAAAGTCCCAGTGTGTCATTCTAGGACTTTAAAAAGTTGAACCTCCTCATCATTTGTCAACTAACTATTGATGTTTAAGACTTTCTCAGGTAATATCATGAGAGATTTTGTGTCTGTATATTTGGATTCCACTTGTTTAAATTCAATAATTATTGAAGTGAGAGGATAATGATAGAGAAGTAATATATGGAATGTGGTTACATTTTTAACAAACCCATATCCAAGAGGAATAGCTCTTACTAATGGACAATAGAATGCACTTAAGAACTATATTTTTGGGTTTATACATAGTTCCATACAATTCCTTGGATAATCCTATGTTCATATGATGAAGAAGTATCAAGAGGATTGGGAGAACAAGCCACTAGTAAATATGCATAGTCCATAGATTTTGGATTGGCATAGTCCATATATTCTAGACTGGTAGAATCCATAGACTCTGGACTGGCATAGTCTATAGATTCTAAACCTATTCCTATATCACCCAATTCTTCTAATTTATTTTTAACTATAATCATGGCCAAGATTGATATATCATTTATGTTGTTATCTGACTTGTCTACCCAATTTTTTTTAATATGGTTTACTGATGGTTTTGCAAGAGGATATAAAGAAATGCATTTGGATCTTAGACCATTATAAATGGTCATGTTTCCTAACCTATAATTAATTAGTGATACCATAGTAGCTAGCCATGGTCTTCTTAGTATTAGAGGATATCCCAAATTCTTTGTTTTGGGTTGTAGTATCATAAAATTAGTCTATATTCTAGTTTGATTATAGATTGATCTATCATTTAGAGAATTGTAGATGTAGGATGTATTTTCATGAGGGACAGTGTTTGAATAGTGTCAATTATCATGACATTGATAGATAATTCTAAATCCATTATAAAATTAGGAATTTCCTTTCCTCCTATCATGACTATTATAACTAGACTATCTGGATATGCATACTTGGATATTAACAACTTTCCTACTAACAAATCAACTACCTTATCATCAACATGTATGGTTTTTGGGTATTGTTTCTTTCTTCTAGGTGTTTTGACACACAAGTTCTTGATGATTTTGTTTAATTCAAGAATGTACCTAATATATTATAATAGGGGTACCTCAATGTTGATATTTTGTAGTTTATGGATCAAGTCTGATTCTTGTTTGATTTCAATTTATTTTAATCTCTTAGGGAAAATAACTATTGGTATAGTGATATTTCCCTTGTGTTTATCAAAATTTTCCTTGATTTTGGTTTCTTTATTATTTAGTTGAGATTATTTTGTTTCTTCATTTCCATTTGGTATTTCAAAAATGAGAATTAGTGGTTCCTTTACAATTTTCCCTGATCTTAACTAAATATTAGAGTAGTCAATTGTTCTTAGATTTATTGTGCTATCTTGTTCACTGACATAAATAGGTGGTGGCTACTCATTTTTTGGATTAGCTATTAGTTGTGTAGGTATTAGGGGTTAACTAACTTGTTTTGGATGTTGGAAAATAAGGGATGACATTATAGTTTGCTATTGTGATGGTCTTCTTAGTTGATTATATTGTGGATTAGGATTCCATTGTAGATTCCATTATGTATGTGACAATTGTTGGGTCACCCATGGTTGTTGTGGCATCATCCATGGTTGAGGTGGTATCATAGATGGTTGAGGTGGTATACATTCTTGTCTTTTCCATGGAATTTGAGTTGATGGCATCTATGTTTGTTACCACATGGATAGAGGCAATGGAACATTCCATGATGATGTCCGAGGGTTACCCAGATTTTTGGAAGCAAACTATCCTTGGTGCTAGTTTTATGGAAAGAATCTTTGCCTTTGAATATAGTTTAGATTTTCACTAGGTTGAATGTTTGATTTCATATGAGTTTTCAAAGTGGGTAGATAAGTCTAATGATCTATGTCATGACATTTTCCTTCACATATTCCATAAGATGAAATGTTTGTTTTATCCAAAGGACAGTCTCCAAGAGTATGTTTCAACCTACACTTAGGATAGTATATTGCCAATGGTTTTATTATATTGGATTTAGCTAGAAGCCCATCCAATGTAGTGTTTAACTAGACTAAAATGTTTGTTTTTAGATTAAAAAATTCTTCCATTAGATTTCCCAACTCATTGGATTTTCCTAATTTACCTTTCCTTAATTTTAGTTTTATTTGAGAGTAATTGGTACAGAGTTATGAGATTTGATGAAAGGTTAGTTTATTTATGTCTCCACCTCCCATGAGATTTAATGCATCTTTAAATTATTCATCTAATACCTTGAGAAAAATAAGCTTCAAGACTTCCTCAGTAAGTGGATAAATGCTTCTTTTGTGAATAAACACAAATTTATCCAAATATTCCTCCAAGGATTCATCATCATTCTGTTTGATTTTAAAAAATATATTTATTTCTTTCCCATATACTACAATAATCTTAATACTTGTTTAAAAATGCAATTTCCAGTTCATCCCATATGTGAATGGAGTTACCCAGCAAGCCCATGAACCATCTCATGGCTACATCTTTGAGAGTAGATGGGAATAATTTGAAGTTTATAATTATCTATTATATAGTCATAAGTTTGATAAAGTACTTTAAATTCAAATAGAAATTGATAAGGTTATTTTGTAGATCTTCCCTAAAAGTTTGGTAGATTCACAAGATAAATGTTTTTTATAGAAGTTTGATCATTAAGATCTGAAACAATAGGGAGGGAAAAATTACTCCCTGGTATTGCACCTTGTTGGTTTTGTTGTTGAGTCATGTCTTCTTCTTTTTTTGATGGTTATTCAAAATTAGGATTAGCTTCCCAATTAATGTTGGTTGAAATTTTTTTAAATTCTTCAAAATTCTCTTCCACTGATGACTTTATTCAATTCTTCTTCTAAATATTTTTCAAACTCTAAATACTCTCTTATTGAAAATGGATGCTTTAGGTGAATTCTTATTACAGGACTTGGTTGAGACAACACTCTAGTCACAAATAATATTTTAGAAGAATCTTGAAGATGTGATTTCATAGCTTGTTCAAGGATCTCAGTTAAATATGATGAAGGATTTCCTTGTTGGAGTTTTGAAGTAGAGCTTTCAGATTTTGTTTTTGGAGGGTTGTTAGGGACAAACCCTCCTTTAGAATCTTTAGGTTAGAACATAAATTGATTTCTCTTTGTTTTTTTTTTTTTTTTTTTTTTTTTTTTTTTATGTTTTTTTTATACTATAGATCAATATGGTTTACCTTACTAACACCTAATAATATCCCTGACAATGGCACTAAAAATGATGAGTGTAATTTAACCCTTCATTTAATCAATCTTTTAGATTGATGTCTATCAAACGAGGGCTGGTGTTCAAAGCTATCTACAATAAAGTTTATTATATATATATATATATATATATATATATATATATATATATATATATATATATATATATATATATATATATATATATATATATAATTTGTTCTTAGGAAGATTTTTCTAACTTTTAGCAATGGAATAATTCTTCTAAGTTAATTTCTTCACACACTTGCTAAAAGAAGAGATTAATCATTACACTAACTATTTCAATCCTTTACTTGAAATTAATGCACACTTTCACTATTAATTGAGATTATAAATTTTAATCTAATTCACACTTGATGAAACTGTAAATCTAAATCTAATTCACACTTTCATGGAAATATAAATCTATATCTAATTCACACTTGCTAAAACTGTAATACTATTGAAATATAAACCCATAATTTATTGTTTTATGAATGCCTAAGACATGAAATGATTGAAGATACTTTGATTATCTAATAATGGAGAATTAATTTAATATAAATACCATACAAAAATTCTTGGTCGCAAGGAGAGTGGGCCCTTTTGCTTCTTAGAGTCAAGAATGTAATCTACTCAATACTAAAAACTATAATAATTCTGCATTAACTCATGAAAGATAGAAAGTTTATAATATTTTTGGAGCTCAAAATGTAACTATATTCATTATTATTTTAATTCAGATGAAAACATCCATATTTATACTCATATTTCAAGCTAAAGATAGTATGAAAAAAAAAGAGAACTACTAGTCAAATTGTTTCTCCCCAAAGATAGAAGATTCAGATTGATTATAATCCTAAAGAATCCAACTATTATCAAAAAATAATTATATTATCCATATAATAGTTTTATGGTCCAAATATATATAAAGTGTATCAAAATTGAATTCTTCAAAATAGGATACCAACATTTCATTGATGTGATTCCAACTAGAGTAATCTTCCTCTTCGGATCATCTAAAAACTCTTTTGCTTCTTAGATTTTAGATCTACAAAGGTCATAGATCCTGTACTCGTAGAGTCTGTATATCCTAAATTGGATGAGTATATAGTTTTGAGAAACTGAGGTTAAAACTATAAATTTTCCAAAATACTATTTTTGCCATCCTTCCTACGTATTTTTCAAAACTAAAACACTAAAACATGCTACTTGTTAGATATAAATGACAAAATGGTAACTCAACCTTTGGTTTGACATAAATGAGATAAATTATTTATTTTTCAAGCAATAATTAGCTAAAGGTCTATGATTTTCATAAGATTATATCCTTAGATAGATGAAATAAAATAAATTCTATGTCAATAATGAGCCATAGTCTGGGCTCATCAAGAAACATTCTTTTACCTTCCTTGGATGCTTCAAAGTGTTTGTTATAGTGACTTGCTTGATTTATGCTCATGAATTCTATATCAATGGAAACTTGGCTACCTCTATCTTTTCTTAGCACCTTCTATGGCTTTGTCTTGGCTTGGCTTGGCTTAGATCAATATTTTAGAGTTATAACACTAAGATGGAAATATTTTTAAATGTATTTGAGCATTATAAGTTTGACATAAAAGATATTAAAATAAAATAGGCAAGGCCTCCTATTTATAAATTTTTAGAATGGTTTGAAGATCAACCATGACCATCCATCTCAAGATTGAGATGTGTGGCCATTAATAAATACAAATATAAAATTCATTCTACAAATATTCTCATTAATATTTGGAATAGAGGGGCATTGAATAGGCATGGAAGTTCTTAATGAGGCATGAGAGACCCATAATCTTGATATTTTATTAATTTATGGCTTATGGATGCCACCCCATATGATGATGTCACCTAATGATGTAGTTAATAGAAATCAATTTTCAATAAAAATTTATTCAACAAGTTTCATAGAAAATTAACTTAATGCCCTCATTTGGTTTAATTAACCTAAAACATGATTAGTCAATTTTGGTGTAAATTTTGGCTCTTAGTGCACAAATTAATCAAATTGGTCAAAATATCTTGTTATTGGCTCAAAATTTGATTGGATTGGAATTGGGAGTCAATGTTAGATGTGTTAGAACTGTATTTTTATTTAGGATATTTTCAACACAAAATAAAAAATGTACGTATCTCATACAAGATATTTAACTAAAAAGAGCAATCCAAAGTACCCAGGAGCAAAATTGGCATTTGAACTCGAAATGATCTGATCAAAGTTAGCTGGCCCATAAATTGCATTGACCTAATTAATGATATCATGGTAAAAATTGGAGATTAAATAGATCAATTTAAAATATTTTAATATGTTTTAGTGTTTTGAAGTCAAATTATGCACAATAAAAATTGGTCAAAAACTTGATTAGAGGTTATTGGTGTCTAGATTTAGGTGTGTACATAGACTAGCATGATCGTGAGACTACATCCCATAGTGAGAATACATCCCATAATTTTTCATAAACAATCAACCAAACATATTGGAGTCTTTTATAATATTAAGACCTCCATGCTACTATGTGTTGGGTACAGTGTAGACTTATATATGAAGTTTACCAAAATCACAAAAAGTGATATGTTACAATGTTTTACAATGACAAGAAGTACAGAGAGATAGAAGGAAAGACACAACCCACATGAATGTTAAGAAGTGACATTGTCATGCACACTCCTCCTCAATGGCAACTTCGATAGGCCCAATATTGAATGAAATTCTACAAGCTTTAGTTTATTGGTATTGTATTGGATTTTTCACCAAAGTTATACAATTTTGATTATCACTAAGAAGGTTGGTACAATGAGAAACTCCTACATGATGTTCTTCTATCATCCTTTATAGCCATAAGGCTTCTTTAGTAACTTCCACATGAAGTGCTCCAAGTGATAACAACTATACCAAACATAAACACATATCCAAAAGTAGACTCATAATAATATGGTTAGCATCATAATAATGAAATAAATTATCATAATCAAATAAAAAAGAATATAAACCAAAGTTTATAGTTTATTTTATATATCGAAGTATTTACTTTACTAATTTTCAATGATCCAAGTATAGAACCTACATGAATATGGAAGCAACACCCACACACACACACACACACACACACACACACACACACACACACACACACACACATATATATCTTAATAATGGTTAGATAAATAAAAATACCAACAAGATATTTGTAAATAAGGGTTATCTTTATTACACATAGTTTTTGGATCAAGCTTTAACACAACCTTCAATAGAAATATATGTAAGCTTGCAATCAAGCAAGTTAAATTTAACAAGTAGGTTATGTGACACACATACAATAAATTCACTAATAATTTTATAATAAGTTAACCAAACATTAAATATATTATTAGTAATAATTTCATATTATAATTTGAGTCATGAATAATTTTCCTTCCTTTTAAAGTTGACAGTACAAGTTTGCATTTTATACTAAATCAAAAAAAAAATTAGAAAGAATTTTGTTAAATATGATTTATATTTGAATTTGTAATAAATAAAAATATCATAGTGTGTAAACAACACTAACCACTTTAGTTGATTGTAAAAATAATTTAAAAACATAAATAATTGTAACAAGGGTGAAAGTTGCAAGTGTCACAAGTATCATAAATAGTGTCGTAAATCACACTATTTGAATAAATTATTGTAAAATCAATATTAAGAGTTTTAAAATCAAATAAAATACTATCTTAATGTGTCTAAAAGGTGTATAAACTTAAATATCAACTAGTCACATGGTCATCTTTGACAAATAATATGACAAGTCAAGGGTGTCAAAAGTGTTACAAGCTTCACACGTGATATTTTACATGACTAATAACCAAAAAATTTAACTAATTATTTTAAAATAAATTAATTAATTTTGATCAAAAAATATATTGGGAATGATATTAAATTTAAAGACCTTAGATCTATAAATATTTTTTAAAAAATATTAGTAAACTTCCATTTATCCAATACAAGATTTCACATGCAAGCAACATGATTTAATTAATTTTATTTTTTTTTTTAAATTTAAATATTAAATATATGTAAAATAAATATTTCATGATTGTAGACCAATACCAGATCTAAATGTGATACCAATAGCAAAGCCATTCACCATGAAAAAATGAGAGCAAAGTTGAACACACCATAACATAGATATACATGGAAAAACCTCCAAGAGGTAAAAAGCCTATAAAAATTATTCATATTATGAGAAACCAACAAGTATCCAATAAAGTCTTTTTCCTCTCACTTCTTATTTTTTCATTATATCTTACAATATAAACTCTTTATTATATAGGCAAGGTAATCTACCCATTATAAATGACCTTTTATAACCACCACATTAATGGATCTAACCTCTCCAAAGGTCATTTAATATATTTAATTATTTATTTATATGAGGATAAACTCATGATAAAGAATAAAATATATTATTATTTAACCAATTTAATTTAATGTATTAAGGGTATATAAATAACACCACTTAACAATTAATTATTCCAAAATTCAATTTTATCTAACCTATTTGTAGCTCTTTCCAAACCACTTGTTGTTGATAGACTTTTATATTCTGATCCTTTACACCAGTAAAGGGGATAATTCTTAAACCATCCCATTGGATTCTTATACTAGCATTCCAATCTAAAAAAACTACCTGTTTTAATCTTATAGAGTTTAATTTATTGACTATTTACATAATTCTTGCTTCAATTTTGTTTTGGAGGGATTTGAGACTCATTGCCTTGTCTGGAATAACCTTATATTCCATTCCTTCCATAGCTAATAGATTAGAATTGTGGGACTTATCAACCATAAATAATGATAAGTGGAGTGACTTTTATATTTGGATAAATTGAAATAAAGTCATTATATCATTGAGAAGGGCACTCTTCTAGCCTAGCTTCATGCATAACCACTACCAGCATTTAAAATAGAACTGACAACCAAGAAGAATGTGATCCACTATCTCCTCTTGGGCTCTACATAAAGGACATTGAGAAGGTCTCTAAAAACCCATCTTTGTAAATCTTTTAGCAGTTAAAATCTTTTTCTTCAAAGCTACCCAAGTAAAATATATTTCAAAATAAGGTTCTAAATTTCAAAATTAGGGGGGGTTGTTGGCACTAATAGGTATCTCCTATGAGATACCTTGAAGGTATTACATAGGCCTTCGAAATATCACCCAATAGTGCCTTCTATGAAAAAGGTATCTCCTCTCTTATGCGTGAAAGGTATCTCTTATGAAATACCTTGAAGTGGAAATACACTCTTGTGCTTGAAAGGTATCTCCTGGGAGATACCTTGAAGGTATTATAAGGGCCTTCAAAATATAACCCAATAATGCTTTCCATGTAAAAGAAAATTGCACTTGTTTATTGAAATAAAAATCAATTTAATAAATATTCAAGAGTATTATGAACTCAATTTAGCTTTAAAGATAACTCAACTATTACCAATTTATCTTCATTGAGCTCATAGATGCAAATTTCTCTAGAAATAATTCTCTTTCTTATTATTTTTTGGAAAAATTTGTAAAAAATAATCTAATTATCTCAAACTCAAATTTTTGGATTTCTTAAACCATTTATACAATTGTCAAAAGAAAAATTCCCCCTTCTTGATAGGTAGGCCTACTCATCTATCTATACAATTTTAAGATACCTAATTCTAATAGGAATTAACTTCTTCAATTCACATATGTTGCATTAAAATTGGGAAGCATTGAATAACAACTTCCTCAAATCTCTCCACCATGGTGTGTAACGATCAATGACATGTAGCACTTTTTGAACTCCTTATTTGGATTGATTACAAACACTTTTCAAGTGGCACAAAGTTAGATAAAGTAACTTACTTTTATAAAATGACTTTGAGTAATGGAATTTTATCCAAATTACTTAAGTTATTGAAATTTATAAAAGTAATTTTAATTTAACAAGTAAATCATGTAATGAAATTACTTTTACAAATTGATTACTAAAAACAAGATTATTCACAGAGTGCCTATGATTAAAAAAGAAAAAAAAGAGAAGAAGAAGAAGAATTGTTCAAGATTCAAGCTCTAGTGAGTCTACTTCATGAATCTAGCTTCTACATTTTTCTCTATACTTTATGTGCTGAGATATCATTGATTGAATTACTACATCATCTGGTTTTGCAATGGAATGTATTTTTGTCTCTAATCTCAACATTTCTGTCTCTATCCTCCTGCATTGACCTTTAACTCTCTTAATCCTTGGTCTAAGTCTTTTTAGTTCCTCCTGGTATTTGCTCAAAGCTTTGACTAAATTTATTGTGAAAGGATTTATAGATTTGTCTATTTGCTACTTGAATTATTCATTTAATTGATCTATAGTTCTTAGAACATTATCATTGGATTAGATACTAGTGATACCAAAAAGGGAATCTTGAAGATCAAATTTTGCACTATGTGCATCTTCTTCTAATTTTTTCATCTCCTCTTCCATGTTTGGTAAGATGCTCAAACAGAAAGATAAGAGATAATATTCTTGTTTCTCCTTTAAAAAAGGAGCTATTTGTTCTTCAACCAAGATTTTCTCACTTAAATTCACTTTTACTTCTAGAAATTTATGTTAGAGTTTGAAGATACCATTTGTATTTTCCAACTTAGTTCTTGTTGCTTTTATTTCAACTATTTTATCCAAATTTTTTTGATGAACATCTGGGACACTTGGAAAGAGTCCCTGGGATTTTTGCTTCATTTTATCTATCCATTTATCTATAGCCCTTTCCCTATCCCCTATTTCCTCTACCTTAGCTATTACTTGTGGCTCAATTGTTTCTCTTGAGGTAATTTCTTGTTGGGGAAAATATTTGGCTACTTTAGCAATTATTTCACATAACTTTTCATTCTATTCCTTTAGCTTTGCCTTGGTATCTTTTTCTTCATACAACTTCTTAAAAAGAGAATCAATCAAAGTTTGAGTGTCTTCCTTCAAAGTATTAGTTGTTACTTCTCCAAGGGTTATTCTTGTAAAAGTTAAGTCATTCATAGTGACTTCTTATTTGCTCATTCCTTGGGGAGGAACTACTAACTCAAAAAAATTTTGGCGTGAAGATTGAATTAGTAAATTTGAAGTTACTTTTGCTAATTTTGGTTTCTTGCCTCTTTTATCTAGACTTTTCAATAATTACAAATCTATCTCCTCAAGATTGATCACTTCCTTTGATCAAGGAGTACTTTGTGTAGCTAGCCAAGATGAGAAATCAGTTGACATGGAAGTTCTCAAATGAATGATTATCTATGTTTGGTAACTATATTGAACTATTCGTTCCTATGAAGGAACTTCCTAAGTTATGATCTCTCCTTGATCTTCCTTTGTAGATTTAGAAAATTGATTTTTAGGCTCTAATTCCTCAATTTTTTTTCTTTTCTCAACCTCCATTTCTTATTCTTTGTCATTTTCTCATTCACCCAAAACATCCTTCTTATTTTCAACTACTAGATCTTAAGAAGTCTCTTGATAAATTATTTCTAGTGAAGTTACTTCTTCAGGTTCTTTTTCAACTATAGGTGGCTCAACTAAAGGAGGAGGTGGTGGTGAAGCAAGTGGAGGAGATGAAGGAGGAGGTGGTGGTAACTCTTTCCTAAGAGACTTCTTAGAGGTTTTGGTGACATACACCTTTGAAGGTGGTATTAATATGGAGGAATGCATGGGAGGTGCAGTGGAAGTGGAATGAGTGGAGATGGGAATAGAAGGAATAATGGGAGAAGAGATAGGATCATTAGAATCTAATGGTGATGTAGAAATAGTTGGTTGTGTCGGCTCCTTATATTTTACCACTAAGAAAGTATCATCAACATTTTTTTTAGCTTTAACTTCTTTATAATAACCTAACTACTTTCTCCTTGTATTATCTCTTTCCTCTTCTGTCCCACTCTAGTAGTCTCATTTATCGACTCCTTCATGAAATAACCTTTATCAAGTAGCCAATTAAAAGTCATCACCAAAACATTTGAAGTCCTTTCTAAAATTGTTTTATCATGATTATCTCCAAAAATAATCACTAGAAGTGGGGCACTGTCTCCTTCTACTATATAGAAAGCATCACTAGTAACAATACCATCATCTTCTATGTCCTCAGAAAAGGTCACCAAGTCAAGTGTACAGTTTTATTTAATGGTCATAATTTTGTTATCCCTTCTTGTTACATCAAAATCATCCTTGTAATCAATATAAAAATCTTCTAGTGTTGGGATATGCATATATTTGAGGAAAATTATATTTTGTGCCATACCTCTATAATCAAAATTTACCCTAGCATCAAAATGTGCATGAGTGTAATGATGATATATCTCTTTCTACATATTTATTAACTTGTAAATAGTGGGCAAATGATAATATCCAATTATAATAGGAAAATTAATGGCTACCTTGTGAGCTTTAGACTGTAAATCATGTAACTCAACCAATTGATTTCAAAATTCCATAAGGATCCACTTGTCACTTGGATACTTTGGTAGCTTGATAGGTGTTCTTGAGAAACCTCCTACTCTAAAATATAAAAAATTAAGAAATTGAATGAAAATGAAGCCATATAGAGAGACTTCATCCCACACCTCATCTGATACTCTTATATGCTTCAAAGATGTCACCAACTTGCAAATAAGCTCATATAAGAAACCATCATTTATTACAATGTAATTCTTGTAGTATTATTTGAGGACTAATTAAGGATAATATTCATATATTGGTACTATTGATAGTGTACCAATATGTATTTAACTTTGATAAGGCTCCACTAGAGGCTTCTGTATATACAAGATATGAATTCATTTTTAAATCAAAGGTCTGTAATACATTCTTCAATTGTTGATCCATGTTATCACTGATCATTATTGTCCATTCAATCTTAGTAGAACTATGAGTCACATAAATGGTTCTAATATAGGCATACATCTAGGGTGAAAACTATTGGCATTCTTGTGTCCATTGATTCTGCACAAAAGATAAATGATGTCATCCACTTATTGAATAAAATCTAATCTGACAATGTGCTTGGGGAACATTGAAGGTTGTTTTGTTTTCTTCAAGTAAAATGTATTCATAATCTTCATACACTCTACTATTTTGGTTTCCCACTACTTATCAATCATATCCATTGAAATATCAATCACTTTTGGTGAGGTTGGGATCTTTAAATAGTATTTAAGGTATTGAACATCCAACCTCACAACCACATTTCTAGCAACATCTTTTACCACCCTAGTTAGAGAGTAATAGTACTTAACATATGCTAACACAAAATCATGAAGCTAAGCTAAACTTGGGAAATATACAGCTTGAAGAATCCCACTATTGGTCATGGAGTGTAAGAGTGGAGTCTTTACATGGGTCCTTGATATTTTTAAAAGCTCAGTCACAGATTCATGCCCCATGTCTATGTCACTTATTTTAGTGAGTTTAGAAGCAATACTTGACTCAATGGGGTATATTTTGTATTCATACTTCAATTTTGGTTATTGGAATATGATCTTCTTTGCTTTTTCTTTGCCCTTCTTGCTTGGTTCTGGAATCTTGTCAAGTGTTAGGGGCCTCCTCAATGATCTTGTCTTGTACTTCTAATTCCACTACTTCTTCTGACCTTCTTGAACTCTCTGATCTAGACATTAGCTTTTGGAAAATTTTAATGACCTTGATAAGTTTTTTTCAAACACTCAATGACTACTCCAACTAGTTTAGAAAATTTTAAAGGAATTAACTCTTTTTTCTTTGAAATATTTCTAAACAAGTTTGAGGTTATAAGTAATTGGAAATTTATGAAATACTAAGTATCTTACCTTTAAGTAATAGGGCTTATAAACCTCAAATAGGTCTTATAAGAGAATGAGCCTTAAGTTTTTAATAATTTAAATCTGTTTAGAGCTAAATAATTTGGGTTTTTAACAAAAAATTAATTTGGTTTAAAATCCTGAAGTAAGTTCAAGAAACATGATGAAGCATTGAGGCAAGGAAAACCTGAGCAGGTCTTGGATGATGGTTCACATGTTTGCTCAGGGTCAAGACTTTGGGTTTACTTAAGTAATTTACTTTGGTTCAAAATCCCAAAGTAATAATATTTCAAGAACATGAAGAAGTCTTTTGGGAGTCGAGTTTTTGGTAGGAAGTTACTTGCTTGTAAAAACCCAAAGTTATGAAGGTTAAGAAACTTGAAGAAGTACTAAGGGAAGGGAAACCTAATTGAGTAAGATTTTAATGTAGTTTGGGGTTTCTTACATTAGTTACTTAGGATAAGGGATCTGAATCAAGAAGTGATGGGAAACTTGAAGGAATAGGGCCTTTGAGAATTAGGTTTTTCAAGGCAAATTACTAGGTGTCAAAAATCTGAAGTAAGAAAGAGGGACTAGTAAACCCGATTAGGTAGGGGAATTGGAAAACTAGGGCTTACATGAAGATTTTTGATTTTAAAGTTTTTAACATGAATAAAACATGATAAGATATTTTGAGATTTCAATTTTTCAATTAAAACAACTTTTACCAAGAATTTGAAAGAGAAAATAAAACAAAACAACACTGATAGTTTAAAAACTATGGTGACATGAGAAAAATAAAATGGGGATAAAACAACCTAAAAGAAGCAAAAAAAATTAAAATTGGTTTAGTAATAACTCACCTCAAATTCAAATTGGTCAAGAATAAAATCTCTCGAAATTGCTCTAGAGAATAAAAATGCATGGCTCGAGGTTCGTAGGGGATATTATTTATTTGAATGACTTGAAAATGAGGTGGAATGTCTTGAATTTATATAAATTCCAACACATTTATTTAAAGTGTGAAAAATCCATGCTAGCCCTTACTTACCTTTTTAATTAGGCTCTTTGAATTACTTTACTTATTTTAATTAATGAAGTAAAGCACTTTTGGAATCTCGATTTGGTCTAGGTTCATGAGTAATTCAAGTTCATGAACTAGAAATAATTTTAATTATGAATTTAAATAAGTAAATCACTTTCACAATCCTGATTTGGTCTATAGAAATTTAGTCAAGTTTTTGGGACAACTTAACTCCTTTTGTTTTTCAAGTAAATTAAGTCAGGAAACCTGATTAGAACTAGGGAGTGTTGGTTGGGTTTTTGGGACTACTTAACTTATTTAGTTTCGTAAGTAAAGTAATTTGAGAAACCTGATTTAGTCTATGAGGAGTGAATCAAATTATCGAGACAACTTAACTTATTTTTAAGGAAGCAAAGTAACTTAGAGAGCCTGATTTGCACTGTAAATGAGCTAAGTTACTTTTAGCTTACTTTAAGTTTTGAAGTGGATGAGTAAAAGGATTTGAGTGATGTTTATTAGCAAATTCCTTTAGTTCTCTAGAGTAATTTAGGATCAAATAAGGAAAGTAAATAATAAATGAAAAATAACACTAATATAACTCAAGTTCTTTATTCAAGAGACTGGCTTTAAGCAATATAACTAACACACACAAGACCAAAATGCAAAAAAAAAAAAAAAGGCGGTTTACAAAAATATTAAAGTGTGAAATTTTGGGGACACCACAACCAATATAGGCATGAATGATCTCTAAATTATAACATGTCACTTGGAAATGTATAACCAAAAATAGGCATGAATGATTATCTAGGAACAATGTACTCTTGTGAATGATTGAAACGTGTCTCCTAGGAGATAACTTGAATGTACCTATTGATAGGAATTTTGACACATACTAGAAACATACTTCCCATCATCTCTCCTTTGAAAAAAATGCCTATGGATTCCTTTGACCATTAGATTATATTCACTGGTGCACATAATTTATTTTTGATTTAGTTATACCTTATTATTTAAAGTGAGATTTAATGTATATATTACAAAGATTGAATATGTATTTTGTATTTTATTTTAGAATCAATATTTGTTGCTACATTTAATCACTAATCAAACATAAAAAATTTACATGAACCGATGTAATAGACAAATTGCATTTTACAAATAATCACTATTTAAGTCATTTCAATTGATTTACAAAATGTCTTCAGGTGAAAAAAGAATTACCACACTTAAAAGGCAAAAGGCAGCCTCACCTAAAGAGAATTTGGATAAAAGGTAGAAGAAGGCCTCACTCTAAGAGAATTTGGATAGAGTACCATATAAAATATGAAATCTAAAATTAAATACACATAAACATCTTCCATTTTATGGTGGTGACAAAATTCCTCTTATCAATTGGTATTTTGAATTGTTTAGTCCACCAAACATGCATCCAGATATATAATTGTTTATCACTACATTGGGAAAAGAATCTAATTTGATTAGAATAATCCTGGCCTATGATAAGGATGAAATTGAAGATGCCCTTCAATTTCAACTCGAAGTATGGAATAGAGAAGAGGGAATTCTCCGTCGAGCTACAACTAATTTCACTAAATTTACACCCAATAAAATGGAGTCGACAAAAAATGATATTTCTCCTTATTGTGAAACATTTAGGTTTCATTTGAATAGCTATGATAACCTTCAAATGTATGGATTGATAGATAGAGATATTTGGTCAATAGAATACAAAACATGTTAAAATAAAAACATGAACAAGGGGCAAAAACTTCTTTTACTTGACACCATGCAAACATGTATTTAAGATACCTTATAGACATGAGAGAATCAACATTGAAACAAATAAGACAAGCAAGGGAAACATATTTGTATGAAAAATTGAAAGAGGCCATAAAAGTACTCACACCAGTGGAGAAAAATAAGATCAAACAAAAGGTTGAAACACTTTTGTTGACACAAAATTCTAATGAGACACACAGTGAATTCTCTACATGGTGTATTTCCTCTATCAATTATGCCTTGAACATTCTTGTAGAACTCTGTGAATTGGGGGACACAACTATCAAAATAAAAAATATTAATGAAAGAAGGGTGAATGATATAATTCATTAATTTGTAAAAAATAATGAGGTCTCAATGAAGCATGCTTTGTTAATTCCTTTTGATCCAATCAACCCTGAATATTTTATTGAATCAAAGGAAGTCTTAAAAGATATGATGGAGAAAAAAATTGTAATGTTCAAAATTGCAGATGACCAACATACAATTAAAACACAATAGAAAATTCTTTTAGAGGACTACAATACATAATTATTGAGAAACAAATGTTCTTTTAGAAGGGGAAGCTTTATGAAAACTTATACTCTATTCCATATTATGCACAAAATATGTAATCAATATAATGAAGACAACAAAACAATTTATAAGGCTTCTTTTGTAGAAAGAGTTTGATTTGCATGTGACCTTATCAAACTAAGAGGTTATAAGAATCTTGAAATAGGGAACAAAAAGATGAAAGAAATATATGAACAAGATAAACACTTGTTCACACAAATAAACTATTCAGCACAACAATTGTAGGAGAGAAACTGCCTTCTTTTCATGGAACAACCCATTTGGGATTATTTTGATAAGACATTTGATTTATTTAAAAGTGGTACTTTACCTAGTTTAGATAAACAAGATTTAAATCTAATTAATACAATAGTATTTAGAAATATTCAAAGAATTTTAGATAAACAAAAAATAGAACTAGTAGATTTATTGGAAAAAGGGTCTATTTCCTTCTGAAAAACCCCTAGGTACAAGAACATGGATAATCGATGCAAAAAGGTGAATCTAGAAAGTAACATATTATCAAAAATTGTAGATTATTTCAGCAACCATGATATGACATTGGCACCAGACCAAACAATCACACCTAAAGAGATTAAGGAGCATTATAATTTTTTTTGAAAAGGTTTGATGATTTATGTGTCCTAAATGAAAGTATTTCAAAAAATAAAAAAGGTTGAAAATCATTATCTCAAGATTCATTAAGCATATTTAAAATTTATCTACATAATGATGTAGGTTAGCTTCCTAGGATAGATACAAAATGATTCACCTACCATTTTGGTCCCCCTTGTCTTTGGCCATCCATTTTAGAAGATTTTAGTGAAATGTTAATTCTTGGTGTGAATGTTGATTTGATAATTATTGCTCTTCAAAATACCACTAAATTTTTTAAGGAATAACATCTTCACCTATTTTTTTAGGCATTGATTTAAAAAATTATTGTCAGGGCCTTCAATGTATTCATTATCCATAGTGAATAACATTATCCTGCCATTCAAATCTCTCTCAAGAATCTACATGTTGGTGATTTTTGTTACATGCAAGATACAAGTGTCATACTATGGGGTCTAGATAGTTATGAATTTGATTGGACACATATTATAGGTATCAATTTTTGTTAGGATCTAGTGCATTTTCAGCTACCAGGTTTCTGCCTCCATTTTCAATAAAGTAGATTAGAGGATGGTTTTGACATCTATAAAGATGTACCAACATTTCAAATTATTGGATCACAAAAAATAGGAATGCCATTCAAAAATGATCTAGATACCATCTTTTGAGAGAAAATTATCTCTACTTTCAATGATCCAAATGCATGTGACATCCTATGGGTATATACAAGAGCTGGATTCGTGCATGTTTGTACAAAATTAAAAATAAATTTATCTTGCATTACAAAAATTGAAAAACAAATGATTTTTAATGTTCAATTTCAATTTTTTTTGACAAATTTAGAGCAACCAATACAAGAACAACCACTTCGATTAGTACTAGGTGCATAACATTTTTAATTTTTTTATAATCATGCTTAATTTTTCAAATATAACATATTAAAAATATTTCAGTGCATACACTTTATTATTCAAATCTAACAACTTAGCAGTCTTTCATTGTGTAGCACCAATGGCATTACATATAAGTGAAGAAACAATAATAACAAAAAATTATATCAATGAACATGACACATCACAAGATGAAGAAGGTAACATAATATCATGCATATTTTTAAATTATATAATGTTTTATTTATCAATGATTCATAATACTGAAAGAATATTTCTTCATCTATTTTTGTATCAATTAAAATGGTACACAATGTAGCTCCAACACTTTGTGTCTACAACACAATATCCCATGACACAACTCTGTGTGTTGGTGCCTCCACTAAAAAAACACAAGTTAAAACTTTACCACAAAACATATTTTTAAAATACAAATATCAAATCAATTTATAATGAGAATTTTTAGTTACTACATTATATAATAATTTAGAGGGAATAAAGAACCAAAGTTTCAATGAAAAAGTGCACCCATACAAAATACAAAAAAGAAAAAAAAAGGTGAAAAAACCTTTCAATAAATGCATACTTATACAATTTCATACAAGTCTAAAATATAATAATTAATTTTACTTATTTATTTAAACACATTACAATTGAATTTTTCTTCATGGATAAGAGATTGTAGAAGACAATACAATATAGACTTGTATCAACTTGGGATTTGGAAGTGTGGTTCATTTTATTGTTGTGTAGATTAAATGTGGTTAAATTTACCCATTAAAATGTTGTTTACAAGTTTAATTTACCCATTATAATGTTTGTTACGTGTTTAATTTATCTATTTTAAAATAACATAATATGTGTTATACTATGTCTTCAATATAATAAATTTTGATGCAGAGTATCCATGACAGTGTTCTTTATCAATAAAAAAAAACTAAAGTATATTGAAATGCTAGAAATAATTATATTGATATTGATTCAAACAGTTTTTAATTTGATGTGTCATATTGGAAGCATATGAAGGGGGTTCAACTATTAAGGTGTATTATATTCTGCTTTGAATTTAGTGATAGTGAACTATGACTTAGAAGAGTAAATCCTATTTTATTTTCTATAATGGGATACGTAAACATATAAATATGTATTGGTATGCATAAGAGTTATAGAGGATAATTTTGTTACTATAAAAATATTAATATATGTTGGTTGATCAATGTTAAATTCCTATCAACGTCTCTAAGAAATGAGTTATGGCTAAATCGGATTGATTTAGATTATGATACATTTATGTTAAAACTATAAGGATTAAATATGAACTTTTATATGCATGTGTGTTACAAAAATGGAAATAGAAATGGCACATCCATGTATAATGAGTATTATATTTACAAAGTGCCCCAGCATGTACTTATTTTTATATGTGTTTATATGAATCTTTATAAGATTTAAATAAATTCAAAAAAAAAAAAATCAAATGAAATGAATTTTGTTTTTATGTTACAATAAGAAATGCAAACAAAAATTGTATCAACGATTAGTCTAGTAACATGTAAAATATTTTCTCAAAAATTTTCATGCTTCATTTTTCAAATATAACATCTTAAAAATATTTTAGTGCATACACTTTATTATTCAAACCTAACAACTTAACAGTCTTTCATTGTGTAGCACCAATGGCATTACATGCAAGTGAAGAAACAATAATAACAAAAAATCATATCAATGAACATGACACATCACAAGATGAAGAAGGTAACATAATATCATGCATATTTTTAAAATTATATAATGTTTTATTTATCAATGATTCATAATACTGAAAGAATATTTCTTCATCTATTTTTGTATCAATTAAAATGGTACACAATGTAGCTCCAACACTTTGTGTCTACAACACAATAACCCATGACACAGCTCTGTGTGTTGGTGCCTCCACTAAAAAAACACAAGTTAAGACTTTACCACAAAACATATTTTTAAAATACAACTATCAAATCAATTTATAATGAGAATTTTTAGTTACTACATTATATAATAATTTGTATGGAATAAAGAACCAAAGTTTCAATGAAAAATTGCACCCATACAAAATACAAAAAAGAAAAAAAAAAAGGTGAAAAAACCTTTCAATAAATGCATACTTATACAATTTCATACAAGTCTAAAATATAATAATTAATTTTTTTTAATTTATTTAAACACATTACAATTGAATTTTTCTTCATGGATAAGAGATTGTAGAAGACAATAAAATAGAGACTTGCATCAACTTGGGATTTGGAAGTGTGGTTTATTTTATTGTTGTGTAGATTAAATGCGGTTAAATTTACCCATTAAAATGTTTTTTACAAGTTTAATTTACCCATTATAATGTTTTTTACGTGTTTAATTTATCTATTTTAAAATAACATAATATGTGTTATACTATGTCTTCAATATAATAAATTTTGATGCAGAGTATCCATGACAGTGTTCTTTATCAATAAAAAAACACTAAAGTATATTGAAATGCTAGAAATAATTATATTGCTATTGATTCAAACAATTTTTAATTTGATGTGTCATATTGAAAGCATATGAAGGGGGTTCAACTATTAAGGTGTATTATATTCTACTTTGAATTTAGTGATAGTGACTACGAATTAGAAGAGTAAATCCTATTTTATTTTCTATGATGGGATACATAAACATATAAATATGTATTGGTATGCATAAGAGTTATAGAGGATAATTTCTTTACTATAAAAATATTAATAAATGTTGGTTGATCAATGTTAAATTCCAATCAACATCTCTAAGAAATGAGTTATGGCTAAACCGGATTGATTTAGAATATGATACATTTATGGTAAAACTATAAGGATTAAATATGAACTTTTATATGCATGTGTGTTACAAAAATGGCAATAGAAATGACACATCCATGTATAATGAGTATTATATTTACAAAGTGCCCTAGCATGTACTTATTTTTATATGTGTTTATATGAATCTTTATAAGATTTAAATAAATTCAAAAAAAAAAAAAAGAATCAAATGAAATGAATTATGTTTCTATGTTACAATAAGAAATGCAAACAAAAATTGTATCAACGACTAGTCTAGTAACATGTAAAATATTTTCTTAAAAATTTTCATGCTTCATTTTTCAAATATAACAACTTAAAAATATTTTAGTGCATACACTTTATTATTCAAACCTAACAACTTATCAGTCTTTCATTGTGTAGCACCAATGGCATTACATACAAGTGAAGAAACAATAATAACAAAAATTCATATCAATGAACATGACACATCACAAGATGAAGAAGGTAACATAATATCATGCATATTTTTAAAATTATATAATGTTTTATTTATCAATGATTCATAATACTGACAAAATATTTCTTCATCTATTTTTGTATCAATTAAAATGGTACACAATGTAGCTCCAACACTTTGTGTCTACAACACAATAACCCATGACACAGCTCTGTGTGTTGGTGCCTCCACTAAAGAAACACAAGTTAAAAATTTACCACAAAAAATATTTTTAAAATGTAAATATCAAATTAATTTATAATGAGAATTTTTAGTTACTACATTATATAATAATTTGCAGGGAATAAAGAACCAAAGTTTCAATGAAAAAGTACACCCATACAAAATACAAAAAAGAAAAAAAAGGTGAAAAAACTTTTCAATAAATGCATACTTATACAATTTCATACAAGTCTAAAATATAATAATTAATTTTTTTTATTTATTTAAACACATTACAATTGAATTTTTCTTCATGGACAGGAGATTGTAGAAGACAATAAAATATAGACTTGCATCAACTTGGGATTTGGAAGTGTGGTTCATTTTATTGTTGTGTAGATTAAATGTGGTTAAATTTACCCATTAAAATGTTGTTTACAAGTTTAATTTAATGTTTTTTACGTGTTTAATTTATCTATTTTAAAATAACATAATATTTTTTATACTATGTCTTCAATATAATAAATTTTGATGTAGAGTATCCATGACAGTGTTCTTTATCAATAAAAAAACACTAACGTATATTGAAATGCTAGAAATAATTATATTGCTATTGATTCAAACAATTTTTAATTTGATGTGTCATATTGGAAGCATATGAAGGGGGTTCAACTATTCAGGTGTATTATATTCTGCTTTGAATTTAGTGATATTGAACTACGACTTAGAAGAGTAAATCCTATTTTATTTTTTATGATGGGATACGAAAACATATAAATATGTATTGGTATGCATAAGAGTTATAGAGGATAATTTCGTTAATATAAAAATATTAATATATGTTGGTTGATCAATGTTAAATTCTTATCAACATCTCTAAGAAATGAGTTATGGCTAAACCGGATTGATTTAGATTATGATACATTTATGGTAAAACTATAAGGATTAAATATGAACTTTTATATGCATGTGTGTTACAAAAATGGCAATAGAATGACACATCCATGTATAATGAGTATTATATTTACAAAGTGCCCCAGCATGTACTTATTTTTATATGAATCTTTATAATATTTAAATAAATTAAAAAAAAAAGAATCAAATGAAATGAATTATGGTTTTTGTTACAATAAGAAATGCAAACAAAAATTGTATCAATGACTAGTCTAGTAACATGTAAAATATTTTCTTAAAAATTTTCATGTTATATCTCTTATAATATAATATTGTTAATAAATGATTCAATTTTTTTTTAACAAATTGTAGACATTTCGAAGGAGGAGCTAAAAAAAATTCTAAAAAACTATTGATTTTGGGGTTGGATGACTTATTATTTGTTGTGCACATAATAAAAGATATGAAAATGAATGATATGGGAAAAAAAAGATTATAAAATCAAAAATATGTCATACTACATTCTAGATCATTCTAATGAAATTTTGAAGGTAGGACTGTAGTCTTTTTCTCATTTTGGAATTTGGTCAATGATAGAGGACAATCATTTGAGGATACTCATTTAAGCCATGGGTTACATAAGTTCAAATTTCATGTTTGTTTGGGGGAAAAAATATTCTAAGCCATTCAATATAAACATAAAAACAATGGATGAAGTTATTTTTAAAGGGACCTTCAGAGATATTTTTTTAATTGCCAACACGTTGTTTATTGATTGTAATTCTCAAAATTATGTTACAAATTAAAAAAAAATGAGTTATGTTACATCAAGTAGATATACTAGAAATGGAAGTTAGAAAGATGAAAAGGAATGGAGAATCAAAATGATTTCAATCATCACATTCTTGGGGGAAATCAAAAAATTCATGCCAACAGCTGTGAACCAATGTTTAGAGAGATGTAACTTTGCATGATTATTTGAAGTGTATTTACTGATTATAAACTATAATTCTAGTAATAAACATTATCATCAATTTCATACAAATCAATTCTAAATTATTTCAACAATAGTTCTCAATTGATTTCAAAATAATCGATTCTAATTTATAATTACTTTGCTTTGGTTATTAGTGCAATTTGATTTATGGTTGGAGATTCCCTTAAATTATTGAATTAGTATATTGCCACTTGCTCATTCAGAAGATTTTCCCAATGAACAATAAACAAATTATTATCATTGAGATATTTTATTATGTAGATGAACTAGATTGCTTAATATGTTTTCATCCATAATTTTTCCAATCAAACGGTGCCAAGTGTCCCAACTATAAAAGCTACTTCAAGGGATCAATGATCGATATGAAGGCCCAAAAGAGTGCCACAAGTTTGAAATAGTCCAATCTATTCAAAATGATCTGCTCCCAAATGGTTTGAAATAGTTTGATTTATTTGGAATATAGAAAAGTTACATATTTATGAAGAAAATATTCTCCACTCCACTTTAGTGGGTATAATTTAAAAATATTTATTATCTATGACCCAATTTAATCGAAATGATCTATGCTCAAATTGTTTGAAGTAGTCTCATTTATTTGGAAAAAACAAAATTTTTTTTTGGAGAAAATTTTCTACTAAATCATTGACTATTTTATAAGTATAGGTCTAAATTATTCAAAATAACCCTATTTACTCAAAATGATCTATTCCTAAATGCTTTGAAAGAGTCAAATTTATTTTGAATATAACAAACTAATTTTTGGAGAAAATTCTCTTCACTCCACTTTAGTGGGTATAAGTCCATTTTATTTAAAATAGACCAATTTATTCGAAATGATCTGTTTCCAAATGGTTTTAAACACTCCTATTTATTTAGAATATATGAAATTTACTTTTTGAAGAAATTTTTTTCCACTCCACTTTACGGGGTATAAGTCCACATTATTCAAAATAGCCTAATTCATTCAAAATGATCTATGGCCCAAATGGTTTGAAATAGTCTATTTTATTTGGAACATAAGAAAAAAAAATTGGAGAAAATTTCTCCACTCCACTTTAGTGGGTTTGAGTCCAAATTATATGAAATAGTCCTTTCAAGTTATTGGTTTACCTGGTCATCAAGATAAAATTAATGATGTTATTAAAAATCTAATGTTAAATAATGTAGTAGGATTACAAGAAGATTCTAGTAATAATGAATCAAATTCTATTTTTCCTCATTATAATGATCCTTTAGTTGATTACATTCCTTTTTTTTATATTTTTGTAAATGTTTTTGATAAAGTTATCCATAAGTATATTATTGATACATGTATTCTAAGAACACCATTTCTAAGTTTATTATTAATCAAATATGCATATTTTATGAAACTAATAACATGAAACTTGTTATAAAAATGTTAGGGTAGTTCCTATGAGATTAAAAATATTTTAAAATAGTCAAAGAGGGGAAATTTTTCTCTTGAATCCTTGAGAAAGTGCCTAGAACTAGAGAAATTACTTTCTTAAGAACACATAAAACTCCTTTATCTAGAAGATAAAGGAAAAATGAAAATTTTCAAGGGTGTTGCATCTTTTTATGACCCCCTAATTCAGAAGGTGAATGGTATTTTTATGGGGTGACTTTCAATGGGTTCCCTTAAGAAGCCTTGTATGACTCCTTCCCCCAAAAAGAATATTGGTAATCCCCAAGGGCTCAACACCAAGCAAAGAATGACTCTTAGTCATATTTTTAAAAGCAACATCAATCTTCCCCATTTGGTATTAACAATTTTGACGTTATTAAGGGAACTCATCCATCCCATGAGGAGAAATGGAGAGAGGGAAAAAAATTTAAAAATGAAAGGAAAAAAGAAGCCTATGGTGCCAATACCAGAGGAAGAAAAATTCAAATTAATAAGGAAAAATACTCAGATATTGGCAAAAAAAATTCTTAAGGATTGTTGAGGATCCTCAGATAGTCAAAGCTCCTATGTTCTCCATGAAACTTGTTTTTGTAGACTTGGGTCCCTTAGGACTTGTACATGTTGTCAGGATTTTTTGGGAAGCCATGTTTTGGATGTTTTCAAATTTCACAAGAACCATGGAAGGGATTCTTTGGGTTATATACTATTTGGTGATTTTTTGACAACTCAATATAGGATGTAACATGCACCTAATTCTAGTTACTAGGTGTGTTCTTGGTTTGATCCATTGGCACATTAATTATATCTCTTGTTAATAATTTTAATTTTAAATGACTAGAGAAACGTTCCCTCTAAAGAAGGTTGGTGGCAAGATCATTTATTAATCTACCCATATAGGAGCAAATTCAAACATTCTCTGATTGGCCTTGTTGTCATTGGTTCAAAAATTCAAGTTTAGTTTTTTGAAAACTTGGTTATTGCTAAAAAGAAGGAAGATTTAAAAGGGAACTGTAAGAACTTAAAGTAACTTGTGAGAGAGACTATAAACACCAAACCATAATTACCATAAGCATGAATCTAGTTTTGTATACCCATGATAAAATTTTAGATGAGGCTAAATAAAACTATGATGCCTCCTCGGTTAGAATTTTTTTTGGAGCTAGACATGGCATGGAAGCAACTAGGAATTGGACCAAAATTAAGTGCACTAGGATAAAAAGAGTTAAAATTATGGCTCCTACTAATTTTTTTTTTGTGTTCTTTTGTTTTCAAAAAAGATATCATGCAAATCCTTAATGGAGGACCATGGTTGATGGGAAGGGCTATCCTTATGCCCCAACCCTAGAAATTGAATTGGTATTACTTTAATTTTAAAAGTGGATCAAATCCCTCTATGTTTGGAAATCCTTGGACTCCCTCCCACATTCTGTATGGATTAGATTCTATAAAGTATTTCATGAATCATTAATTCACTCATGATTATTGAACTTAATACCTTCTCATATAAAAGGATGATTTTAGATAGAATATGTGTGCCAGTTGCTATAGACCAAACCCTTCCTAAGTATATTTGATTTAGGTCCACTCTAAGCCCCTAAAACTAGGAAATTATGTTTGATAGGTAGAAATAAATTTGATCAAGTTGATGGAAATTTGGTCATCACAATAATTTTTTAATAGAGGCTCAAATAAATCACTATTACAACCTCAATATGGAGGAGCATAATGTTTATTTGGGGTTCTACAAGTATGATGGGGAAATTATGGATCTTCCACCTAATGAAATTTTAGAAATTTTAGGAGCCAAGAAGATTTGAAACACATCTTAGGTATGAAAAATCTAAGGAGTCTTCAGTAATTGGTATTGTTGGCTCTTGTTTTTGGTTAGTGATGCTCCTTTTCATTTTGGGTTGTTTTATTTTCTTCCATGGAAAGATTTTTGGGTTTGGGTTTATTTTGTGCCTTGGCAGTCCCCCACATGTACTTGGTTCCATGGAGTAATTTTGATTGGTTTTGTTTTTCTCTTTGGTCTCTTAGACATTTTTGTTTTCCCTAGTTTGGCTTTTCTTCCTATTTATATTGGCACTTTCTATTGTTTATTCTTTTTGGGGAGACCCAGGCCTCCCTTTATGTCAACCTGGATTCCACACTAGTGAAAGGTATGTTCATCTTAATTTGAACATGTTACTTGTTGGTTTTGATTCTTTTCAAACAAAAATATGTAGTAAGTTTCATGACATTATTATTAAAATAGGTCAAAATGGAAATAACTAGGTGCATATTGAATGTAAAAGTTTTAGACATTCCTACTAACTATGTTATGTTGAATGGAAAATATTGGTCAAAATTAATTGGTGAAAGGTGGGTTCATATTAATTTGAACATGTAACTTGTTGGTTTTGATTCTTTTCAAACCAAAATATGCAGTAAGTTTCATGACATTATTATTATTAAAATAACTCAAAATCGAAATAATTAGGTGCATATTGAATGTAAAAGTTGTAGACATTCATAGATAATAATACCAATTGGGTCCCTATTGGTAATCAAATTATGGTTATGCATAGAGAGGAATGAAATAGTAGTCCTATAGAATCCATACTAATCATGGTTCCATATGTTGAATATGGAATTGGTACTTATGATTTGTTGACTTTGAATGAACTTGATCAACAATAAATAAGAATTATTTCTAGAAAAAACATATAGTATTTGCACTTTTATGGAGATAGCTCATAATATGGTAATGATGTTGGAATTGTTCTAATTTTCTATATAGGTAAAGTTTTTCCATATGCTTGTAAATTATCATTTGAAAACACTAACAACACAACTAAATTTTAAGCTTTGTGTTTAGGTTTTGGAAAATCCATATAATTAAATATCAAATGTTTATATTTTTTTGGAGATTTTGATTTAATTGTTAGACAAGTGATAAAAATATATGAAATAATTCAGACTCATCTCCATATATATACTCATAATATTTGGTCACTTACTAATAATTTTGAAGAATTTAATATCACACATCCTTACATAATTTAATTCTTGTGATGATAAGCTTGATGTTTTTACTTCTAATTCTACCTTAAGTGAATAAGTTAACATTTCATCCTCACAAGCCCAAATTTTGACCCTTACTATCTTAATCATGTTTATGACCTTTGTTTTGGCTTACTTTGATACCCCATAATGTCCTTGTTCAAAGGAAAATGACTAATATAAGCTTGAGCAACCAGACCATCACTAAGACATCATACAAAATTAAACAGATTAGTCTAGTTGTGTATTTAATAAATACACTTGAGAATCCACCACAAACCAAAATATTTTAGTTACATGAATTTATTTGAGCCAAGATCATCCTCTTCAAATTTCATGTCTCAATGAGTTATCTATCTTGAGATATAAGCCTTCAAAGTAGAAGTAGATGAAAACAGTCACACGAATGTCAAAATAAGCCTTGGTAATTAACCATTAGGGTTCAAATATTGATGGTCATATGGATGTCAATGATAGTCACATATACATTCAAATTACATGCACATAGACATAAATTTTAATCCATGATAGATAGCCATTTGGATTCAAATAATCCAAAGATCAACAATTGGAATTCAACTGTACCAAAGATTCAATGGTTCATAGCACTTGACAGGAAAGTGGGTCTAGGTAAATCAAAGGCTCACATTCATTCATACATATTTATCTAATGGTTTGATCTTGAGTTAATGTGTCAAAGGATATTAGGTGGTAGGAAATCAATGGCCCACATTCATTCATACCAAATAGATCTATAGTGTGTATGAGGTTAAAATGTCAAGGCTATGATAACAAAGATATATGGGACCAATAGGAACAAAGATAATTTGGAGCTATTTGATTAGTTTGAGTCAATATTTGATGGCCAAAGTTGAACCCAGGAGCTTTCTCATTGGAGGTTGAAGAAGCAAGTTTTGACCAAAGCAAGTAAAAGCGTGGAGCTGAGTTTGATCATGGATCAAGTTAAATGAGAGATAAAATCTCAAAGGATGCCATGAAGGCAAACATGTAGACTTAAATAAATTTATCACTATAACTGACTACATGAATGTGACCTTTCTCTCCACTCTTGCATATCATAGTAAACTAGTAAGGAGTGATTAACACCACAAACAAATTCTAACAGATTGATCTAATTTTTTAAACTACATTGATGTCAGAACTTAGCTTGAAACAACTTGATCCTATTATTGCAATCATAAAGAATTATTAGTGAAGGAATAATGTAACTATGTAATAGATTGAAGTGACCCAGATCAATCAAGAAGTTTGAATAAGCATAAATGTAGAGACAATTGTAACTATGGTTCAAATGGAGTTGAGCTCATCGATTCCCATTTTTAGCACCAAAATCCCTCTCTCTTGATTTCCTTCTCTCTATAAATATAGACTTTGAGCTATTGGTTAGGATCCCTTAGGATGGTATAATAATATTATGCAAAAATTTTAACTTGTACCAAAAATCAATAAAGAGAGTTTGTTTACAAATCAATTTATGGTGGTACATGTATTTTTGATCATGTATTTGCATATAAGTGTGATAGTTGTCATATTTTATAGGTCCTTTCCTCATCTAATTCTATAATATCATCTTCTATAGATCAATTTAAGAGCTAAGAATATAAATTACACTAAAGATTATTTATATGCAATGACTTTAGAGACCTTCATTCCTATATCTTCAATCTACAAATCTTCTTTCAAGCCTTCATTTGAAATACTAATGTTTAGGACTGATCTATAGATTTTCTCTTTGATCCATATGTGTGCCTTAGTTTCAAATATTTCAGAGGATAAATAAATATTTAGGTACACCACCAAAGGCAAATTAGGTTTAAATTTCAATTTTTTCTTCTCTTTTCACCCCAAAAATTCAAAATAGGTTTAATAAATTGATCATCAATTCACATAATCAGAGGAGCTAGCCTCATTAAAATTTAGAGGTCTGATATATATATATATATATATATATATATATAGGCATCCCACAGACTTAGATCATCCCCATGTTAGTCTAGGTATGAGTCAGACTTAAGCAATTTAATCTATATTGAGTGCTATCTAGATTGCTAATAGTTCTGACACACTTGATGAGACCACTTATTCACATAAAGTGAATCATTTTCAGGTTTGTATACTTTTCTTACCCCCAAGAGTTGTTACAAGATCCTCTACAAAAGGGAAAGAGACATATTTCTCTAAGATATCTTTCTAATTAGCAAAGAAGAATAAAGCCTCTCAATCAAATCTTACAACTACACCTCTTGTTCCACTTATTATTTCACAAAATCCTCTTATTCAAGCTAATATTATTTATCTAAACATTGTTATAAATCCCATATATCAGATGGTTATTCTAAAAAGACAAGCCTTTATGTCATTCAATGGTGGTATTTCTCTAAATATTATTTAATGGGATGATATTCTAGCCTCTGCTCTGAAGGCTCTTCCTTATTTTACAAGGGAAAATCTAGTTACTCCTATAGAACATATTTTAGATATTGCTAACCTTTGTTCATTGCATCATGCAACTCAAGAAAATATAACAATGAGATTGTTAGAAACTTATTTCAAAAGGAAATAACTTTAGTGGTATAGAGGATTGGCTCCTACATCAATTAATAGCTGGGATGAATTTGGAGAGGTCCTGTGTAAGCACTTTGAGGAAAAAAGTGATAATCTTTCACTAGTGGAGAAACATACAATAATCAAGAGAATCAATAATGAATACATGGTGGATTTCAATTACAGGTTTTAGAAGACTTGGGAAAAAACTCTTGTAATGATCAAGCCTATACCCAACTATGTTTTCTTATACTATCTGAAGGCTTTTAGTTTAGATGAATCTATGATGATTCAATCCATAAGAGGGAACACTCTACCTGAAGATTTTGAAATAGTAATCAAGGCTTAAAATTTACTTATAAAAGTAGGCAAGTTATCTCCAAGGCCATCAATGCCTCTCTTTCTATAGATCCACCCTCCTATTCCAACTATTTCTCCACTCCCAAATTCAAAAAAAAACTATCAAATAGAGGGTAATCAAGCTGATAGATTGGGGAAGATAGAGAGTCTTTTTAAGACTAATAACAAGTTTATGGAAATGGAAAGGCAGTAAGCTCCACCATACAAACCACATTAGAATACTAATAATAATTATCAGTATAATAGTCCATCCTATCAATCTAATTAACAAGGACAAGGGTATAATTATCAATCAAGGAAATACAATCCTAATGCTCCAAGAAATTCTAGAACTGTTGTTCAAACTCATAACAAATATGCTTAGGAAGGGTACTGGAATAATTAGTGGGATCAAGTAAATAACATGGAAATGGTTCCAACTAGTAAGAGTTCACATCATTCTTATATGTAGCAAAGTTATGATCTTCCTCTACATGAAAACCAACCAAATAAGGAAGCCTCTCTACCACATGGAGACTTTCCTTCATTTATACAATCAGAAGTGCCAAATCAACAAGGAGGAGATAATGGTAAAGGACTATTGAAATTATATTTGTTAATTTCCAAGAAGGTGAGAATTATTTTAAGCACATAACATCAAATCAAATTCAAAATATGCCTAGTGTTGATAATTTAGTTACAACCCATACTAGATCCAAGAAAAGGGAAATTGGTGATGGTTTAGGTCCTTAAAAAGAAACCCCTTTTCCTTCTCAGCTAGCAAAAAGGACCACCACTCATGAGATGCCTTAAAATACATCAAATTGATAGGTTTAAGATCTAAAGGGGTAGAATATGAAAGATCCTTATATCCCTCAGTTCACACAACATCTAGGAGCCCCTCTTGATCCTAAATTATAGTCAAGGACAACCACTTCTCCACCTAGTATTATGGATCATATAAATAAAAATTTAGTATCAATTTCAATGTGGGATACATTGCTAATCCTAGGACAAAAGGAGTATCTACAAGAGGAGATTTCAAATATCAACATCTCTGATAGACCATCTAAAAAGGAAAAAGTAAGTGTTATTCTAACCAACTCTAATCCATGTTTTGATCCTCAATCTCTTAAGGTGACTAAGCCTCCTTCATTTTATCTTTTAGTTGTCATAGGAGATTGTCTTGTCCACAATTGTATGATTGATAGCAGAGCTAGTACTTCTATCATGCCTAAATCCATAGCTAAAAAAATAGGACTCAAGTATGAAACTCATGAAAAAGGAGTGTTACAGTTATATGGTTATCCTTTTAATACTATGGGCATCCTCAAAGATCTTAAGATTTTACTTGCTGCTTGTCCAAATTTTACCATTTCATTGGATATAGTTGTTTTTGATTTACCTCCATACTTTGAACTATGCCTATCTAGGGATTTCCTTACTAAAATAGGAGGCTACCTGTCTTTAGATTGGTCATACATGGTTTTTAGATCCAAATATGGGACCAAAGTCACTATAAAATTAGATTATATTTCTTGTTTTCACTTTGAAGCATATATGCCAAATATGTCTAATATGAATTGTAGTATTTCAAAAAAAGATGAGGATACTATTGATCAAGAACCTTATAAGCCACTTAAAGGCATACTAGATATACTCTTGGATGAGTAGGATGACAATAAACTTGGCTATGACCCATACAAATGTATTTAATAATCTAGTTTTGGTATCTATTGCATGCTTGAGAAGGTGACTAATTACCTAGTCTTACCAAATCAAAGCAGGATCAAGAGGGAGAATAAAATCTATACTCTGATAGATCTAGATAAAAAATGGAAGTGGAGATGGTGGAATGTTTGTTTCAACTCATAATAAAAGGTACTATTTTTGAGTTAGATTGATCTGAACAATATTTTAGGTGACGGTTCTACACCAATTGGTGTTAAACTTTTGGGAGACATAAATTTTGCACCGTATCTCCATTTGACTCACCGTTTGAAACATTAGAAAGATAAGAATGAAGGAAAAATTGTGAGATGGAATGGAGATTTTATCGATGGGTTTTGACCCCCAAAAAATAAATAGAAGTGCCCCAAATTTTAATTTTAGTAGTGCAGTCTAAAAATAGTAAGTTTCTCAAAATAGTAATTCCTCAAATTTTGTATTATTGTAAATCATAGAAGTTGAACCACTTAATATTCCTCGATATTGGTGACCTTCCACATAATCATACCTTAAAAATGTGTATAAATGAATATGTAATCTGAAATTGAAAGTAGGCATCTCTTCCTAGAGATAGGCATATGTTGTATCTGCAATTTTGAGCAATAAAACATCTCTTCTCAGAGATAGCATTAGTAAAATTATGTTGTTCTTGTTTATTGAATTATCTTTCAATCAAATATTTTGAGTTTTGAATTATTCATATCATAGTGATTTATCTTGAGAGTGTATGATCACGAGGATGAGGTTAGGCTACAAAAAGCTTGGGTGGAAAACAATAGAGCTTCCAAACTATCCACCTATTCACTCCAAATGAACTCAAATGATGGACAACATCGATACATCTGATATTTTAAATGAAATGATGAATGAATCCCTCAAATAGAATAAAGTGTAGATGCTACAATAATTTTCCCAAATTTTCCAACAAATCTTGATGGGAAATTATGGCTCCTCATCAAAACTCCCACATCATTTTAGTGCCCCAACACCCTTCAAGGTTTAGGTGAACTTTGATATCCATACATTTGAAGGAAAAATAAATGTTGATGTAGTATAAAATTGGTTGAATCAGTTCTCTTCATATTTTTTGGTAAATAAATTCACCAATAAAGAGAACATCACTTTTGCTCTTTTGAAAGTATCATTGCCTATCAACAATTGGTGGGAAGTGTAAAAGAAGAGATTTAGTATGAATGATATTGGATTTGATGTGGAACCTACCTAGGGTTATTTCATAGAGGTTTTAAAGTAATAAAACTACCCCATTGGAACATATAATGATCTCTATATAGAGTGGCAAGAACTTTGCCAAGGTAAGGAACAGTATGCTCAAGATTACACTAACATTTTTCATTCCCTATCTATGAGATTAGACATCCAAGAAAGTGAGAAACATAAGGTTCTAAAATATCATGGTGGACTACAATGGTATATATAGGGGGATATATAACTCTTCAATTTGGAAACCCTTGGTGAGGCATACAAGTTCACAGTGAAGATTGAGTAGAAGTATAGAAGAATGAATACAAAGAGTCAAACTCAAAAATAACAAAGTGACAAAGAAGGTCAATAGAATAAAAAGGAAGGTAAGATTGAAAAATGATTTGATTACCACAAATCTATAATTCACTCCAAATAAGAATGTTGAGCCATCAAGTCCCTACTTTTTGAGTCACAATCCTCAACATCTAGTACTTTACCTCACACAGACCTTACAGTCAAAGAGGATGAAGAAGAGATTGTAGATGTTAAGCTTGATTCCATCATTGCTTCATCAAAAACTCATGAAGAGAGGCCAGACAATAAGGAAAGGTTATTTCACTCTAAGTTATGGGTGGAAGGTAAGCCATGCATTTCATTTTTGATAGTGGGAGTCATAAGAATTTAATCTCTGCTAATGTTGTGAAAAGCCTAAATTTTTCCATGAAGCCTCACCCAAAGCCATACATTATTATATGATTGAGTCTAGGGAGAAGCCTCAATGTCACCCACCAATGTCTTCTCTCATATGCAATAAAGCCTTTCCAAGATGAGATCTTATGTGATGTGGTCAATCTGGATGTTTATGATGTACTCTTTGGTTAGCCATTCATGTATGACCGGAATGGAATATATGAATAAAGACCTTAAAGGATCACCCTAAATCTTAGAATATGATGCTATAGGGTACTATAGGTACCACCTTCTACATCTATCTCCCTGTTTAGTTCCAAGAAATTTGTTCTCATGGTGGTCAAGCCATAGGAATACAAAAGGGCTGACATTATAGCCCTGACTACACAAACAACACAAAAATAAAAGTAAATAGATACTAAGCTATATAATTTCATGGCATTCCATCCATAGACTGATGGTTAAATATAAATGGTGAATAATTGGGCCTTGCACAGCTCCATAAAGCATAGTCCATTACAAGTATGCATTGAGAATCAAATTAAAATAAAACTTCCACACTTGATGATAAATATTGATGCAATGGAGACCATTACTTCTCAAAGAGGGAGGAATAATCAGAGAAACATTTTAGGTGACAATTTAGGCAATGGTTTTACCCCAATTGGTGGTAGAACTTCTGAGAACCATAACTTTTGCATCATAGCTCTGTTTGACTCCACATATGAACCATTAAAAAGATAAGAATGAGGGGAACATCATGAGATGGCATGGAACTTTTTAAAGTAGGTTATGACCCTCAAAAACCAAATATAAGTGCCCCAAATTTAAATTTTAATATTACAATCTAAAAATAGTAAGTTTATAAAAATAGTAATTCCTCAAATTTTGTATTGTTGTAAATCATGGAAGTCTAACCACTTAATCTCTATCGAGACTTGTGACCTTCCACATCTTCTTCCTACCTTAAAAATGTGTAAAAATGAATATTTAACCTAAAATAGAAAGCAAACATCTCTTCTTAGAGATAGGCATATGTTGTATCTACAATTTTGAGCAATAAAACATTTCTTATTAGAGATGACATTAGTACAATTGTGTTGTTATTATTTCTTGAATTATCTTTCAACCAAAGCTTCTAAGTTTTAGATCAGTGGTATCAGAGTAGTTTGTCTTGAGAGTGTATGATCTCAAGGATGAGTCAGGCTATGAGAATCTTGTTGAATAATAACAGAGCTTCTAAACTATCTACCTATTCACTCTAAATGACCTCAAATGGTAGAGAACATTGATACATCTGATCCTTTCAAGGAAATGGTGAATGAATCCTTCCAAAAATAGTAATCATAGATGCTACAATAATTCACCCAAATTATCCAAAAAATATTGATAGAAAATTATGGCTCCTCATCAAAACCCTCACATCATTTCAGTGCCCCAACACTCTTCAAGGTTTAGGTGAATTTTGATATCCTTACATTTGAAGGCAAAATCAATGCTGATGTAGTAGAAAATTGGTTAGATCAATTATCTTCATATTTTTTAGTAAATAAATTCACCAATAAAGAAAATATCACTTTTTCTCTTTTGAAAGTATCATTATCTATCAAAAATTGGTGGGAAGTGTACAAGAAGAGATTTAGTATAGATGATATTGGCCTTGAGGTGTAACCTACCTGGGATGATTTCATCAAAGCGGGAAAGGAAGAATACTACCCCATTAGAGCATATGATGATCTATATATAGAGTGGAAAAAACTTTACCAATGTAAGGAATAGTCTGTTCAAGATTATACTAACATTTTTCATTCTCTATCTATGAGATTGGGCATCTAGGAAAGTGAGAAACATAAGGTTCTCAAATATCATTGTAGACTATAATGGTATATATGTGGGGAGATATAACTCTTCAAGTTATAAACCCTTGGTAAGGCATACAAGTTCATGGTGATGATTGAGTAGAAGCATGTAAGAATGAATATGAAGAGTCATCCTTCAAAATAGAAAAGTGACAAAGAAAGTCAAACATGAGGCCAAAAATAAAATAAAAAGGAAGGGAAGACTAGGAAATGGTGTGATTACCATAAATATAGAATGCACTCTAAAAAATAATGTCGACCCATCAAGTCCCTACATTTTGAGTCACAATCCTCAACATTTACTACTTTACCTCACACATACCCTTTAGTCAAAGAGGATGAAGAATAGATTGTAGATGTTGAGCCTGATGTCATCACTACTTCATCACAAACCCATGAGGAGAGGAAAAATAATAATGAAATGTTATTTACCTCTAAGTTATGGGTAAAAGGAAATCCTCTACATTTCATCCTTGATAGTGAGAGTTAGAAGAATTTAATCTTTGATAATGTTGTGAAAAGCATAAATTTCTTCATGAAGCCTCACCCAAAGCCATATAGTATTGGATGGTTGAATCTCGGGAGAATCTTCCATGTCACCCACCAATGTCTTGTCTCATATGTAATAAAACTTTTCTAGGATGAGGTTTTATGTGATGTGGTCAATTTGGATGTTTGTGATGTACTCTTTAGTTACCCATTTATGTATGATTGATATGGAATCTATGAATCAAGAACTCTAAGGATCATCCTCACTCTTGAAACATGGTGTTATAGGGTACTAAAGGTACCACCTTCTACATTTATCTCCCTGATTAGTGCCAAGAAATTTGTTCTCATAGTCGTCAATCCACAGGAATCCAAAAGGGCTAATGTTTCAGCCCTAACTACATAAACAACACAAAAACAAAAAAAGCAAATAGATACCAAGCTAAATAATTTCATGTCCTTTCATCCATAGACTGATGGTTAGATAGAAATGGTGAACAATCGGGCCCTACATAGCTCCACAAAGTACAATACATTATAAGTATGCATCATAAATCAAATAAAAATACAACTTCTACACTTGATGACAATTTTTGATGAAATGGGGACCATGAATTCTCAAGGAGGGAGGAATGATCTGAGTAATATTTCAAGTGACGGTTCTACTGCAATTGGTGGTAGAACTTTTGGGATCCATAACTTTTGCACCGTAGCTCTGTTTGACTCCCCATTTGAACCATTAGAATGGTAATAATGTGGATAATGTTGTGAGATGGCACAAATCTCTAATTAGTGGTTTTTAACCCTTCAAAACCAAATGGAAGTGCCCCAAATTTCAAATTTAGTATTGTAGTCTAAAAATAGTAAGTTTCTAAAAATAGTAATTCTTTGAATTTTGTATTGTTGTAAATCATGGAAGTCAAACCACTTAATATCCATTGAGATTGGTGACCTTTCACATCCTCATACTACCTTAAAAATGTGCATAAATAAATATGTAACCTAAAATAGAAAGGAAACATCTCTTCCCAAAGATAGAGATATGTTGTATCTACAAGTTTGATCAATAAAACATCTCTTCTCAGAGATAAAATTAGTAAAATTATGTTGTTATTGTTTATTTAATTATCTTTCAACCAAAGCTATTAAATTTTTGATCAATGGTATCAGATCAGTTTATCTTGAGAGTGTATGATCCCAAAGATGAGGTCAGACTACAAGAATCTTAAGTGGAAAACTATAGAGCTTCCAAACTATCCACCTATTCACTCAAAATGACCTCAAATGGTAGACAATACCGAGACATCTAATCCTTTCAAGGAAATGGTGAATGAATCCTTATAACATTAGTAATCATAGATTCTACAATAATTATCCCAAATTATCCAACAAATCTCGATGGGAAATTTTGGCTCTTCATTCTTGATAGTGGGAGTTAGAAGAATTTAATCTCTACTAATATTATGAAAAGACTAAATTTAACCATGAAACCTTACCTAAAGCCATACAGTATTGGATGGTTGACTCCAAGGAGAAACCTTCATGTCACCCACCAATGTTTTCTCTCATATGCAATAAAACCTTTTGAAGATGAGGTTTTATGTGATGTGATCAATCTAGATGTTTGTGATGTACTCTTTGGTCAGTTATTCATATATAATCAACATGGAATATATGAATCAAGAACTCAAAGGATCACCCTCAATCTTAGAACATGGTGTTTTAAGGTACTAGAGGTATCACTTTCTACATCTATCTCTATAATTAGTGCCAATAAATTTGTTCTCATGGTGGTCAAGCCACAGGAATCCAAAAGGGTTGATGTTTCAGCCTTGACTACAAAAACAACACAATAAAAAAAGTAAATATATACCAAGCTTAATAAGTTCATGGCCTTCCATCCATAGACTGATAGTCAGATAGAAATGGTGAACAATCAGGCTCTGTAAAGCTCCACAAAGCACAATCTATTACAAGTATGCATCGAGAATCAAATAAAAATATAACATCCACACTTGATGACAAATATTGATAAAATAGATACCATTGCTTCTAAAATAGAGAGGAATGATCTGAATAATATTTTAGGTGATGGTTCTACCCTAATTAGTGGTAAAACTTCTAGGATCCATAAATTTTGCATCGTAGCTCTGTTTGACTCTCCGTTTGAACTGTTAAAAATATAAGAGATAAGGGAACGTCATGAGATTTCACATAGCTCTATTCAGTGGGATTTGAACTCCAAAAATGAAATAGAAGTGCCCAAAATTTAAATTTTAGTAGTGTAGTCTAAAAATAGTAAGTTTTTTAAGAAAGTAATTCTTCAAATTCTATATTGTTGTAAATCATGGAAGTCAAACCACTTAGTCTCCATTGAGATTGGTGACCTTCCACATCCTCATCCTACATTAAAAATATGTATAAATGAAGATGTAACCCAAAATATAAAATAAACATCTCTTCCTAGAGATAGGCATATGTTGTATCTACAATTTTGAGTAATAAAACATCTCTTCTTGGAGAGGATTAGTACAATTGTGTTGTTCTTAATTCTTGAATTATCTTTCAACCAAAGCTTCTAAGTTTTGGATTAGTGGTATCAGAGTGATTTGTCTTGAGAGTATATGATCTCTAAGATGAGGTTAGGATACAATAAGTTTGGGTGAAAAATAATTGAGCTTCCAAACTATCTACCTATTCACTCTAAATGACCTCAAATGGTGGACAACATCAAGACATATGATCCTTTCAAGTAAATGGTAAATGAATCTCTCCAATAATAGTAAATTTATATGCTATAACAATTTGCCCAAATTATCCAATAAATCTTTATGGAAAATTTTGGCTCCTCATCAAAAGCCCCACATCATTTCAGTGCCCCAACACCCTTCAAGGTTTAGGTGAATTTTTAAATCCCTACATTTGAAAGAAAAATCAATGCTGATGTAGTAAAAAATTGGTTGGATCAATTGTCTCCATAATTTTTGATAAATAATTTCACCAATAAAGAGAAGATCAATTTTACTCTTTTGAAACTATCATTGCCTATCAAAAATTGGTGGGAAGTGTACAAGAAGAGATTTAGTATAGATGATATTGGCCTTGAGGTGAAACCTACCTAGGATGATTTCATAGAAGCTATAAAGGAAGAATACTACCCCATTAGAGCATATGATGATTTGTATATAGAGTGGAAACAACTTTACAAAGATAAGGAATAATCTATTCAAGATTACACTGACATTTTTTATTCTCTATCTATGAGATTAGGCATCTAAGAAAGTGAGAAACACAATGTTTTCAAATATCGTGGTGGACTATAATTGTATATACGGGGGAAGATGGAAATCTTAAATTTAAAAACCCTCAGTGAGGCATATAAGTTCATGGTGAAGATTGAGAAGAAGCATGGAAGAATGAATATGAAGAGTCAGCCTTCAAAATGGAAAAATGACAAAGAAGGTCAAACATGAGGCCAAAATTGGAAGTGAAAGGAAGGGAAGACTAAGAAATGGTTTGATTACCATAAATTTGGAATGCACTCAAAAGAAGAATGTCAAGCCATCAAGTCCTTGCTTTATAAGTCAAAATATTCAACATATACTACTTTACCTCACACACACCCTACAGTCAAAGAGGATGAAGAAGAGATTGTAGATGTTGAGCCTGATGCCATCATTTCTTCATCACAGACCCATGAAGAGAGGCCAAATGATAAAGAAACATTGTTCCACTTTAAGTTATGGGTGAAAGGTAAGCTTCTAAATTTCATTATTGATAGTGGGAGTCAGAATAATTTAGTCTCTACTAATATTATGAAAAGCCTAAATTTGTCCATGAAGCCTCACCTAAATCCATACAATATTGGATGGTTGAGTTTAGGGAGAAACCTCTTTGTAACCCACTAATGTCTTCTCTCATATGCAATAATTCTTTTCTAAGATGAGATCTTATGTGATGTGGTCAATCTGAATACTTGTGATGTTTTTTTTGGTTAGTCATTCATGTATGATCGACATAGAATCTATGAATCAAGAACTGGAAGGATCACCCTCACTCTTCAAACATGGTGTTATAGGGTACCAGAGGTACCACCTTCTATATTTGTCTCCCTGATTAGTGCCAAAATATTTATTCTCATGGTGGTCAAGCCATATGATTCCAAAAGGGATGATGTTACATCCCTAACTACATAAATAATAAAACAATAGAAGAAAATATATACCAAGCTAAAGAAGTTCATAGCCTTCCATATGGTGAACAATTGGGCCCTGCATAGCTCCACAAAGCACAGCTCCATAAAGCATAATTAATTACAAGTATGCATTAGAAATCAAATCAAAATACACATTATACACTTGATAAAAAAATATTGATACAATTGGGACCATTGATTCTCAAGGAGGGAGGAATGATCTGAGCAATATTTTAGGGGACAATTTAGGCGATGGTTCTACCCTAATTGGTGGCAAAACTTCTAGGAGCCATAACTTTTACATCATAGCTCTATTTGACTGCCTGTTTAAACCATTGGAAAGATAAAAATGAGGGGAATGTGATGAGATGGAACTGAGCTCCACTCTATGGGTTTTGAACCCTAAAAACTAAATATAATTTCTCTAAATTTCAATTTTAGTAGCATAGTCTAAAAATAGTAAGTTTTTAAAAATAGTAATTCCTTGAATTTTGTATTGTTATAAATCAAGGAAGTTGAACCAATTAATATCCCTTAATATTGGTGACCTTAAAAATCCTCCTCTTACCTTAAAAATGTGTATAAATGAAGATGTATCCTAAAATGGAAAGCAAACATCTCTTCTTAGAGATAGGCATATGTTATATCTATAATTTTGAGCAATAAAACATCTCTTTTCAGAGATACAATTAGTAAAATATTATTGTTCTTATTTATTGAATTATCTTTCAATTAAAGGATTTAAGTTTTGGATCAGTGGTATCAAATCAGTTTGTCTTGAGAGTGTATGATCTTGAGGACAAGGTCAGGCTACAAGAAGCTTGGGTGAAAAACAATAGAACTTCCAAACTATCCATCTATTCACTCCAAATGACCTCAAATGGTAGAAAATACTGAGACATCTGATCCTTTCAAGGAAATGGTGAATGAATCCCTCTAATATTATAAAGTATAGATTTGAAAATAATTTTCCCAAATTCTCCAAAAAATCTCAATGGAAAATTTTGTCTCCTCATCAAAACCCCCACATCATTTCAGTGCCTCAACACCCTTCAAGGTTTAGGTGAATTTTGATATCTCTCCAATTGAAGGCAAAATCAATGATGATGTAGTATAAAATTGATTGGATCAATTGTCTTCATATTTTTTAGTAAATAAATTCACCAATAAGGAGAAGATCACTTTTTCTCTTTTGAAAGCATCATTACCTGTCAAAAATTGGTGGGAAGTGTACAAAAAGATATTTAGTATGGATGATATTGGCCTTGAGGCATAACCTACTTGGGATTATTTCATAAAAGTTGTAAAGTAGGAATACTACCCCATTAGAGTATATGATGATCTGTATATAGAGTGGCAACAACTTTAACAAGGTAAGGAATAGTTTGTTTAAGATTACACTAAAATTTTTCATTCTCTATCTACGAGATTAGGCATCCAGAAAAGTGAGAAACATAAGGTTCTCAAATATCATGGTAGAATACAGTGGTATATGTGGGAGGAGATGAAACTCTTCAATTTAGAAATGCTCGATGAGGCATACAAGTTCATGATGAAGATTGAGCAGAAGCATGGAAGAATGAATATGAAGAGTTAGCCTTGAAAATAGAAAAGTGACAAAGAAGGTCAAACACATGGCTAAAATTGGAAGAAAAAAGAAGGGAAGACTGGGAAATGACACGATTACCATAAATTTGGAGTGCACTCCAAAAAAAAATATTGAATCATCAAGTCCCTACTTTCTAAGTCACAATCTTCAATATCTACTGCTTTACCTCACACACACCATATAATTGAAGATGATAAGGAAGATATTGTAGATTTTTAATGTGATTCCATCTTTGATTCATCACAAATCCATGAGGAAAGGATAGACAATAAGGAAATGTTGTTTCATTCTAAGTTATGGTGAAAGGTAAGCCTCTATATTTCATTTTTGATAGTGGGAGTTAGAAGAATTTAATCTCTGATAATGTTCTAAAAAGCTTAAATTTATCCATGAAACCTCACCCAAAGCCATATAGTAAATTATGGTTGAGTCCAGGGAGAATCCTCTATGTCAGCCACCAATTTCTTCTTTCATATGAAATTAAACCTTTCTAAGATGAGGTCTTATGTGATGTGGTCAATTTAGATGTTTGTGATGTACTCTTTGGTCAGCCATTCATGCATAATCGACATGCATATACAAATCAAGAACTCAAAATATCACCCTTACTCTTGGAACATGGTGCTATAGGGTAATTAAGGTACCACCTTCTATATTTGTCTCCTTGATTAGTGCCAACAAATTTGTTCTCATGGTGATCAAGCCACAAGAATCCAAAAGAGCTGATGTTGCAGGCTTGACTACATAAACAACACAATAATAGAAGAAAATAGATACCAAGCTAAAAAAGTTCATGGCCTTCCATCTAAAGACTAATGTTCAAATAGAAATGGTGAATAATCAGGCTTTGCATATCTCCATAAAGCACAACTCCACAAAGCACAAATCCATAAAGCATAGTATATTACAAGTATGTATCATGAATAAAATAAAAATATAACTTACACACTTGATGAAAAATATTGATGCAATGGGGACCATTTATTATCAAGGAGGGATGAATGATCTGAGCAATATTTTAGGTGACAACTGAGGGTTCTACCCCAATTGTTGGCAAAACATTCAGGATCCATAACTTTTACACCATAGCTCTGTTTGACTCCTTGTTTGAAAAATTGGAAAGCTAAGGATGAGGGGATCATTAATAGATGGAATAGAGATTTTATTAGTTCATTTTTACCAACAAAAATTAAATAGAAGTGCTTAAAATTTCAATTTTAGTAGTGCAATTTAAAAATAGTAAGTTTCTAAAAATAGTAATTTTTCAAATTTTGTATTGTTGTAAATCATGAAAATCAAACCACTTAATCTCCCTCGAGATTGGTGACCTTACAAATCCTCATAATACCTTTAAAATATGTATAAATGAAGATTTAACTAGAAATGGAAAGTAAACATCTCTTCTCAAAGATAGCATTAGTATAATTATGTTATTATTATTTCTTGAATTATCTTTCAACTAAAGATTTTGAGTTTTAGATAAGTGCTATCAAAGTAGTTTATCTTGAGAGTGTATGATCTTGAGAATGAGATCAATCTACAAGAATCTTGTGTGGAAAACAATAGAGCTTCCAAACTATCCACCTATTCACTCTAAATGACCTCAAATGGCAAACAACACTGAGACATCTGATCCTTTCAAGGAAATTGTGAATGGATCCATTTAATAGTATCAAGCATAGATGCAATAATAATTTACCTAGATTTTCTAAAAAATCTTGATTTAAAATTTTTGTTCCTCATCAAAAATCCCACATCATTTTAATGCCCCAACACCCTTCAAGGTTCAGGTGAATTTTGATATCCATAAATTTGAAGGAAAAATAAATGTTGATGCAGTAGAAAATTGGTTAGATCAATTGTCTTCATAGTTTTTAGTAAATAGATTCACCAATAAAGAGAAGATCACTTTTGCTCTTTTGAAAGCATCATTGCCTATCAAAAATTAGTGGGAAGTGTATAAAAAGATATTTAGTACAAATGATATTGGCCTTGAGGTAGAACCTACTTGGAATGATTTTATAGAAGCTATAAAGGAAGAAAACCACCCCATTTGAGTATATGATGATCTTTATATAGCGTGGCAACAACTTTACCAAGGTAAGAAATAGTATGTTCAGTATTACATTGATAATTTTCATTCTCTATATATGATATTGGGCATTTAGGAAAGTGAAAAACATAAAGTTCTCAAATATCATGGTGGACTACAATGGTATATAGGGGGGGATGAAACTCTTCAATTTAGAAACCCTCGGTGAGGCATACTAGTTCACGGTGAAGATTGAGTAGAACCATGGAAGAATGAATATGAAGAGTTAGCCTTCAAAATGGAAAAGTGATAAAGAAGGTCAAATATGAGGAAAAAATTAGAATAAAAAGGAAGGGAAGACTTGGAAATGGTGTGATTACCACAAATCTAGAATGCACTCCAAAGAAGAATGTGGAGCCGCCAAGTCCCTACTTTCTGAGTCACAATCCTCAACATCTACTACTTTTCCTCACACACACCCTAAATTTTAAGAGTATGAAGAAGAGATTTTAGATGTTGAGCCCGATGCCATTGTTGCATCAACAAAGACCTATGAGGGAAATCTAGGTAACGAGGAAAGGTTGTTTCACTCTAAGTTATAGCTAAAAGGTAAGCCTCTGAATTTCATTTTTTATAATGGGAGTTAAAAAAATTTAATCTCTACTAATGTTGTGAAAATCCTAAATTTATCCATGAAGCCTCACTCAAATCTATAAAATATTATATGTTGTGTCTAAGGAGAAACCTCCATGTCACCCACCAATGTCTTCTTTCATATGCAATAAAACCTTTCCAAGATGAGGTCTTATGTGATGTGGTCAATCTAGATATTTGTGATGTACTATTTGGTTAGCCATTCATGTATGATCGACATGACATCTATAAATCAATAACTTGAAGGATCACCCTCACTCTTGGAACATAGTGCTACAGGGTACCAGAGGTACCACCTTCTACATTTGTCTCCCTGATTAGTGCCAAGGAATTTGTTCTCATGGTGGTCAATCCAAAAGAATCCAAAAGATTTGATGTTACAGTCTTGACTACATAAACAAAAAAAAAAGATACAAAGATAAATAAGTTCATGGCCTTCCATGCATAGACCAGTGGTCAAATAGAAATGATGAACAATCGGGCCCTGTATAGCTCCACAAAGCACAATTTATTACAAGTATGCATCAAGAATCAAATCAAAATATAACTTCCACACTTGATGAAAAATCTTGATGCAATTGAGACCATTGGTTTTTAAGGATGGAGGATTGATCTGAGTAATATTTTAGGGGATAATTCAGGTGATGGTTCTACCCCAATTGGTGGCAAAACTTTCAGGAGCCATAACTTTTGCATTGTAGCTTTGTTTGACTCCTTGTTTAAACTGTTGGAAAGCTAAGAATGAGGGGATTGTCATGAGATATCACATAAATTTTATTAGTGATTTTTTTCCATATAAAACCAAAAGGAATTGCCCCAAATTTTGATTTTAATAGTGTAGTCTAAAAATAGTAAGTTTCTAAAAATAGTAATTCCTCAAATTTTGTATTGTTGTAAATCCTAAAAGTCAAGTCACTTAATCTCCCTTGATATTGGTGACATTTCACATCATCCTCATACCTTAAAAATATTTATAAATGAATATGTAACCCAAAATAGAAAGTATACATCTCTTCCTAGAGATAGACATATATTGTATCCACAATTTTTAGCAATAACACATCTCTTCTCATAGATAGCATTAGTACAATTATGTTGTTCTTGTTTTTTGAATTATATTTCAATCAAAGATTTTGAGGTTTGGATTAGTGGTATCAGATCGATTTGTCTTGAGAGTGTATGATCTTGAGGATGAGGTCAAGATTTAAAAAGCTTGGGTGGAAATCAACAGAGCTTCTAAACTATCCACCTATTCACTCCAAATGACCTCAAATGGTAGACAACACTGAGACATCTAATCCTTTAAATGGTGAATGAATCCCTCCAATATTAGTAAGTGTAGATGCTATAACAATTCAAGCAAATTATCCAATAAATCTCAATGGAAAATTTTGTCTCCTCATCAAAACCCCCACATCATTTTAGTGCTCCAACACCCTTTAAGGTTTAGGTGAATTTTGATATCCCTACGTTTGAAGGAAAAATCAATGTTGATGTAGTAAATAATTGGTTAGATTAATTGTATTCATATTTTTTAGTAAATAATCTCACTAATAAAGAGAATAACACTTTTACTCTTTTGAAAGTGTCATTGCCTATCAAAAATTGGTGGGAAGTGTACAAGAAGATATTTAGTATAGATGATGTTGGCCTTGAGGTGGATGCTACCTAAGATGATTTCATAGAAGCTATAAAGGAAGAATACAACCCCATTAAAGCATATGATGATCTATATATAGAATGGTAACAACTTTGCCAAGGTAAGGAATAGTCTATTCAAGAATACACTGACATTTTTCATTCTATATCTATGAGATTTGGCATTCAAGAAAGAAAAAAACACAAGGTTCTCAAATATCATGGTGGAGAACAATGGCATATATGGGGGGAGATGGAACTCTTCAATTTGGAAATAATTAGTGAGGCATACAAGTTCATGGTGAAGATTGAGCAGAAAAATGGAAGAATGAATACGAAGAGTTAGCCTTCAAAATAGAAAAGTGATAAAGAAGGTCAAACATGAGGCCAAAATTGGAAGAAAAAGGAAGAGAAAACTAGGAAATAGTGTGATTACCATATTTTTGGAATGCACTTCAAAGAAGAATGTCAAGCCATCAAGTCCCTAATATCTAAGTCACAATCCTCAACATATACTTATTTTCCTCACACACACCCTATAGTCGAAGAGGATGAGGAAGATATTATAGATGCTAAGATTGATGCTTGCATTACTTCATCATAGACCCATAAGGAGAGGTTAGATGATAAGAAAAGGTTGGTTCACTCTAAGTTATGGGTAAAAGGTAAGGCTCTGCATTTCATTCTTGATAGTGGGATTCAAAAAAATTTAATCTCTGCTAATGTTGTGAAAATCCTAAATTTATCTATGAAGCCTCACCCAAATCCATATAGTATTGGATGGTTGAGTTCAGGGAGAAACCTTCATATCACCCACCAATGTCTTCTCTCATATGTAATAAAACCTTTCCAAGATGAGGTCTTATATGATGTGGTCAATCTAGATGTTTGTGATGTACTCTTTGGTCATCCATTCATGTTTGATCAAGATGGCATCTATGAATCAAGAACTTAAAGGATGACCCTAAATCTTAGAAAATGATGCTATAAGGTACAAGAGGTACCACCTTCTACATCTATCTACCTGATTAGTGCCAAGAAATTTGTTCTCATGATGGTCAAGCCACATGAATCCAAAATGGCCAATGTTTCAGCCCTAACTACAAAAATAACATAAAGATAGAAGAAAATAAATACCAAGTGGAAGATGTTCTTGGCCTTCCATCCATAAATTGATGGTGATATAGAAATGGTGAATAATTGGGCCCTACATAGCTCCACGAAGTACAATATTTTAGAAGTATGCATTGAGAATCAAATCAAAATAAAACTTCCACACTTGATGATAAATATTGATGCAATAGGGACCATTACTTCTCAAGGAATAAGGAATGATTTGAAAAATATTTCAGGTGATAATTTAGGTGACGGTTCTACCCCAATTAGTGGTATAACTTTTAGGAGCCATAATTATTATACTGTAGCTCCTTTTGAATTCTCATTTAAAACATTGGAAAGCTAAGAATGAGTAGAATGTAGTGAGATGGTAAAAATCTTTGATTAGTGGGTTTTGACCCAAGAAAACCAAATGGAAGTGCTCCAAATTTCAATTTTAGTAGTGGAGTCTAAAAATAGTATGTTTTTAAAAATATTAATTCCTTAAATTCTATATTGTTGTAGATCATGGAAGTCAAACCACTTAATCTCCCTCAAGATTAGTGACCTTCCACATCCTCCTCCTACCTTAAAAATGTGTATAAATTAAAATGTAACTTGAAATGAAAAACAAACATCTCTTCTCAGAGATAGACATATGTTGTATCTGCAATTTTGAGTAAAAAAACATCTCTTTTTAGAGATAACATTAGTATAATTATGTTGTTCTTGTTTCTTGAATTATATTTCAACCAAAACTTCTATGTTTTGGATCAGTGGTATCAGAGCAATTTATCTTGAGAGTGTATGATCCAGAAGATGAGGTCAAGATACAAGAAGCTTGGGTGGGAAATAATTGAGCTTCCAAACTATCCACATATTCAATCTAAAAGACCTCAAATGATGGACAACATTGAGACATCCGATCCTTTTAAGGAAATGGTGAATGAATCCCTCCAACAATAACAAGCGTAGATGCTATACTAATTTTTCCATATTATCCAACAAATCTTGATGGTGAATTTTGGATCCTCATCAAAACCTATTCGATCTAAAAGACCTCAAATGGTAGACAACATTGAGACATCTAATCCTTTTAAGGAAATGGTGATTGAATCCCTCCAAAAACAACAAGCGTAGATGCTACAATACTTTTCCCAAATTATCCAATAAATCTTGATGGTAAATTTTGGCTCCTCATCAAAACCCCCATAATATTTGAGTGCCCCAACACCCTTTAAGGTTTAGGTGAATTTTTATATCCCTATATTTGAATGAAAAATCAATGTTGATGTAGTAAAAAATTATTTGGATCAATTATCTTCATATTTTTTAGTAAATAAATTAACCAATAAAGAGAAGATCACTTTTGATCTTATGAAAGCATCATTGCTTATAAAAAATTGGTGGGAAGTGTACAAGAAGAGATTTAGTATAGATGATATTGGCCTTGAGGAAAAACCTACTTAGGATGATTTTATAGAATCTATAAAGGAAGAATACTACCCCATTGGAGTATCTGATGATCTATATATAGAGTGGCAACAACTTTGCCAAGGTAAAGAATAATTTTTTTAAGATTACACTGACATTTTTCATTCTCTATCTATGAGATTGGGCATCTAGGAAAGTGAGAAACCCAAGGTTCTCAAATATCATAGTGGACAACAATGGTATATATGGGGGAGATGGAACACTTCAATTTGAAAACCCTTAGTGAGGCATACAATTTCATAGTGAAGAATGAGTTGAAGCATGGAAGAATGAATATGAAGAGTCAACCTTCAAAATGAAAAAGTGATAAAGAAAGTTAAAAATGAGGCCAAAATTGGAAGAAAAAGAAAGGGAAGACTGAGAAATGGTGTGATTACCATAAATCTAGAATTCACTCCAAATAAGAATATCAAGCCATCAAGTCCCTATTTTTTGAGTCACAATCATCAACATTTACTACTTTACCTCACACACACCTTGTATTTAAAGAAGATGAAGAAAAGATTATAGATGTTGAGCTCGATGCCATTATTAATTCATCATAGACCCATGAGGAGAGGCCAAATGACAAAGAAAGGTTGTTTTGTTCTAAGTTACAAGTGAAAGGTAAGCTTCTACATTTTATATTTAATAGTGGGAGTCAGAAGAATTTAATCTCTATTAATGTTGTGAAAATCCTACATTTATCTATGAAACCTCACCTAAAGCCATACAATATTAGATGGTTAAGTTTAGGGAGAAACCTCGATGTCACCCACTAATGTCTTCTCTCATATGTAGTAAAACCTTTCCAAGATGAGTTCTTATGTGGTTTAGTCTATCTGAATGTTTGTGATGTAATCTTTGGTTAGCTATTCATGTATGATCGACATGGCATCTATGAATCAAGAACTTAAAGGATCATCCTCACTCTTATAATATGGTGCTATAAGGTACCAAAGGTAGCACCTTCTACATTAGTCTCCCTAATTAGTGTCAAGAAATTTGTTCTCATGGTGGTCAAGCCATAGGAATCCAAAAGGTTCAATGTTGTAGCCTTGAATACAAAAACAACATAACAATAGAATCAAATAAATATCAAGCTGAAGAATGTTATGGCCTTCCATCCACATACTGATGGTCAGATAAAAATGGTGAATAATCAGGCCCTACAAAGCTCCATACAGAATAGTCCATTACAAGTATGCATCAAGAATAAAATCAAAATACAACTTCAAAAATTCATGATAAATATTGATGAAATGGGGACCATTGATTCTCAAGGAGGGATGAATGATCTGAGTAATATTTCAGGTGACAATTCTACTCTAATTGGTGGCAGTTCCTCTGAGAGCCATAACTTTTACACCGTAGCTCCATTTGACTTCCCATTTAAACCGTTGGAAAGATAAGAATGAGGGGAATGTCATGAGATGGAATGAGATTTGATACGTGAGTTTTAACCCCTAAAAACTAAATGAAAGTTCCCTAAATTTAAATTTTAGTAATGCAATCTAAAAATAATAAGTTTCTAAAAATAGTAATTTCTCGAATTCTGTATTGTTGAAAATCATGAAAGTCAAACCACTTAATATCCCTCAAGATTGGTGACCTTTTACATCATCCTCATACCTTAAAAATGTGTGTAAATCAATATGTCACCTAAAATAGAAAGCATACATCTCTTCCCAAGATAGGCATATGTTGTATCTACAATTTTGAGTAATAAAACATCTCTTCTCAAAAATATCATTAGTACAATTGTGTTTTTCTTGTTTATTGAATTATCTTTAAACTAAATATTCTATGTTTTGGATCATTGGTTTTAGATTAGTTTGTCTTGAGAGTGTATGATCCCGAGGATGAGGTTAGGCTATAAGAAGTTTGGCTAGAAAACAATAGAGCTTCCAAACTATCCACCTATTCACTTCAAATGACCTCAAATGGTGGACAACACTGAGACATCTAATATTTTCAAAGAAATAGTGAATTAATCCCTCTAATAGCAACAAACATAGATACTACAATAATTCACTCAAATTTTCCAACAAATATCAATGGGAAATGTTGGCTCTTCAGCAAAGCCCCCACATCATTTCAGTGCTCCAACACCCTTCAAGGTTTAGATGAATTTTGATATCCCTAATTTGAGGGCAAAATCAATGTTGATGTAGTAGAAAATTGGTTGGATCAATTATTTTCATATTTTTTGGTAAATAAATTCACCAATAAAGAGAAGATCACTTTTTCTCTTTTGAAAGCATTATTGTCTATCAAAAATTGGTGGGAAGTGTACAAGAAGAGATTTAGTATAGATGATATTGGCCTTGAGGTGGAACCTACCTAGGATGATTTCCTATAAGCTGTAAAGGAAGAAAACCACCCCATTGGAGCATATGATGATTTGTATATAGAGTGGCAATAACTTTTCCAAGGTAAGGAATAGTCTGTTCAAGATTACACTGACATTTTTCATTCTCTATCTGCAAGATTGGGCATCCATGAAAGTGAGAAACACAAGGTTCTCAAATATCATGGTGGTATACAATGGTTTATATGGGGGGATGTGGAACTCTTCAATTTGGAAACCCTCGGTGAGGCATACAAGTTCACGGTGAAGATTGAATAGAAGCATAGAAGAATGATTATGAAGAGTCAGTCTTCAAAATGGAAAATTGAAAAAGATGATCGACCACAAGGCCAACATTAGAATTAAAAAGAAGAGAAGATTTATAAATAGTATGATTACCACAAATCTGGAATGTACTCTAAAGAAGGATATTGAGCCATCAAGTCCCTGCTTTTTGAGTCACAATCCTCAACATCTACTACTTTACCTCACACACACCCTATAGTCAAAGAAGATGAAGAAGAGATTGTAGATTATGAGCTTGATGCCATCATTTTCTCATCATAGACCCATGAGGAGAGGATAGATGACAAGGAAAGGTTGTTTCACTCTAAGTTATGGGTGAAAGGTAAGCTTCTGCATTTCATTTTTGATAGTGGGAGTTAGAAGAATTTAATCTCTACTATTGTTGTGAGAAGCCTAAATTTATCCATAAAGCCTTACCCAAATACATATAGTATTGGATGGTTGAGTCCAAGGAGAAACCTTTGTGTCACTCACCAATGTCTTCTCTCATATACAACAAAACTTTTCCAAGATGAGGTCTTATGTGATGTGGTTAATCTAGATGTTTGTGATATACTTTTTTGTCAGCCACTCATGTATGATTGACAAGGTATCTATGATTCAAGAACTAAAATAATCATCCTCACTCTTAGAAAATAGTGCTATAGGGTACTAGAGGTACCACCTTATACATCTATCTCCCTGAATAGTTTCATGAAATTTGTTCTCATGGTGGTCAAGCCATAGGAATCCAAAAGGGCTAATTTTTGTAGCCTTGACTACATAAAAAACTTATAAATAGAATAAAATAGATACCAAGTTATATAATTTCATGTCCTTCCATCCAAAATATGATGGTCAGATAGAAATATTAAAAAATCAGGCCTTGCTCAGCTCCACAAAACATAGCTCTATAAAGCATAGTCCATTAGAAGTATGCATCAAGAATTCAATAAAAATATAAATTCCACACTTGATGACAAATCTTGATGAAATGGGTACCATTACCTTTAAAAGAGGGAGGAATGATTTGAGTAATATTTTAGGTGACAATTCAAGTGACGGTTCTATCCCAATTAGTGGCAGAACTTCCAGGAACCATAACTTTTACATCGTAGCTCTGTTTGACTCCCCATTTGAACTGTTGGAAATATAAGAATGAGGAAAACATCGTGAGATCACACAGAGCTCTACTTGATAGGTTTTGACCCTAAAAAAATTAAGTTCCCCAAATTTTAATTTTAGTAGTGTAGTCTAAAAATAACAATTCCTTAAATTTTGTATTATTGTAAATCATTAAAGTTGAACCACTTAATCTCCCTTGAGATTGGTGACTTTTCATATTATTTTCCTATCTTAAAAATTTGTATAAATTAAAATTTAATCTTAAATGGAATGATGACATCTCTTCCCAGAGATAAGCATATGTTGTATCTACAATTTTGAGTAATAAAACATCTCTTCTCAGAGATAACATTAGTACAATTGTGTTGTTCTTGTTTCTTCAATTATCTTTCAACTAAAGCTTCTATGTTTTGGATCAATGGTATGAGAGTAGTTTTTATTGAGGGTGTATTATCCCAAGGGTGAGTTCAGGCTACAAGAAGCTTGGGTGGAAAATAATAGAGCTTCCAAACTATCTACATATTCACTCCAAATGATCTCAAATGACAGATAACACTGAGACATCTGATCCTTTCAATGAAATGGTGAATGAATCCCTCCAAAATTAGTAATATTAGATGCTATAATAATTTACCCAAATTATTTTAAAAAAATATTGATAGAAAATTCTAGCTCCTCATCAAAAACCCCACATCATTTCAGTGCCCCAACAACCTTCAAGGTTCAAGTGAATTTTGATATCCCTACATTTGAAGGCAAAATCAATGTTGATGTAGTATAAAATTATTTGGATCAATTTTATTCATATTTTTTGGTAAATAAATTCACCAATAAAGAAAATATAATTTTTTCTCTTTTGAAAGCATCATTGCCTGTCAAAAATTGGTGAGAAGTGTACAAGAAGAGATTTAGTATGGATGATATTGACCTTGAGGTATAACATACTTGGGATGATTTCATAGAAGCTATAATGGAAGAATACTATCTCATTGGATCATATGATGATCTATATATAGAGTGGCAACAACTTTGTCAAGGTAAAGAATAGTCTGTTCAAGATTACATTGATATTTTTCATTCTCTATTTGTGAGATTAGGCATCTAGGAAAGTGAGAAATAAAAGGTTCTTAAATATTATGGTGTACTAAAATGGTATATATGAGGGGAGATGGAACTTTTCAATTTAGAAACCCTTGGTGAGGCATACAAGTTCATGATGAAGATTGACTAGAAGCATGGAAGAATGAACACAAAGAGTTAGTCTTTGAAATGGAAAAGTGACAAAGAAGGTTAAATATGAGGCAAAAATTGGAAGAACAAGGAAGGGAAGACATGGAAATGGTGTGATTACCACAAATCTATAATGCACTTCAAAGAAGAATGTTGAGCTATTAAGTCCCTACCTTTTGAGTCATAATTCTCAAAATCTACTGCTTGGCCTCACACATACCCTACAGTTGAAGAGGATGAAGAAGAGATTATAGATGCTAAGCCTAATTCCATCATTGCTTCATCATAGACCCATGAGGAGAGGCCAAATGATAAGGGCAGGTCATTTCAATCTAAGTTATGGGTGAAAGGTAAGCCCCTACATTTTATTCTTGATAGTAGGAGTAAGAAGAATTTAATCTCTGTTAATGTTTTGGAAAGCCAAAATTTGTCCATGAACCTCACCCAAAGGCATATAGTATTGGATGGTTGAGTACAGGGAAAAACCTCTATGTCACCCACCAATGTCTTCTTTGATATGTAATAAAACCTTTCCAAGATGAGGTCTTATTATATGGTCAATCTAGATGTTTGTGATGTACTCTTTGGTCAGCCATTCATGTGTGATCAACATAGCATCTATGAATCAAAAACTTGAAGGATCACCTTCACTCTTGAAACACAATGCTATAGGGTACTAGAGGTACCACCTTCTACATCTGTCTCCCTGATTAGTGCCAAGAAATTTGTTTTCATGGTTGTCAACTCATAGGAATCTAAAAGGGCCAATGTTGTAGTCTTGATTATAGAAACAATACAACAACAGAAGTAAATAGATACCAAGATGAAGAATTTTATGGCCTTCCATCCATAGACTGATTGTTAGATAGAAATGGTGAACAATCAGGCCCTACACAGCTCCACAAAGCATAGCTCCACAAAGCTTAATCCATTACAAGTATGCATCAGGAATCATATCAAAAAACAAATTCCACACTTGATGATAAATCTTGATACAATGGGGACCATTACTTTTCAAGGAGGGAGGAATGATCTGTGCAATATTTTAGATGATAATTCAGGTGATGATTCTACCCCAGTTGGTGGCAGAACTTCTGTGAGCCATAAATTTTGTACCCTAAATTTGTTTAACTCCCCATTTAAACTGTTGGAAAGCTAATAGTGAGAGGAACATCATGAGATGGCACAGAGATTTTCTCATTATGTTTTGACCCCTTAAAACCAAATAGAAGATCCCCAAATTTTAATTTTAGTAGTGTAGTTTAAAAATAGTAATTCCTCAAATGTTGTATTATTGTAAATCATGAAAGTTGAAGCACTTAATCTCCCTCAAGATTGGTGACCTTCTACATCCTCCTCTTACCTTAAAAATGTGAATAAATAAAGATATAACCCAAAATTTAAAGTAGATAGCTCTTTCAAGATATTGACATTAATTGTATCTACAATTTTGAGCAATGAAACATCTCTTTTCAGAGATAGCATTAGTATAATTGTGTTATTCTTGTTTCTTGAATTATCTTTCAACCAAAGCTTTTGAGTTTTGGATTAGTGGTATAAGATTATTTTGTCTTGAGAGTGTATGTTCTTAAGAATGAGGTTAGGTTATAATAAGCTTGGGTGGAAAACAATAGAGCTTCCAAAATATCCACCTATTCGATCCAAATGACATCAAATGGTAGATAACTCTGAGACATCTGATCCTTTCAAAGAAATGGTGAATGAATCCCTCTAATAGTATCAAGTTTATATGTTACAAAAATTCACCCAAATTCTCCAACAAATCTCGATGGAAAATTTTGGCTCTTCATTAAAACCCCCACATCATTTTAGTGCCCCAACACCCTTCAAGGTTTAGGTGAATTTTTATATCCCTACATTTGAAGGCAAAATTAATGCTGATGTAGTAGAAAATTGGTTAGATTAATTATATTCATATTTTTTGGTAAATAAATTCACCAATAAAGAGAAGATTACTTTTGCTCTTTTCAAAGCATCATTACCTGTCAAAAAATGGTGGGAAGTGTATAAGAAGAGATTTAGTATGGATGATATTGGCCTTGAGGTGGAACCTACCTGGAATGATTTCATAAAAGCTGTAAATAAAGAATACTACTCTATTAGAGCATATGATGATCTATATATAGAGAGTGGCAACAACTTTTCTAAGGTAAGGAATAATCTATTTAAGATTACACTGACATTTTTCATTCTCTTTCTATGAGATTGGGCATCTAGGAAAGTGAGAAACACAAGGTTCTCAAATATCATGATGGAATACAATGGTATATATGGGGGAAGATGGAACTCTTCAATTTGGAAAATATTGGAGAGGCATATAAGTTCATAGTGAAGATTGAGTAGAAGCATGTAAGAATTAATATGAAGAATCAATCTTCAAAATGGAAAAGTGACAAAGAAGGTCCAACATGATGCCAAAATTAGAAGCAAAAGGAAGGGAAGACTAAGAAATGGTGTGATTACCACAAATATGGAATGTAGTCTAAAGAAAAATATTGAGCCATCAAGTCCCTACATTTTGAGTCATAATCCTCAACATCTACTGCTTTGCCTCACACACACCTTGTAGTCAAAGATGATGAAGAAGAGATTTTAGATGCTAAGCCCAATGTCATCATTGCTTCATCATAGACTAATGAGGAGAGGTCAGATGATAAGAAAAGGTTATTTCACTCTAATTTATGGGTGAAAGGTAAGCCTCTACATTTCATTCTTGATAGTGGGAGTTAGAAGAATTTAATCTCTGCTAATGTTGTGAAAAGCCTAAATTTGTCTATGAAGCCTCACCTAAAGCCATACAATATTAGATGGTTGAGTCTAGGGAGAAACTTCTATGTCACTCACCAGTGTCTTCTCTCATATGAAATGAAACTTTTTGAAGATGAGGTCTTATGTGATGTGGTCAATCTAGATTTTTGTGATGTACTCTTTTGTTAGCCATTCATGTATAATCTACATGGCATTTATGAATAAAGAACTCAAAGGATCACCCTCACTCTTGGAACATGGTGCTATAGGGTACCAAAGGTACCACCGTTTACATTTGTCTCCCTAATTAGTGCCAAAAAATTTATTCTCGTGGTGGTTAAGCCATAAGAATCTAAAAGGGCTGATGTTGTAGCCTTGAATACACAAACAACATAATAATATAAGAAAATAGATACCAAGCTAAATAAGTTCATGACCTTCCATCCATAGATTGATGGTCAGACAAAAATGGTGAACAATCAAGACCTGTACAGCTCCACAAAGCACAATCCATTACAAGTATGCATTAGAAATCAAATAAAAATAAAACTTTCACACTTGATGAAAAATATTGATGCAATGGGAACCATTAATTCTCAAGGAGGGAGGAATGATTTGAGAAATATTTTAGGTGATAATTTAGGCAACAGTTATACTCCAATTGGTGGCAGAACTACCAAGAGCCATAACTTTTACATCGTAGCTCTGTTTGAATTCTTGTTTGAACCATTGGAAAGATAAGAATAAGGGGAACATCATGAGATGGCATATAGATTTTCTTAGTAGGTTTTAAACACTAAAAACTAAATAGAAGTGCCCCAAATTTCAATTTTAATAGTGCAATATAAAAATAGTAAGTTTTTAAAAATGATAATTCCTCAAATTCTATATTATTGTAAATCATGGAAGTTAAACCACTTAATCTCCCTCAAGATTAGTGACCTTCCACATCCTCCTCCTAGCTTAAAAATGTGTATAAATTAAGATGTAACCTAAAATGGAAAGTAGACATCTCTTCCTAGAATTAGGCATATGTTGTATCTATAATTTTGAGCAATAAAACATCTCTTCTCAGAGATAGCATTAGTACAATTGTGTTGTTCTTGTTTCTTGAATTATCTTTCAACTAAAGTTTTTGAGTTTTAGATTAATGGTATTAGAGTGGTTTGTCTTGACAGTGTATGATCTTGAGGATGAGGTCAAAATACAAGAAGCTTGGGTGGAAAACATTAGAGCTTCTAAACTATCCACATATTCATTCTAAATGACCTCTAATGGAAGATAACACTGAGACATCTGATCCTTTCAAGGAAATTGTGAATGAATCCCTCCAATAGTAGTAAGTGTAGATGCTACAAAAATTCTCCTAAATTATCTAAAAAATTTCAATGGGAAATTTTGGCTCCTCATCAAAAGCTCCACATCATTTTAGTGCCCTAACACTCTTCAAGGTTTAGGTGAATTTTGATATCCCTACATTTGAAGGCAAAATCAATGTTGATGCAATAGAGAATTGGTTGGATCAATTGTCTTCATATTTTTGGGTAAATAAATTCCCCAATAGAGAGAAGATCACTTTTGCTCTTTTGAAAACATCATTACCTGTCACAAATTGATGGGAAGTGTACAAGAAGAGATTTAGTATGGATGATATTGGCCTTCAGGTGGAACTTATCTGAGATGGTTTTATATAAACTGTAAAGGAAGAATACTACCTAATTGGAGCATATAATGATTTATATATAGAGTAGCAACAACTTTGCCAAGGTAAGGAGCAATCTGTTCAAGATTGCACTGACATTTTTCATTCTCTATCTACAAGATTAGGCATCCAAGAAAGTGAGAAACATAAGGTTCTCAAATATCATGGTGGAATACAATGGTATATATGGTGGGAGATGGAACTCTTCAATTTGGAAACCTTTAGTGAGGCATACAAGTTCACAGTGAAATTTGAGAAGAAACATAGAATAATGAGTATGAATAATCAACCTTTAAAATGGAAAAGTAACAAAGAAGGTCAAACACGATGCTAAAATTGGAAGAAAAAGAAAGGGAAGACTAAGAAATGGTGTGATTACCACAAATCTAGAATGCACTCCAATGAATAATGTCGAGTATTCAAGTCCTTGATTTCTAAGTCATAATCCTCAACATCTACTTCTTTGCCTCACACATACCCTACAGTCAAAGATGATGAAGAAGCCTTTATAGATGTTGAACTTGATGCCATTGTTGCTTCATCACAGACCCATGAGGAGAGGCCAAATGATAAGGAAATGTTGTTTCACTCTAAGTTATGGGTGAAAGGTAAACCTCTATATTTTATTCTTGATAGTGGGAGTTAGAAGAATTTAATCTCTACTAATGTTGTGAAGATCCTAAATTAATTTTTAAAGCCTCACCCAAATCCATAAAATATTGGATGGTTGATTCTAAGGTGAAACCTCCGTGTCACCCACCAATGTCTTATCTCATATGCAATAAACCCTTTCTAAGATGAGGTCTTATATGATATGGTCAATATGGATGTTTGTGATGTACTCTTTGGTCAGTCATTCATGTATGATTGACATGGACTCTATGAATCAAGAACTCAAAGGATCACCCTCACTCTTGGAACACAATGTTATAAGGTACCAGAGGTACCACCTTCTACATTTGTCTCCCTGATTAGTGCCAAGAAATTTGTTCTTATGGTGGTCAAGCCATAAGAATCAAAAATGGATGATGTTGCAGCCCTAAATATATAAATAACACAACAAAAAAAGTAAATAGATACCAATCTAAATAATTTCATGACCTTCTATCTACATACTAATGGTTAGATAGAAATGGTGAATAATCAGGCCCTCCATAGCTCTACAAAGCACAACTCCATAAACCATAGTCAATTACAAGTATGAATTGAGAATCAAATCAAAATACAACTTCCACACTTGATGACATATATTGATGCAATGAGGACCATTACTTCTCAAGGAGGGATGAATGATTCGATCAATATTTTAGGTGATGATTCTACTCCAATTGGTGGCAGAACTTCTGAGAGCCATAATGTTTACACTGTAGATCCATTTGAATCCTCATTTTAACCATTGGAAAGCTAAGAATGATGAGAAAATTGTGAGATGGCATAGATCTTTGATTAGTGGTTGACTCCCAAAAACTAAATGAAAGTGCCCCAAATTTCAGTTTTAGTAGTGCAGTCTCAAAATAGTAATTCCTCAAATTCTATATTATTATAATTCATGAAAATTGAACCACTTAATATCCTTCAAGATTGGTGACCTTTCACATCATCCTTATACCTTAAAACTATATATAAATGAATATTTAACCCAAAATGGAAAGTATACATCTTTTCCTAGAGATAGGTGTATGTTGTATCTATAATTTTGAGCAGTAAAATATCTCTTCTCAGAGATATCATTAGTTCAATTATGTTGTTCTTATTTTTTGAATTGTCTTTCAACCAAAGATTCTACGTTTTAGATCAATAGTATTAGATTGGTTTGTCTTAAGAGTGTATGATCCTAAGGATGAGGTCAGGCTACAAAAAATGTGGGTGGAAAACAAAAGAGCTTCTAAACTATCCACCTATTCGCTCCAAATGACCTCAAATGGTGGATAACACCAATACATATAATCCTTTAAATGAAATGGTGAATAAATCCCTCTAATAGTATTAAGTGTAGATGATACAATAATTCACCCAAATTCTCCAACAAATCTTGATGGGAAATTTTGGCTCCTCATCAAAACCCTCACATCATTTTAGTGCCCTAACACCCTTGAAGGTTAGGTGAATTTTGATATCGCTACATTTGAAGGTAAAATCAATGATGATGTATTATAAAATTGGTTCGATCAATTATCTTCATATTTTTTGGTAAATAAATTCACCAATAAAGAGAAGATCACTTTTGTTCTTTTAAAAGCATCAGTGTCTATCAAAAATTGCTAAGTGTACAAGAAGAGATTTAGTATAGATGATATTGGCCTTGAGGTGGAACCTACCTAGGATGATTTCATAGAAGATGTAAAGGAAGAATATTACCCCATTGGAGCATATGATGATCTATATATAGAGTGGAAAAAACTTTGCTAAGGTAAGGAATAGTCTATTCAAGATTATACTGACATTTTTCATTATCTATCTATAAGATTGGGCATCCAAGAAAGTGAGAAACATAAGGTTCTCAAATATCATGATGGAATACAATGGTATATATGAGGGGAGATGGAACTCTTCAATTTGGAAACCCTCGATGAGGCATACAATTTCACAGTGAAGATTGAGCAGAAGCATGGAAGAATGAATACAAAGAGTTAGCCTCCAAAATAGAAAAGTGACAAAGAAGGTCAAACATGAGGCCAAAATTGGAAGAAAAAGGAAGGGAAGATTGGGAAATGGTGTGATTACCACAAATTTGGAACACACTCTAAAGAATAATGTCGAGTCATCAAGTCCCTAATTTCTAAGTCACAATCCTCAACATCTACTACTTTACCTCACACACACCCTATAGTTGAAGAGGATGGAGAAGAGATTATAGAGTCTAAGCTTGATGTCATCATTTCTTCATCAAAGACCCATGAGGAGAGGCCAGATGATAAGGAAAGGTTGTTTTACTCTAAGTTATGGGTGAATGGTAAGCCTCTGTATTTCATTCTTAATAGTGGGAGTTAGAAGAATTTAATCTATGCTAAGGTTATAAAAAGCCTAAATTTTTACATGAAGCCTCACCCAAATCCATACAATATTGGATGGTTGATTTAAGGGAGAAACCTCTATGTCACCCACCAATGTCTTCTCTCATATGAAATAAAACCTTTCCAAGATGAGGTCTTATGTGATATGGTCAATCTAGATATTTGTGATATACTCTTTGGTTAACCATTCATGTATGATTGACATAGAATATATGAATCAAGAACTCAAAAGATCACCCTCACTCTTGGAACATAACACTACAAGGTACCAGAGGTACCACCTTTTACATCTATCTCCCTAATTAGTGCCAAGAAATTTGTTCTCATGGTGGTCAAGCCATAGGAATCCAAAAGTCCTAATGTTTCAGCCTTGACCATATAAAAAATACAACAATAAAAGTAAATAGATACCAATTTAATTAAGTTCATGGCCTTACATCCACAAACTGATGGTTAGATAGAAACGGTGAACAATTGGGCCCTACTCAGCTCCATAAAGTATAGCACCACAAAACACATTCCATTACAAGTATGCACAATGAATCAAATTAAAATACAACTTCCACACTTTATGAAAAATATTGATGCAATGGATAAATTTTTTTATTAAGGAGGGTGCAATGATCCAAGCAATATTTTAGGTGATAATTCAGGTGACAGTTCTACCCCAATTGGTGGAAAAACTTTTGGGAGCCATAACTTTTGCACCGTAGCTCCATTTGACTCCCAATTTGAACCATTGGAAAGATAAGAATGAGGGGAACGTCATGAGATAGCACATATATTTTATTAGTGGGTTTTTATCCCTACAAACCAAATGGAATTGCTCTAAATTTCAATTTTAGTAGTGGAGTCTAAAAATAGTAAGTTTCTAAAATTAGTAATTCCTTGAATTCTATATTGTTATAAATCATCAAAGTCGAACCACTTAATCTTCCTCAAGATTAGTGACCTTCCACATCCTCCTAATATCTTAAAAATGTGTATAAATGAATATGTAACCTAAAATGGAAAGCATACATCTCTTTCCAGAGATAGGCATATGTTGTATCTGCAATTTTGAGCAATAAAACATCTCTTCTCAGAGATAACATTACTACAATTGTGTTGTTCTTATTTCTTGAATTATCTCTCATCTAAAGATTTTGAATTTTGGATCAGTGGTATCAGAGTAGTTTGTCTTGAGAGTATATGATATTGAAGATGAGGTCAGAATATAAGAAGCTTAGGTAGAAAATAATAGAGCTTCTAAACTATCCACCTATTCACTCCAAATGACCTGAAATGCAAGATAACACTGAGACATTCAATCCTTTCAAGGAAATGGTGAATGAATCTCTCTAACATTAGCAAGTGTAGATGATACATAAATTCACCCAAATTCTCCAACAAATTCCTATGGGAAATTCTGACTCCTCATCAAAACCCCCACATCATTTCAATGCCCCAACACCCTTCAAGGTTTAGGAGAATCTTTATATCCCTAAATTTGAAGGCAAAATTAATGTTGATGTAGTATAAAATTGGTTGGATTAATTATCTTCATATTTTTATTTAATTAAATTCACCAATAAAGAGAAGATCACTTTTACTCTTTTGAAAGCATTATTGCCTATCAAAAATTGGTGGGAAGTGTACAAGAAGAGATTTAGTACAGATGATATTGGCCTTGAGGTGGAACCTACCTAGGATGATTTCATAGAAACTATAAAGCAAGAATAATACCCCATTAGAGAATATGATGACCTGTATATAGAGTGGTAAAAAAATTTCCAAGGTAAGGAATAGTCAGTTCAAGATTACACTAACTTTTTTCATTCTCTATTGATGAGATTGGACATCCAATAAAGTGAGAAACACAAGGTTCTCAAATATCATGGTGGACTATAATGGTATATATGGGGGGAGATGGAAATATTCAATTTGGAAACCCTTGGTGAGGCATACAAGTTCATGGTGAAGATTGAGTAGAATTATGGAAGAATGAATATGAAGAGTCAGCCTTTAAAATGGAGAAGTGACAAAGAAGGTCAAACATGAGGTGAAAATTGAAAGCAAAAGAAAGGGAATATTGGGAAATGGTGTGATTACCATAAATATAAAATGCACTCCAAAGAAGAATTTCAATCTATCAAGTCCATACTTTTTGATTCACAATTCTCAACATCTACTACTTTACCTCACACACACCTTATAGTCAAAGAGGATGAAGAAGATATTGTAGATGTTGAGCCCGATGTCATCATTGCTTCATCACAGACCCAAAAGGAGAGTCTAGATGACAAGGAAAGGTTTTTACACTCTAATTTATGGGTGAAAGGTAAGACTTTGTATTTCATTCTTGATAGTAGGAGTCAAAAGAATTTAATCTCTGATAATATTGTAAAAAGCCTAAATTTGTCCATGAAGCCTCACCCAAAGCCATATAGTATTGGATAGTTGAGTCCATGGAGAAACCTCTGTGTCACCCACCAATGTCTTCTCTCATATGCTATAAGACCTTTCCAAGATGAGGTCTTATGTGATTTGGTCAATCTAGATGTTTATGATGTACTCTTTGATCAGCCATTCATGTATAATTGATATGGTATCTATGAATCAAGAACTTAAAGGATCACCCTACCTATTACAACACAGTGATAAAGTGTAATAGAGGTACCACCTTCTACATCTATCTCTCTAATTAGTGCCAAGAAATGTGTTCTCATGGTGGTCAAGCCACAAGAATCTAAAAGGGCCGATGTTACAACCCTGAATATACAAACAATGCAACAACATAAGTAAATAGATACCATGTTGAATAATTTCATAGACTTACATCTATAGACTAATGGTTAGATATAAATGGTGATCAATCGAGCCCTGAACAGCTCCATAAAGCACAACTCCACAAAGCATAGCTCCATAAATCACAATATATTATAATTATACATTAGGAATCAAATCAAAATACAACTTCCACACTTGATGACAAATATTGATGTAATGGATACCATTTATTCTCAAGGAGGGAGGAATGATCTAAGTAATATTTCAAGTGACGGTTCTACCCCAATTGGTGGTAGAACTTTTGAGAGCCATAACTTTTGCACTATAGCTCTATTTGACTCCTCGTTTGAACAATTGGAAAGCTAAGAATAAGAGGAATATCATGAAATATCATATATATATATATATATATATATATATATATATATATATTATTGGGTTTTTACTATGTAAAACCAAATGGAATTGACCTAAATTTCAAATTTAGTAGTGCAATCTAAAAATAGTCAATTTTAAAAATAGTAATTCCCTTAATTATGTATTGTTTTAAATCATGGAAGTCAAACCACTTAATATTCCTTGAGATTGGTGACCTTTCACATCCTCTTCATAACTTTAAAATGTGTATAAATTAATATGTAACCTGTAATGCAAAGTAGACATCTCTTCCTAGAGATAGGCATATGTTGTATCTATAATTTTGAGTAATAAAACATCTCTTCTCAGAGATAACATTAGTACAATTATGTTGTTCTTTTTTATTGAATTATATTTCAACCAAAGGTTCTAAGTTTTGGATCATATATTTTTTTTATTTTTACATCCAATACTATAGAGTATGAATCTCTTATTCATGGCCTTCAGTGGGATAAAAAGTGAGGTATTAAGATTTTTTAGGTGAAAGGTGATAGTGAATTAGTAGTGCAAAAAATAAAAGGTTTAAGTGTAAAAAATAACTCCCTCCTAAATGCATAAAAACATAGATTTTGGGACCTTATGGAATATTTACTAGCATTTGATATCCACTCCATTCCTCGAAGAGCAAATTAGCATGTAGAAAGACTTGCTAACATAGGAACACAATGTCATATAGTGGATCAAATCAGGGAAAATAAATATTATATTCAAATAAAGGATATATGTAGGCCTTTAGTTTCAAACAATGAGTTAATTTGGTAATTATTTGATAGTGACAAATAGATAGCTTGTTTCCTACATAATGAGGCAAAATTTTGCTCAAGAAATTAAAATAAATTGCAATGTCAATATGAAGATCAAATTGTTCAATTGAGATAAAAGAAGATACTTAAAGGTTTGGTAACTATGTAAATCATTTTAAATGAAGATGATCAACTTTGAATAGATAAGGTAAGCATCTCTTTAAAGTAAGAACATTATGAGCAAGTTCACATAGTTGAATATAAACAACTCAAGTGGGGTAAAGTGAACACTATTTCTAAAAGAGTAGATTTTATTTAATTATGTAATGAGTACGTGGATTTATTTTATTGGGAATACCATGATTGTAAAGGGTTTAAACCTAGATTATCACAACATACTATTGATCTTGAATAGGATGTAAAACTAGTAAGATAGAAACAAAGGCCCATCAACCCCAAGGTTGAAATTCACATGAGAAATGAGCTTACCAAACTGATTGAGTCAAGTATAATATTTACTATCGAGCACTCAACATGGGTATAAAACCTTTTAACAGTGAGAAATAAAAATGGCTATGTGTGGATTTCAGAGATTTGAGTAAAGTGTCACTGAAAGACCACTATCCTCTTTCTTCCATGGATCAAATCTTGTAGAGGGTATCAAGTTCATAAAGGTTCTCCTTACTAGATGGGTACTTAGGTTATAACTAGATATTAGTGAAAGAGCAAGATCACTATAAAATAACTTTCACAACTAAATGTGGTACTTATGCCTACTAAAAGATGCCTTTTAGGCTCTCTAATGCTGGAACCACTTTCCAAAGGGAAATGGATGTTGCCTTTCAAGGTATTTTCAAATAAATGGTATTAGTTTACCTTGATGACATTAATATATTTTCAAAGGATCCTAATGATCATATAACACACCTAAGAGTTGTTTTTGATAGATGCAAACAATTTGGAGTTTCATTGAATCTAAAGAAGTATATTTTTTAGTGCATGTGAGGAGACTTCTTAGGCATGTAGTGTCCAAATATGGTATTTTTATTGATCCAAAGAAAATAAAATCAATACTTGATCTATCATTACCAAAACATAAGAAATAATTATAAATATTCTTAGGCAAGATCAATTTCATCAGAATATTTATTCCTGGATTTGCAAAATTGGTAAGGCCACACACTCAAATGTTGAAGAAACATCAAGAATTCACTTGAAGTAAGGAGGATAAGAGAAGCTTTGAATCTATAAATTAATAAATCATCTAAGATCCTATTTTTATTAATCTAAATTTTATTGAGGATTTTTTATGTATGCTTTTTCTACATTTAGTACAATTCCAACCATGCTTATGCAACATAATAGTGAAGGTTTAGAGCAACCCATTGATTTTTTAGTCAAGGTTTGGAAGACTATGAGGAATTGTATTCTTTTGTTCAAAACAATGTACATTTTGTTATAAGAGGTTTGAAAAAATTTAGACATTTGGTTTCAAATAACAAGATTATACTAATGGTAGCTCATCTTAGTGTGAAGGATTTCATCCTCAATAGAGACTTGAGTGAAAAAAGAGATGGATGGATCACTAAGTGCATGGAATATGCTATTTAAGTGAAGGTTTAAAATATGGTATAAGGTAAAGGAGTGTTTTAACATCTTGAAAAATATGTGAAATAAGAAAAGGAGATGGTTTTGACACTTCAAGACACCCAACATGAAGCTAAAACTACTACTCTATCCAGCTGGACATAAGACATTGCTAGATTCCTTCAAATAGGAGAATGTATAATGGACTTAGATCCATCAAGGATAATACATTTTAGATGTCAATAAATAACATACACTCTAATTAATCGATTTATTTTCAAAAAGGACATTATAGGTATGCTTTTAAGGTATGTTAAAACTAGTCAATTTGACAAGATTTTTGATAAATTTCATGATAGTCCTTATGGAGGCCATGTTTCAGCCAATACCATATATATAAAAATCATTAGAGTTGGTTAATTTATCCTAATTTATTTATGGATGCAAATGCATGGGTTAGGAAGTGTGCAAAGTGTGTAATGTTTGTAGGAAGGTTGAGACTAGTTGTTATGCCACTGAAGCCTATTTAGGTTGAGCAACCTTTCATGTAATGGGGTTTACAATTCCTTGGTATTATACATACTACATCCAAAAATGGTTGTAAGTGGGTATTGGTATCTATAGATCATTTCACCAGGTGGGTGAAAGTAGTGCCTTTGAAGGAAGCAAATGAAAACTCTAAGCTTGAGTTCTATGAAAGTCTAGTCACCTATTTTGGAGTACCTTCCACTAAAATATCAAATAATGCTTTGGAATTTAATAGTAAAAAGGTATGTTAATGGGTACTTGAGAAAGGTATTTATCTAAAATATTCATCAAATTACTATCCATATAGTAATGGACTAGCTAAGTCCACTAAGAACTTAATTTAGATCATAAAAAAAACACTAGAATATAATAAAAAATATTGGCATACAAAGTTGAAGACTAATTTATGGGCTGATATGATCACCCCCAAGAATGAAATTGTTCATTCACCTTATCTCTTAGTTTATGGAAGAGAATCAAGGCTGCCTATCTCATTAGATCTTCCATCTTTGGAGCTTGCACACTAGCTAGAGCTTTTAGAAAGTAATGTAATGGAGGTTAGGATGAATGAATTAAGAGAATTGGAGGAGATAAGAGATGATGCCATGAATAAAATGTGTTCAAACCAATAACAAGTCAATAAATTTTTTTATTAAAGAGCTTTGTCAAAGACATTACAATAAGGAGACATAGTACTCAAATGGGATGAATAGCGTGCAAAGCCAAGTAAACACTCCAAATTTGATAGCTTTTGGAGTGGAACTTATATTATCACTGATTATAAGGAAATAAATGCTTTCCAATTATCTTAATTGAGTGGAAAGAAAATTATTATTCCTTTAAATAGGATGTTCCTCAAATACTACTATTAAGAGAGTCACTCCTTTATACATAGTCTTAGTTTCTTTATTTTAAGTGCACATCTACACATGCTTTCAATAGTAGTTGTTCTCTTTCAGTATAATGTTGTTGTTCCCTCTAAGTGCACATGTTGTTATTTATGTTGGTTTGTCTATTGTGTCTACAAGTTTTCTAAATTTTTATATATGGTTTAATCTTGAATATAGTCTAGAGATTCTATATTTTCCTGATTAATAGGCTAATTAACCCCTGTGAATCATGAAATTTTCTAAAATTTTGGACTCAAAATCCCAAATTTTTACCCTTACTATCTTAATCATGTTGATAACCTTTGTTTTGAATTAATATGATACCCCATAGTGTCCTTATTCAAAGTAAAATGACAAACGTAAGCTTGAGTAACTAGACTATCACCAATACATCATGTCAAATTGAACATATTAGTCTAGTTGTGCATTTAATAAATGCACCTAAGAATCCCCCATGAGCCAAAATATTATATAATAATGAATTTATTTGTGCCAAGATCATCCTTTGCAAATTTCATGTCTTGATGAGTCCTCTATCTCGAGATATAAGCCTTAAAAGTAGAATAAGCAGATGAAAATAGTGATGTAGACATTAAAATAAGCCTAATAAAATTAACCATTGGGGTTCAAATATTTATGGTCATATAGGTGTTAATGATATGCATGTGGAAATCAAATGATGGGCACACAAGCATAAATTTTAAGCCATAGTAGATAGCCATTTGGATTTAAATAATCCAAAGATCAACGGTTAGTGTTCAATCATACCGAATATCCAATGGTGCAAGACACTTTATAGGAAAGTGGATCCAAGAAAATCAAAGTCTCATGTTCATTCATACATCTTGATCTAATGGTAAAAGTTTGATTCAACATGTCAAAGGATCTTAGGTGGAAGGAAATCAATAGCCCACATTCATTCATACCGAGTAGATCTATAGTGTGTAGGAGGTCAAAAAGTCAAGGATCTAACAATAAGGATCTATAGGACTAATAAGAACAAAGATAGTTTTGAGATATTTAATTTTTTTGAGTCAATATTTGATGGCTAAAGTTGAACCTAAGAGATTTCTCATTGGATGTTGAAAAAGTATTTTTTGACCAAAGTAAAGGCATGGAGCCATGTTCAAGCATGGCTTAAGTTGAACAAAATCCAACATCTCAAAGGATGCCATGAATGTAGACACATAGACTTTAATGACTTCATGGCTAGAACAAGTTGCATGAAAGTGACCCTTCTCTCCACTCTTAAATGTCATAAGAAACTAGTAAAGAGTTATTAACACCATGACAAATTTATAACAAATTGATCTGATTGTTGTAACTGCATTGATGCCAAAACTTACCTTGAAATAAATTGATCCTACCATTTTAACCATAAATAAACATTAGTGAAGGAATAATGTAACTATGCAATAGATTGAAATGACCTGAATCAATTAGGAAGTCTAAATGAGCATAAATGTAGAGGAATTTATAATGTGGTTCAAATGGAATTGAGCTCATTGATTCCCCTCTTCAATGCCAAAATCTTTCTATCTTGCTTTCCTTCTCTCTATAAATATCGCCTTGAGTTATTGGTTAGGATATTTTAGGCTGGTATAGTAATACTATGCAAAAATTGTAACTTTCACCATAAATCAATAGAGAGGGTTTGCTTGAAAATCAATTTATGGTGGTAATATGCAATTTTGATCATGTATTTACATATAAGTGTGATAGTTGTCATCTTTTACAGGTTTTTTCCTCACCTAGTGCTATAATTGCATCCTCAACAGGTCAATTGAAGATCTAAGAATATAAATTTCACTAAATATTGTTTGTATGCAGTGTCTTTAGACACCTTCATGCCCATATCTTTAATTTGGAAATATTATTTCAAGCGTTCCTTTGAAATACTAATGTTTAGGACTGATCTGTAGAGTTTCTCTTTGATCCATATGTGTGCCTTAGTTTTAAAGCTTTCATAGGATAAACAACTATTTAGGTGCATCACCAAAGGTAAAGTAGGTTTCATTTTCAATTTATTCTTCGCTTTTCACCCCAAAAATTCAAAATAGGTTTAATAAATTGGTTATCAATTCACATAATCAGAGGTGTTAGCCTCATAAAAATCTAGAGGTCTGATCTATATATAGGCATCCCACGACCTTAAATCAATCTCATGTTAGTCCAAGTATGAGTTAGACTTATCTAATATGATATCTGTTGGGTGTTATCTAGATTTCTAATATAAACAATGTTAGATTATTATTGTTATGATATTTTTAGACCTAATGTGCTTGATATTAATGATAACTACCTTATTTTTTACTATGATGAATATATTGATTCATATTGATTATGTGATACATTGTGGTGATTATTTTTAGTTAAGCACTAACAAACTACCTATTGGATTGGTTAGTTTAGAATCTATGTTCACACCACATGATTAACCTAGAATATCATGAATTAAGGAATCATTTAAGAGAGTAATAGGGGATCCTATTCCCATTAATTTTAAAACTAAAGATGATCTTAAAGTTGTATATTTAGGTTTTCATTGTAGTACTAATGAAAAAGTTCAGTTCATTAAATTATTTAAGGAGCATATATATATATATATATATATATATATATATATATATATATATATATATATATATATATATATATATATATATATATATATATATATATATATATATATATATATATATATATATATATATATATATATATATATATATATATATATGTATTCATTGTCCTATAATTACCTAAAGGGTTATGATACCTAGATAATAAAACATGACATACCTATTAAGCCATGTATAACACCCATTAGGTATAAAGTTAGAAGAATAATCCTCTTGTTGGAAGACATCATCAATAAAGAGCTTGATAATATGTTATATGATGGTGTCATTTTTCATGTACAATATTTAGATTGGGTAGTGAATTTAGTCCTTTTCAGGAAGAAAAATGATGATATATGCCCATGTGTATATTTTATAGATTTAAATAGAGCAATTGTTAAAGATAATTTTCCTCTACCTAACATAGATTAGAATTTGCAATAGGTTGCAGGATCTAAAATGATGTTGCTTCTTGATGTATTTTCTTGTTATAATAAAATCTTGAAAATCTAGAAGATAAACACAAAATATATTTATTGCACATAGAGTAACACTTACTTTTAAAAGAATGTCTTTTGGTTTAATGAACACATGTGCCACTTTTCAAAGAGATATACACATAGATTTTGATGACTTCATTGGCATAATTATTTAAGTCTATAATGATTATCTCACCATGTATTCTAAGAAGAGAAATTAACATATTGATCATTTACATAAAATTTTAAATAGATGTATAAATTATGGTATTTATCTCAATCCCAAGAAGTTAGTTTTTAGATTTATTGAAAGAAATTTATTATTACATTATTTCGTAAAATGTGCTTTTAATTGACCATGAATGCATATAAATTATCAAAGATTTACCAGCTCCAAAAGATCAATTTGGTCTTAAGTGTTTTTTTGGTTAAATTGATTTTATATGTAAGTTTATTTTATATTTTGTTAATAGATATAATCCCTTATAGATTTTATTGAATAAAAATCACACTTACCTATGGGATGTAATTTTGGATTCAACATTTAATGATATGAAAATGCCATTCAAAGTGATACTATGCTTGCTAAATTGAATCCAAACAAACCATTCATTATGTGTGTGTGTGTGTGTGTGTGTGTGTGTGTGTGAAAATAAAAAAACCATAGGTGTTATCATTACTTAGCATGATAATGATCATGAATAAGTACCTATTAGCTATATGAGTCATGTTTTGAAAGATGCAAAAACTAGGTATCTTTAGATCAAAAAATTCATTATTTCATTAATATCAACTTTAAGCAAATTCAGATATTTATTGATGGGAAACAAAGTTATTTTTCATTCAAACTTACATGTTATGTATTATAGTTTAAAGTAGCTAACTATTCAAGGAAGGTTAGAAAAGTGGATTTTCAAAATTAAAGAGTTTGATTTTGAATATAAAAATTCTAAAAATATTAAAATAAATGTCTTAGATAAACACTTGGATGAGAATGTTACCTCTATAATATCTTTTTAAGTTCTTTCTATTGATGATTCTCTTCATGCTAAACCTCATTTCCAAATAATGAAGGTTATTGATCTTTAAAAATAGTTTAACACAAGACTTGAAATGCATGACAAAGATTATTTTTTTCATAGGATGATTAATACCATGATCTAATTTAATATTTAAAAAAAATCACGCCCCAATGCATTAAATAAGTGACAAAGGTGATAACTTAGATTGTAGGCTTAAAAAAATTATTATATTTTTTTAATTCTATAAAAATAAAGATGGTGTGTTATTACATTGTTTAACTAATGATTAAACCCAAAAAGATCTTAGAGGTTGCAGTGAAATTTATTACATAAAAAATCATGCATGAAGGATATTATTGGCCTATATTATTTCAATATTTGTATAAGTTAGGTCATGTATGCCATGCCAACTTTTCATTGGTAGAGATAGACTGATAACTATGCCTTTAACCCCTATTATTCTTATAAAAAACTTTCACTATATAGAGTGTTGATTTTATTTTAGATATCCACCCTCCATATTTAGCTATTCATAAGTATATCTTAACCATTAATGATTATTTTACTAAATGTATTTAAGTTTTAGATTTAAGAATATATATTACAATTGAAGTAATTTGATTTTTAAATCAAAATTTCTCAAAATTTGGTGTTCCTTATGAGATAATATCTGATAATGGTCTTGATTTCATTTCTAATAATTACTTAGAGTTTTTAGGATGTTATTAAATTATTAGAGGCATTATTCAAAGTATTATCCTTAAGTGAATGGACAAACTGGATCTACTAACAAAAAATTGGTCTAAATTATAAAAAAGTTAGTTTTCAAAAATAAATGAAATTAGCATGTCAAAATATTTGAGGCATTATGGGATGATCATACAATGGTGAAATATACATTTTATTCTCTATTTATGTTATCTTATTATCTTTAAGTTACTTTACCTATTGAGCTTAAAATTACTTCTTCTAAGATTACCCTATATTATTTAACAAATGACACTAGTGTTAAATAACATAGACTTAATGATTCATAAACTAGGTTGATATTCCATAATGAGATTACCCAACATAAATACTAAAAATTTAGCTAATTAAAAATTATATTTATGTTTTTTGTATGATGTTAAACATGCCAATCATAAATGCACAAGTATAAAAAATTAAATGTAAAACTTACTACATAGGACTATGAAGAAAAGGAATGAATGATTAAAGCACACAATATAGATACAAATTAATCCTAGAGAACCCAAGGTGGGAAAAAATCTAGTAGGTGAGGAAAATTTCACTCCCCTTCCACTAAGTTTTATAATAAGTATACAAGCTTACTACCAATAATGGCCTTTACAGATATATTTACAAATCTTCTTTCCAACACACATTTATAAATTATCTACACTTTTAAGACACTTATATACACTCTCAACACCTGAGCCAATCATATATAACTAAAAAAAATAAGAAACTGAGAATAGAGACTCAAACATGCCAAAGAAATGATGTGAAGACAACATCCCTTTATCTCCCTTGTTACCATTGTTATATAAATTTTAGGGGCTATATTTATGTTGTTCCATCCTTATAATTCCCCAAAAAACTTAAAAGAACCACCAAAAATCTAAAATGTCAAAAAAACTTCAAATTCACATGGTCTCGAATGGATCCAAAGATCACCAGTCCTGACTCCAAAAATGAATAGTCAAAAGTCAAACAATTTCTCTCAAGAATGTTAGGAGATATATTCCTTTGACTTATGGAGGTCATAAATTTTGCATACAACCTCTAAATTGAATGCCATTTTTTTTAAATTATCTTTTTTTTCAAGAGGAATTCAAATATGAAGTCAAAATATAATTTTGATATAAATAAAATAATGTTACATGTATAATAAAAACTAGTATTTTATAAGAGCTTACAACTTACGAACTCATATATCATGTCCCTATTTTAAGTAGTTGGTTTACTCAGTTTCCAACACACTTACTCTTTGTAGCAAGTTAATAGGATGCAATGGAGGCCAATTGTGATGATTGAATTTGATGCTCCTTGCTGAGAGATTTTTGGCAAGCTATCACTTGTACCATTTGGAGTTTGACCGCTAGTATTATTGTGGGCCTGAAGTGATATAAAAAGGTAACATTTAACCTAGCTAAAAGACATTGAGTGTCACTTTAAACATTTACTTTATGAGGGACTGTTGCACATCCTTTATCCCACATTGCTCAAGTGAGTTGAGTCACCCCTTGGAGAAAGGATAAATGGAAGTGCTTGTGGCATATTTGGGCATGTTAGATAAGAAGAAAAGAATTGTTGCACTTACAACTTATTTGGGCATCTGAGAACGTCATTCTCATCTATAGCACTCTAGACATCAATCCTTGGGATTGGTCTTTGGAGTTTGTGCTCTCAGCCACTGTAGTAGTTGTGCCACTATAGCAGTTGTGCCACTGTAGCAGTCATGCTAAAAACATACCATTGTAGCAGTATGTCATTGTAGCATCTCCATTATTGTAGCATCTATATGCAGCCAAGTGAGTCCATAGTTTTTTGTAGAGTCCACAGTTTCTACCTGCAAAGTTCATAGTTTCCTGCCTATAGAGTCCATAGATATCTGCCTATACAGTCCATAGTTTTCTACAGAGTCCATAGTTTCTTCTTTCAGAGTCTGTAGTTTCCTACCTACAGAGTCCATAGATATCTGCTTATAGATCTGTAGTTTTCTGTAGATTCCATAGTTTTTTATCATGCAAAGTTCATAGATCTTAGCCTACAGAGTCTATAGATTTTTGCCTACAAAGTCTATAGATTTGGCTGCAGAGTCTATAGAAGCTCTTGTAGAATTTGTAAATTTGGCTATAGAGTCCATAAAAGTGGCCTGTAGAGTCCATAGATCTAGTCTGTAGAGTTCATAGAAAACCTAGCTTGCAGAGTTCACAGTTCATGGATCAGAGAACAAATGAAGCACCTTCGGCACTTACTGGGACATTTGTTTGAAATAATGTTCATACGATCACTGGGGAATTTAGTGAGCCACCACGTGACCGGGATTGTACTCATTTACTCATTTTGTAATTAATAAAAATACAGTGTGTTAGCTATTTTCAGCTATGTGTATCTATGCTTTCAATTCTATATTTATGTTACATGCATTAGTCCTTGTAAAACATGAAAAAACAATACCAGTAAATCTATCGGAGTCTAAAGAGTCCCTGCTGGGTTAGTTTTGGGTGCAAATTGGGGTGCCCATTACATCATCACCATGAAGTTTTATAGATCACCTTCATATTTATTTTCCTCAAAAACATGGATGGTATTGATATTTTGAGTGTATTAAATGTCTAAAAATAGTGTCTTAATAATATACATTACATATAATCATGATATTATTCTCCTTGATATTTCAATAGTGTCTTGTGGCTTGGTAATAAAAATGATCCTCCTTTTAAGATTGTGCATCCATTCAACATACTTCATGGGCATATCATGATCAAATGCATCTTTTCCCATATGGACCACCTTTTTTTAAAACTCACTTATATATACCTACACACTTTAGCCTTCTTGTTACCTTAAATATTTCCATTCAATAGACATTTCCTCTTTATATAAAATAGGATAAAATTCATTATTAATCAAAGTTTTAAATTTATCCCATTTACTAATTGATAATAGCTTATTAATAAACAAATAATTAACAACCAAATAGTTTTAAAATCTTTTGGATTGCTATGTGCACCAGCCTGAGCTTTTCTCAAGAGTTTGGGAGATCTAGCAGTGCGTTTAGGAGATCAGAATCCCTCTCTTTCCCTGGGAGGATGAACAATATTGGTGGCCAAATAAGAATAGATCATTCTCTATCAAATCTGCTTACCATCTGCTCATTCCTGAAGCTCAGAATAAGGATGTATGGAAAAAGGTTTGGAATCATAAACTTATTCCAAAAATTAACATGTTTTGGTGGGCTGTTGCTCATAACAAAATCCTTACTGAGGATAACCTTCAAAAGAGAGGGTTTACTTTGGTTAATAGATGTTTCCTGTGTGGTTCAAAAGAGGAATCAGTTTCACACCTCTTTATCCACTGTGATTTTGCTCGAGAATTATGGGGCACAATACTTAACAACTTTGGTATTGAATGGGTCTGTAATTCTGACCTTAAAGAAGTAATTCTCAGCTGGAACCCAACCTTCACACATCCCTAGATTATGGAATTATGGAAGCAAGCTCTACCATGTTTGAGTTGGACTTTATGGAAAGAGCACAATCATAGAATTTTTAGGGACACTGCCAGAAATGCTTCTCGGGTGTTTAACTCCTTTACTAAGACCATTATGGAAAGTGTTACAACAGCTCATATTTGTGTTGTAGAGAAACCCCTATCTCAAATTAAAATCCATATTGTGGCCAAATGGAAGGTTTTAAACTAGATCCCTGGGTATAATAACTCCAAAACACTACAAAAATTTAATACTAAATGGATCCCCCCTAAACCTAACTGGATGAAACTCAACTTTGATGGGGCATCCAAGTTGGATGGTAAAGCTAGTGGAGGAAGAATTATAAGGAATGATAAAGGATGGATGTCTGTTGTCTATGCTGGTGGAATTAGATGCCAGAGCAACAACTATGCTGAAGCAATGGCTTTACTATGGGGATTAAAGTTAGCTATATCCCTAGGAATAAGAAACTTGAATATACAAGGAGACTCTAAGATGGTCATAGATGCCATTAATAAAGCTTCAAATGTGGTAATCAAGCTAAAAGACATCATTATTGATATCCAATTTCTTTTACAAAAGTTTTCCAAAGTTAAGATTTCCCATACCTATAGAGAAGGCAACAGGGTCGCTGATGCTTGTGCCAACCTTGGGCAATAATTTTCAGGTTGGAGGGTGTGATGACAAGGTGTTCATATTCCATTAAACATTAGGGAGATAATTCAAAAGGAGATGACTTGTTAGGAATGAGGTGTATTGATGACCTTGAAAATATCCCTGTTGATATCCCCAACTCCTTTGTGAGTAGGAAGGGCAAGAAGAGAAAGGTTGATGAAGAGGAAGAAAATATTAAAGAGATTATGGAAGGGACCCAAAAGAATCTGGGTAGGGCCACAAGGGGCCAAGGTGGAAAAATCTGACAAGCCTTCCAAAATTAATAAGGATTCCTCTCCAGAGTGTGAAGGTTGGGGTGGATTGCTGGTAAACCAACCCTAAAGGCTAGACTGAATTTGAAAAGTGCTTCAAAACAAGTAACCCAGGAGGAAGAGTCTGAGGAGCTAGAAATCTAGGAAATTTTGGAGGACACTGGAGGGAAGCATGCTACTAGGGATTTTGAGGTTACTGAGGAGCAAGGTGCTGACACTATGGGAACTACTGAAAATAAGGGGAAAATGTATGTTGAGGAAGCTGGTGAGGGCACTGAGAATAAGACTAATTGGAAAACTAAAATTGGAGTGCTAAAGGACTACATTCAGAAGCTGGAGAAGGTCTTCACCAAAGGGCTTCGTAATACAATTATGCTGAACATGTCTATGCTGGAAGTGGTGGGTAATACTGGGTATGTTGACAACATGGATAATGAGAAAATCAATGATCTTATCAAATCAATAGCTATGTAAGGGGAGACCTCTCTGACTCTGGTCTTCTTGTGGCTTGTTTTTTGTTTTTGTCTATTGTTCTCGGCTGTACCGTCGTCTCTCTAAAGGCTTTTTTGTTTGTTTGCCTTATTTTCTTTTTTGACTATATAGGCTTCATCCCCTAGTTTTCCACCTTAATTTATAAAAAACAACCAAATAATTAGGATAACTCTCAATCCAAGTTAGAGCATGACTAACTACCTCCAACTTGCAAAAGAATTTTTTGCTCTTCACTAGTTTGATGTAAATTAAAGTATACTTCCAGTTGGGATAACCAATGATTAATATTATTCACATTTACCTCACCCTCATATTGTTAAATGTATATCTTCACCTCTAATCTAAATATATTTATATTTTGGATGGATTGGGAATTATATTTTCATGGTTAGAAGCGTTAAGCTCCTCAATTGATATACAAGTATCTATGGAAACTTCCATCTTTTCCATAACCACCTTCATAATTTTTTCAAGCTCATTCATGGATTGGAATATGATTGAAACATATTCTTCCATTTTTTTGAATCTTCCTTCATCATTTTCAGCTATCCTCTCATCTTTGAAATCCATACTTCTTAAATCTCTCTTACAATTTCATATAGATGTATATTGTTTTAAAGAGACTAAATCACCTTTTCCATTAGTAATTTATCCTATTTTAATGAGATTATATTTACAAAATGATACCAAAAAAAAAAACTAAATAATATATGTAACACTAACATGATCTGATACCAATCTAATCTATAAACTAAGTGGATATTCCACACCGAGCTTCTCCAACATAGATACTAAAAATTTGGATAATTAACAATTGGATTTATTACTATGTGTAATGTTAAATGTGACAAAATACAAATGCACAAGTACATAAAATGAAATTTAAAACTTACTACATAATACTATGAAGAAAAATAATGAATGATCAAAGTACACAACAAATATACAAATTTATCCTAGATAATCCAAGGTAGAAAAAAACTTGAGTGCGTGAGGCACCTTGCACTTCTCCTCCACTATATTCTATAATAAGTATAAAAGTTTACTACCAAAAATGGCTTTTACAAAAAAAAAATTACTAATCCTCTATCCAAGACTTATATACAAAATCTTTTCACTTTCAAAACACTTCTCGACACTCTTAACACCTGAGCCCATCATCTACAACTAAAAAAATAATAAATTGAGAATCAAGACTCAAACTTGTCAAAGAAGTGATGTGAATACAACTTATCTTTATCTCCCTTCTTATTATTGTTCTCTAATTACTAAGGCCTATATTTATGCTCTTCCACCCTTAGAATCTATAAAAAAACTAAAAATAACCACCAATAAGATACAATGTCAAAAAATACTTTAAATTCATGTGGTCTTAGCTGGCTTTGGAGATCACTAGTCCTAGCTCTAGATATGAACAATCAATAGTCAAACAGTCACTCCTAAGATTGTTAGAAGCTAGAGTCCTTTGACTTTTGAAGGTCACAACTATTTCATATGATCTCTAAATTGAGTTATATTTTTTTGAACTAGTCTATTTTTTGAGAGGTTTTAAAATATGAAATCAGAATATAATTTTGATACAGATAAAATATTTTTCTATCCTACAAAACATAAATTAGTATTTTATAAGAGCTTATAACTTACCAACTCATCACCATGAAAATGTCTAGATCACCCTCATATTGATTTTCCTCAGAAGCATGGTTGGTATTGGTGTTTTGAGTGTATTATTTTTTTTAAAATAGTGTCTTAATAACATAAGTTACATATAATTAGGCATAGTAGAAACTTAGTACACATGACTAGTATATTAGGATCCAAATTTGGATCAATTAATGACCTCTTATCCCTTGATGAAACTAAGGCAACTACTTTGCAAAAATTATAAAGAGTTAAAGAGAAACTTAATATTGTTTTTGAGAAGAGAGTTTCATAAAGAATTTCAATCAAGGTAGGTTATTTAGTGTTGTATTGGGATAAATCCCATGAATAAATTGGAAAACATCATAATTTTGATTTATTTGGTTTAGTCCATATAAAAAACTATTGTTTTTAGTAAAAATGCATTTCATTTGTAGGATATTAAGGGTAATTAGCTATGTTATATAATTAATCACCAAAATTTTATTATTTTCTCCAATTAGATGCTTTCTCTTCTTTTTCATTTCTTTGTTTAATTTTATTTTCTTGCTTTCTTTTCTTTTGTTTCTATTTTTCTTGTTGTTTTGGTGTGGGTTTGACACTCTTGTTAATATTTGTGAGATTATCATCATCTTGAAGGGGAAGACATAATTTTATGCCATATTACTATAAGTACGTCTTGATCAAGGATTTGAATACTCTTTTAAAAATTTGATCAATATGTAAAAAAATAACAAGTACTAAATATTTTATCATTATAAACATAACTTATTTTTAGAAATGATATTCTAAGCTAATGCATTGGTTTTTCATCTAGCTTGAATTTTCTTTTTTTAATATTTATTATTGTTCATGCCATGGTATTTGAATAACCCATCCCTTAATTAGAAAATATTTAAGGGGTTTGTTCATAATTCCTTAGGAAATAATCGACCTAAATCATACTCTTAAGTATCTTAAATTAATAATTCTAATTACAACCTAATTTCATAAGTGAAACTAGTTGGCATGGTTGTCAGTGCTATAAAAAAATTTAATACTCCCTTTCAAAAACGTTTATTCTATTCTCCCATATGATGGATTGAGCCTTAAATCTTAAAATTATTGGTGGGGGCCAATTTTTTTTGAATTCATTAAGGAATTAATTTTTTTACATGTGATTAGATATAATATTATTCCATGTTAATCAATTTGAACATTCATGTCATTATAAGAGAGGTATACATAGCAAAATTTGACCAATTTGTATGAAAGGATATTTCATACATTCAAAAATATAATGTTACTTGATGATTTTGATATAATTATATATTTATATGAAATGTATAATTAAAAATTAGTGGTGTTGGGTTTCGATATAATTGTCATACATTACATAAAAATGTGTTTGTTCATGGCATTGGTTATCATGATTTGTCACATGTAGAGTAAAAATTTACTCTACATTGCATTCTATTTTTCAACTATTCACTGCCAAATTTTGTCCTCACATTCATTGGTCTGAGATGGTGAAGTCATGATATAGAGCACGGGATCTATTGTCCTTTTGCCTAAGTGTTGAAGTCAAGCGAAAGTTGCCAAGTGTTAATGTTTGAGGCATCCTTTCTCAGTAGAAACTACCAAGTGTTGTAGTATGAGGCACCTTCTATATGTTCTGTGAGTTGGTCGAAATGTGCCATGTGTCTCTTAGTGACTCAGCAGAATGTTCCAAGTGTCATCATCCATGGTTTCATATCGGCACCCGCATGTCATCTCTTTCCAGTGAAAGGTTTCAAAAGCTAAGTATCAAGATCAAGTGGAAAGTGCCAAGTGGCAGTCATGGAAGGGCTCAATGTTGCTTTTATAAAAGTGACAGAAGCTACCATGTACTCCAACAAAAGAAAGCAAAAGCCACCATGTGTTGCAATCTGAATTATCTTCATCTTTGCTTCGCTGATATAGTAAACACTGTGGTGGGTCCCAAGCTTTGTTTTTTAAGTGAGTGGAAGCTACCAGGTGTCGCTATCTGTGTAAATGTGAAATGAGACCCAAATTGTTTCTATGGTATAAATAGAGTAAAGCAGAGACCGCCAAGTGTCATCTTCTATAGGTTTCTAAAAAGGCAACTACAAGCAGTGGAGATCACCACGTAACCCAGGTAAGACAAGCAGAGATTGATATCTATCTCAGTGTCCCTTTTAAAATAAATTCCATGAATCTTATTGTATTTTAAGCTATAGGAGTTTCGAGAAAGCAAATAGCGACAAGTGTCAAAGGTAGAACATGGCTGAGTAAAGACACAAAAGAGTATAAGTTACATAGAAAGTGCCGCGTGTCTTCAATATGTGCTGTGGAAAGCGACAAGTGTCATGCTCTGGTGTTTCATAAATTAATAAGAAAATTGGCTAAGTGTTACTTAGCATTTAAGAGAAGGGAGTGTCAGGCAATCTATTTTAGCCAATGAACTACCAGTTCAGTTAGGGGAAGATTTGATTTGGGCCGTTAGATTGGGAACAAGCCAACAATCCAGAGTGGATCCAAGCTATAGATAAGGGTGTAGAGATCACCAAAGGGGAGGAATCCATTATCAGAAGAATTTTGGAGAGAGAATTATTGTAAACAAGTTTAGACTTTCTAGAGCTTGTGACTAAGTAATATCATTTGCTTTTGTCTCATTTTCTTGAGTTGAAAGGTTTATATGACTGTATGTGTTTTTGCACCTTTTGTATGATTGGAAGATTCAAATAAGAAGATTGAACCCTATGCCTTTGTTGATATTATCTGTGTCATTTGAAAAAGTAGTCTGGACTGTAGATTTTCTAGAACTGTGATTAGGAATGTCATTTGCTTTTGTCTCATTTTCTTAAGTTGGAAGGTTTACATAACTGTACATGTTTTTATTCCTCTTATGTGATTGGAAGATTCAAATAATAAGATCAAACCCTATGCCTTTGTTGACATTTTCTATATCTCATCAAAATAAGTCTATGCTATGAGCCTTTGTTTCTATTATTTTAATCTTTTACATTGATCATGCACTTGTTTTCTCTTAAATGTAAATGAATCCTACATATAGTCCCACTGTGCTCAAGATTAAGGTCGAATTACATCTCAGGCACATTGCCATAGATTAGATTTTCTTTCTTGCATTGTGTTTCTGATTTAAATTCCTATCCCTTTTCCCAGTATCTAATCAATTTAAAGAAGAGCCAGCTTCTCTAAAATCTGGAGGTTGTTTTAAGACGCAAGTCCCATATCTTGAAACTTCCCATTGTTGTTGATTAGAATCAAGCACAATTTTAAATCATCAACATCACATATTCATGCTTAATTTTAATTTTATGACTTAAAAATTCATGTTGTAACTCAAAATTTCATGTTCTCAAAATAATTATATTTGTCACTGACCTAAATAGAACTTCATAACATGGCTCAAATATGCAAACCATGTATTATTGCTCATTAGTTTTGATTCCAATAACATTGAGTAGTTTTTCATTCATTTGATGTTATTTTTGCATGACTTGGTAGCATGGTGATAGAAGTATATGTGGTGTTGGTATAAAATTAAGTCTTTAAAATATTACTTTGGTTTGATTTTTGCCATAGTCATTAATATTTAAATTAGTTTATTTGTAATTTTAATGTTTATAAATTGGCATTAGAGGTGATCATTTTATATGTTATAGAATCTTAATTGTTAATTAAGTCCCTTATAATATTTGATCTAATGTTGAGATATTTGAATATATCAAGTCTCTTTGAAGTGTTGTTTGAATTCAAGGCCTAGGGTGTCCAAGGATGGATCTTGTATATTATGATGTGTGGTATTAATACTCAAACATGACCTTGTTTTTGGTGGTCAATGAGTAGAAGGTGGTGGGAATTTTAGAGAGGATTATAATATTGTTACTAGTTTATTTATAATTTGATTTGGTAGGTTTATTTAGAAATTTTGTTTGGTGGTGACACCATCCACCAACTTGGTAGACATGTCACCCTAATCGCATTCAATATTATTAGGAAACTATAAGTTTCATATTTCAAGATCATTATTTTCAATCTCCACATGAAAGGATAAATCTAATTCATTTTTTTGGGTTTCAAAGGCTAAGGAATTTCAATTTAGGCCCTCATCATTTTTGTAAACACACACTAGCAGGGATGTAACAATTTGATTATTTGGCATTTGGTAAAGTATATTTCTTAATGAAAATGTTACTATCAGTCATTCCAATGATTATATCTTCTTGATGAGTTAAAATATATGGGAGATAAATATAATGTGGTTTATTTTTTCAAAATTAGTATTTCATCTCAGTTGAGTGATTGTTGTTTCAGTTTGCACTCAAGGGTGTTTTCTTATTTTACATGTCTGAAGTTCCTTAAAATCACTATTTTTATTTAAAATTAATGGATTTTATGCATTTTGGGTATATTATTTTTCTTTTTCTATGAGGTCATGCATGCTTAAATAGCTATCTTCTAGGCTATTAGACTATAGAGTTATGAAAACTGTGTTTTATTTTTGAAGAGTGAATAAACAATTTGAGAATGAGATTTATTTAGTTGATATTATCATTTTTTTAAATTTATATTTTTTTTAGATAAATGTGTATTATAAGTTACATTATTAAAAACCCTCCATCATATGACTACATGTTTCATGCATATCATGATGGATTTCATAGTCATGATTCATTTTTTGTGCATGTTCAAACTTGTATTAAAGGTGGTTTTGATTATAAAAATATTTGGAATATATATTAATATTATATATGTGAGGGAAGCAAATATAGATGGTTTGATTCAATTTTTTTAGTTATTCATTTCTTATTAAAATAATACCTTTCCATTATGCTATCAATATTTTTTTGATGGGCTGTGAAGTGTAATAATGAAGTAATTCTTGTATACATACATGTTATTGAATTTTTAAACACTTCCATTTATTAATAATGCTATGTTTTAACTCTTGAAATATCTATATCCAAGTTATTATATGCCTTTGAGATGAAAGTTGAATGTTCTCAAGATGTGTTTTGTGAAATCCTTATGTTGTCTATAAAATTGCATAAATGCATAAGATAGTTGGAAATATGAGTCAAGTTCAGTTTCTTTTTAAAAGTATGGAATTAAAGTTAGAAGGGAAAATCATGATACTTTGCATACATCATGATAAAACTATGAAAAAGATTTAAAGGGTTTTTTTTGTGATATTCCAAGTTGTGATTTCTTACTCATTTCCTTGAATGAGATTTTCATTAAAATTTGGGTAAACTTAGTCATGAAGGTTGTTCTTATTTTTTACATTTGAATTTAAAATTTGGTTTAAAAGTAAAGGGAATATTTTTATACTTGTCTCATAAATTTTTTAGGACATTTAATATAATAAAGTGATAAATTATAGATATATTGGTACATTCTACATACACAATTAAAAATATAGACCTGTTGGTTTTAGAAAACCTATTACATTTATTCTCGGTTGACTAAATAATACATTTGTGATGATCACTCACAATTTTATTTAAATTGGGAATTTTTTCACGATGTGTAATAGTTGAAAAATATTCCAAGTTTTGATATCAAGTTTAGTTTGATTTAGTATAGACCTTGAAAACTATGTATATTTAGAATTTGAAGTGTCTTAGTATATTATGAGGAAATGGAATGGATAATATGGTTGATTTTCTTTATAAGAATATAATAATGTGTCCTTTGAGAAAGTTATTCTATGATTGCATGAACAAATTTTTCAAGGAAATTTATTTGAATTTATTTCAAATTTAGAAAATGTTAGGGTGGACACCAAATTCAAAGGATTTGATAAGAATGTGTGGGGCTGAGGTAGTTTTTAGTAGTGTAATGGATCTCATGCAAAATTTTGTCACCATGAAAGATCATTTAGGGTATGTAGGAATGATAATGATTTTTTAGACAATTTCATCATGTAAATCATGTATCAATTCACTTTGACGTAAATTATAAATTTTTTGGACAATCTTTAATAATATCCTAGATTCATCCTTGAACTTGCATGGAAATATTTTATATAGAGGTCAAAGATGATCTAGTTGGCAATATCATTCATATGGATGAGGTACATTAAGTGAATCTTCTTTACAAATGGCCAAATATCTATTAATTGATTTCACTCTTATTTTAAACCATAATTAATTATTTCTTTAACTCATCCTTAACCTAGAAAATCTAAACCTACTTCTGGAAATTGTACCTAGACATATTACACTTATACCTGATAGCCCTTCATCCTCTAGAAAGAAATGTGTCAGTATCCCTATGTCCCAATCCTTGGTGACACATGTACTGAAGAAGGTGAAAATTGATATTGATGATGATTGTAGACGTACAAAGTTGGTTAAATTTCCTATCATACCATTGAAGTACATTGAGTGTAAACAAATAAGGGAACTCCTCTTATTGATTTAGTTTATGGGAGTGATTCAAATTCATAGGTTGTTATAGTATGATGATGTTTTTATCAATTGGATCAATTATTATAACTTTTGGGAAACTTTCTATGGCATTCATACTTTTAGTTCTAAATTTTTTTAATGGATTTAGTACTCTAGATAGTTACAGTTTTGAGATTTTTTTTGGTTTTGATAGCATGGATAGATGTTCATATTTTGTTCAGTCACTTTGATAATCATGTTTATTTTTGAAAATGATTTTAGTTTGTTTATGAAATAATACTTGATTTGATAGTTGACTTGCTAAGCATTTGATCATATGATGTTTATTTGTAAATGCCATGTTATTATGGATTTAAGATTTTATTGAATGTTTATATAATTGAACATAAGCATTTATTGATCATTATTCATATGCACATATAAATAGTGTTAAGTGATATTGACAAATCAAAGGGCCCCCACCTATTATAAATTATTAATTTGATCTATATTATTATTTTTAGTCTCATGAACTTTATTCAAAAGTTCTAAACATAAATTCAAGTTATAGACTCTATAACTTATAAAGAAACTAACTATAAAGTAATTGAATTTTAAAAAATTTATTGACTTAATAATTATAACTAACTAAAGTCAATTGTAAATTTAAACATAATTATCTTCAATGAAGATTGTTTACAAGGAAATTGAAGACACATAACCAAGGGGACAAACAAAAATGTATTAATAACTCTTCAAGTTTTTAAAGATTTGATATCATTGTTATTATGTGAAAGCATATTTAAGATTGAATAATCACTTTTAGATATACCAAACAGTATACTCTCTGACAGTGAATAAATTTACTTGAATAACGTAGGTATATCTAAGTTTATTGATTTATTTATAACTGATTATTTGAAGATTATCATGTATTAATGTCATTGATGATTGAAGGTATGCATTAATATGCACATAAATTCATGTTCTTTTCCTAGATAATGATGAAAACAATGCATTTTTTGACAAATTATTAATCTATCAATTGTATAATGATATTTTGTTGAATATTTTTGCAATAAGATTCATTTGAAGGTTTCTTAATAAAGTTTAATTTTCTCATTCCCATAAGTCAATTCTTTTTCAATGTTTCATACATTTTATTTATTTAGTTACTCTAATTTACTTTATTTACGTAGTTAATTGAATTTATTTTCCTATTTAAATTAGTTCTTTAGATTAATTATTCTTACTTTATTAGTATTAATTTTCTTTTCTTCTTGTTATTTATTTATTTAAATAATATTTAAGTTTTATTCTTTATTATGTTTTGTATTCTTTTTTTTCTCATGGTTTAAGTTGTTTTCACTTTATTAATTACTTATTTTATTTATTACTTCTTAGTCTTTAAATTAATATTCATTTGTTTAAATCTTGATACTATAGTTTAAGTCTTTATCTAGTAGTTTATTAATAAGATTGTTTATTAGTCTTAGATATTATTAGATTATATTCTTAGATTAACCATTAGATTTGTTGTACCAAGTTGTTATATACTTTTAGTTGGTTAATTTATAGATATATGTTAGTCTTTGTTTCTACTTATTTTTTAGGTTTCTATTTTAATTTCTCTTTTAGTTGGTTAAATTTTCTATATTTTAGTTTTTTTTAGTTTTTTGTATCATTATTATTAATAAAGCTAGATTTTGAATTGTAAAGGATCAAATATCTTTCATTCAAGTGATTGTGTCTCTCATGATTTTTACTCTATTGAATGTGTTAGGTTATATCTTAGATACAAATCTAAGTTTATATATAGAATAAGTAATTTATTTTCTGAATATAATGATGTTTAATTCATTTTGTATTATGATAAATTATTCCCTAAACTATTAAAACCCCATCTACACAGTTTTAGAATCAATATTTTCTCCATATATACCCTATAATTAAACTAGGTTGATTCCATCATAACCTTTACATTATATGAAATGATTGATTTGTTGACATGATATTTTTCATCATCAAGAATGTTTTATTTACTATTTAATGAATTTAATTTTTTATTCATATAGATATTGATATCTACCTCATATATCTTAAATAAATATCAAATAGTATATATAATATCTTCTTCCTATAAATTCATTTATATAAATCAAATTTACCATGTTGATTTCATTACATTTAATCTATTTTCATCTCCACAAGCCAAAATCTAAGCCTATTAATCTAATATGGAGATAAAAATTTAAAAACATTCTTAAAAAGTTATATTTAGAGAATTCCAAAAATATTGAATAAATTCAAAGTTTTTTCTCCATGGTTGATGAATTGAAGATATAAAATACTTGTAGAATAGCTCAAAAATCTTAATGGAGTTCATCAAATATGATTTCAAGAATTTCTATAAAAATTGAGTATTTAGATATTATTTTGTCACATGTTACATTTTTCAATATGAGTTTGACTTATTTAAAGAGTTATCTATTAGTGATCTACATCAAGATAATAAATCCCAGATGTTGTTTGAGTGGTGTGCTCATATAAGGAGAAAATAATTCTCAAAAAAACCCTCATTTTAGACATGATAATAGGCCTATGATAGAAATGTTAGGAAACAAGAGAGCTTGGGAAGAGGTTTGTAACATCCTTATAGTCATAGCTACAAAAAAAAATTATTAGTAACACAATCATTGAGTAATCATCTAGTCACTTCCAAGATTATTACATGAAGATATTTTAAACAAAAATATTCTTAGTCATTAAAATCTGGTAATAGCCCCATAAGATTTAGGTCATATCTCTTAGATGTAATAAAGTATCCAAAAAAAATTAAACACTTAAAAAATATGAGATGTTATCATAGAAAAGAGAAGGGGGATTTAAGAGCATCAAGGAGATGATGAATTATGCAATAAACAAATCAAGGAGTATCTTAATGATGCCTTTAAAAAGGAAGAAGATGATGAATACGAGTATATGGTCAAGATTCTAACTCATTCCTATACTTTGACCATAAAATCAAGTCTTGTAAGTTCTTTTCAAAGAATTTTAGTTTGATGTTTTTGTGTGGACTTACATTCACAAGATTCTTGATCTAAGTTCTAATCTAATGTATCTACACTAGAAATACACTAAAGGGGAATTATTTTATAATAGCAAGGCTATACAAATGGTGAAATAGAATCCAAAAGCCAAGGTTTATGGAAACCAATCAGTCCCATAGTTATTCCAAATCAATTTAGACTTAGAAAAAGTAAATACTTAGATAATGGTATAACCAAGTGGCTATACCAAATCATACTTTGTATTTCACTTCTTGGACTATTTGTTTAAAAAAACTATAATAAAAATATCTCAAAAAATAGTTAGTAAATTTTAAAATTTACATAAAAATGTACATTAATTCAATCTTCTAATATTGAAGCTAAAATATATGGATTTTCATCAATTTTTGGACAATTAAACTCAAGTTTTAATGTATGGAAAACTATACTATTTGTGTCCCTAAAATGTAAAAATTTTGGACACACTATTATGTTTTCACCAATGACTCCCTATTTTTTAAATATAGAATCACAATATTTGTTAGCCTTCATCTTGTGAGCCTAACTATACTATCTTGCCCCATGTTATCCTCATCTTTAACTAATGAAAAATTTTAGTAACAATACCCTAAAAAAGCATATTGAGGGTCTTAAAAGTAGTTTTTGATAAAATGATAATAAAATATCTTAACTCATAATTAGAAAAAAAACCATTGAGAGAAATGACCACAATTTTTTTATTATGCTTAATCAAGCCAAAATGAATCTTTTCAAAAAATAAAAAAATTGTGTCATCCCAAAACTTGAAGGAGTTAAAATGGAATCCTATAAAGCCCAAAGAGCCTAAATATACATGTTGATAAATAAAATCAAGACCCTATGAGAATACAATATAATAATAAAATTCAAGTGAAACAAATTTTAAGTTTTATGAATACATCCCCATAAATAAAGTGATGCCACTCATTACTAGTTAAACTATTAGCCAAAGTATATAAAATGATCACTGAAGATATTATAGCCCTTAACAGTCTAGACATGATGCAATTTTCCTACCATGTGTGTACGTATCGTATTAAGGATATGGTTTATCAAATAATCAACTCATTTATAAATGTAAATGCTTCCCTTGACCATATGAGCATAATGAAATGGGATGTTTAGTTATTGATTAATCTTGGTCTTTCCTCTCCATTCAAAGAAGATAAAAGGCTTATGAGAGTAATTAAATTTGATGTGTTGATCAAAAGGAAAGAAGATGAAAATAACATTTTTAATTGATTACTAGAGCCTCTTACCCCAAATAAAAAATTTAAAATAAAATCTCAAGCCATATTAAAAAATAATTCTAGTTTTATCTATAAATTATGATATAGGTGGATTCTCCAAAATAAAATCCAATGATACTCCAAGTCCACTTTCCTAGTTTAAAATAATGGAAATTATTGTTTAATGGTTTGAAATACTAAAAAAATATCTTTATAGGTTTATATTATTTATAAGATCACCAACCCATCTCCATTTAATTATATACACACTTTTACATTGGCATAATGTAATCTGGGTGGATTCTATGTGACACCATCCATGCATGTTCCAAACCTTATGTGGTCTTCTTTGATGAATTTCCTAGTTTCCCAAATGCCTACATGCCACACTAATAGGGTTTACTAACATTGTTTTATATCACTAAATGTAGATAACATATACACATTATTTTATCTTACTAATGATTTCTATTTCAAAACTTGTTGATGCATCAATCTCCTTGAGTGTATGCCCTGAGTACACTTGGATTCGGGTGGAATTGTTTGTGGTAACTTTTGAGAGTTTATAATATGATCATATACTATATTTTACTCATTCATCCATGCCATGTTGTTAGATTATTTTTCTTTCAAAAATTATCTTTCCCCTTTATGTTCATTTTCTTTCTATTTACATATTTCCCCCCAACATCATCAACCTAAACAATGACATTTTCCTATGTTTCCCTTGAGTTTGATGAATTTTGTATTTTACTTGACACTTTTGTATGCCATCAGTTAGGATATAGACTATAATAAATCAAATTTGGCATGGTTCAATTTTTCCATTTGTTAATGATAGTGTCTCTCCTAAACTTAAAAATTTGTGTCATCTCATCTTTTCAGTCACTATTCCCATTTGTGGAACACCTTCATTTATTTTCTCTTTACATTTATCTTCCTAGTGCATGTGCATGTAATTTATAAAACCAATCCTTGATATGTTTCATAGGTTGGTGAAAAAACCACTATGATGGTTACATATTCATCAGTCTATATTAATTAATGGTTATGTGATGAAAGGCCATGGAGGAAAATAAAAAGTTGGAAATAGGGAAAATTTTAAGGAAGCCACTGAAAAAATGTTATAGAGTGAATGGTGAATATATCTATACCTACATTCACTAGTATGCAAAATAATATAATAATGTATATTTTGTTGATGGTATTTATTTTGAAAATTATCAAATTTTCTATAGATGAAAACTTGAGTCTAAAACAATATTTATAATTTATGGAACATAATGGTAAATTTAGTATTTACAATAAATTGAGGTTTTAGTAAAGGAAATGTCAATTCATATAATGATAAATATTTTCAAGAGATTCACTTAATTAAATGTAAAAAATGGTAAATTATTAAGTGGTTAAACAAAATCTTTTATTAGGGTCAAATATGTGGGAGATGGGATCCTCACATTATGTGAGATCATTGTAAATTTTGAGGGATGAAATCAAGATAACAAATTTCACCATTAATATCCTTGTGTGATTTTATTTCATTATAAATTATATAATTATAATTATGTTATGTCACACTATTTCCATATCTTTGTAAAATTTAAATGATCTTTGTAAAAACTAAACAATCATCACTAAACTATACTTGGCCCAAGCATCTTGCTATTGAATTACTTGAAATTCATGAGAGTTTTTTTTTATGTAAAACATTTTAAAAATTTTGAGTATTTATTTATTATGGGATTAAAATCTATCATAACTAGGATCATACCATTTCTATTCTCACCTGATTTGATTGTTAAGGGATTAATAGCTTCAAGGTGGCATATTTGGTTTCACTATGAATGATATAATAAAAAGTATATCATGTCACCTTTATTTTTATATATTTTTAATTTATCTACTAGGGATGTTATAAATTCACTTCCTACTCATCTTAGCATCATCGATATATTTTTTTGTATATGTTGCTCTATGGTGTTTTATATATTTGAGATATGGCTAGTTGTTGGTTACAATGTCTCAATTTTTCCTCCTAAGCGAAGAATGAGAGCATACCTTAAGCTAACTTAGGTTAGCCTATTTATCTTAAATGTGATTAATCATATTTTTATTCTTATATTATGATAAGTGAATATTTAATTCTCACACCATTTGTAATATTTGGATAAGATAGCCTAATATGATTCCAATGCCTAATGGAACCACTCTTTCTCACACGATCATATCCTGATAAGAATAAATTTGTATTTTTATCAAGGATGCATAAATAATGTGAAATAAAAATTCAAGAGATGAATTTATTCAACTAAAATAAAAAAAGTTGCATAAATTCAATATATTAACTACACATTATACATCCCACATTACAAATGCACTACAAGAGTGATCAATATATAATGAATGAAAATTATTCTCTTCCTCTCCTCTAAGAGGGTGATAGCTACTAGTGGGGTAGACAACCCATAATGGGTATTTCCATACTATATGAACACACCAAATTTGGGGATAATGTGGTAGATAACCCATAGTGGAGTGTGGTCCACTCATATTGGATTGACTAGATTGTGCACTAAACACATGCACATATAATTAAACATCTAATTATGTACTAAACATATCTGAACATTATTAACTCATAATAACCTTAAAGTGAATAAGTTTTAAAGGAAACAAAATGTAAATCTAATTTGGGTGAGAACCCTTTTCACACCAATAACCCCTTTAAGTACAACTTAGGAGGAAATCAAAATAAAAACATGCAAAAAAGTTAGGTCTTGAAAATAAGGCTTGATGAGGTAACCATGTACAAAATGATCCCATCAAGAATAAAAGAAAAGGATAAATCCCATAATAAAAAAATCTCCCTATGAGAAGAGGAAAGAAGAAGTTCATGTGACTCTCCCTAAAGAAGTGTTGAATCTGAGTGTCCCTATGGATGCCAATCAATATTATCAGAATGCATGGATGTTGAATCATTGCAACCACCAAGTGATGGAGGAAATGGTACTAAATATGTGGATAAATCAAATTAAACACTATATTAAAATGTAATGTTTAATTTAATGAAACTAAGGAAGCATTGCCTAAACACCCACCCTTAATGATAAACTAGGAGAAGGTAGCAATGCATGTCTCTATTGATAGAGATGGTGGAAGTGGTGAAAAATGAACATGAAGATGGTGTCACTAAATAAAGGTCACCAAGTTATGAATACGGAATTCAAGGTGTAATGGATCCATAATATGGTTGGAGAAGTTATCCTATAAATCTAATTAGAAATCAAAAGAATTCCAATAAGTACACAAACCAATATGTGTAAGAGTGGATGCAACCAATAATCAAACATCATCCTATAGATACTCCATTCATTCTAAAACTATCATAGTCTATCATTATTTGTGATAAATGTTGAAGATATAATCAAGGAAAATACAAATAAAACATACATTAATGAGACATAAAATGGTCCACATATTGGTTTCGGCATACAAGTGCCTAATAAGATACCCATTTATAATGGAAGAGTAATTTCTTTTCATGATAAAAAATTACAAAAAAATTCAAGGTGATAATAAAGGGGCCTTCAGATGTCTCTATTTAAAAATTCAAGGCACTAATAAAGGAGCTTTGATGAGACATGAACTATAAAAAATTATGATGAATGAAAGATGATTTGGAAAAATGTGAACACTAGATGAATTTGAGACAATGCCAATTGGGCATACAGATGAAACAAGAACACTAATGTGGAAAAGTAGCTTTTCCATGAGGATATCTAACCATGTATCAGATTGAACCTCACCTACTAAGCTTCATCAAAAAAAATATGTGTTTTAGAGGGTAGTGGTACTTATTACCATGGCTTACCAAATGAGGTGTCCACTTGTGCAATTTTATTTTTGGCATGAAAAAAAATTGTCAAAAAAACTCAAAGTGTAATTTAATTTTTGTGTGAAAAAATATTGTGTAAAAAAACTCAAGTTGTAATTTTATTTTTATGTGAGAAAAAATTGAAAAAAAAACTTTATTGAGGAAAAATAATAAAAAAACTCAATTTTTTTTATAGCAGTTGGTAAAAATTTGATAACGTTTTCATTACACAATTAAATTCATAAATTTAAAAAGTTATGAAATTTTGAAAATAAGGCACACAAAACCCATAAAATTTTCTAAGTGATTGTTTATAGTTAGAGATATGTGAAGAAGAATATGTGTTTTTTTATAACACAAACTTCTAAATAGTACTAAAATCAATAAAACTATGATATTTTTTTCAATTCATAATGAAATTAAGAATTTAAAATTTTTATATAAACAATAAAATGAGATGCACAAAACCCAAATTTTTTTTTGATTGATTGGGTAACATGTTACCACAATATGAAAAAGAATGATCATTTGTTTTCAAAAAATGGATTTGCATAAAAATATTCACTCAAATATCCAACTGAGGTAAATATATAAGAAATTATATGTTTTTTTTACAATTTATATTTGGTGGTGAGATTTTATGTGATCCAAAAATCTCTAAAATTTACCTATAATAAAAACATGCAAATAATAAACCCCCCAAAAAACTAGAATTTCTTGCACAATTTTTTGATTCTTAAGACCATCTAAAGAGGATGAAAGAGAAGAACATATTAAGAAAGGCAATAAAATACCATATTTGTAATTATAGATCCCTAAGAATCTATCTAAAGGATCTTCACCTACTCTAATACCATGTAAGATTTGACTAAGTAGTCTAACACAAAATTTTAAGACCTAGAGGAAACACTCTTATACTAGAGAATGAACTTGAAAAATAAATTGTATTATATCAAGGAATGTAAAAATCATGTAACAAAAATGAAATTGAATGGAATTGATTCAACTAGAATCAATGAATCCACATTACCCGATATTATACCTTATATTTTACATTACATTCTACATTACTAGAGTGATCATTACTGAGAGAGAGAGAGAGAGAGAGAGAGAGAGAGAGAGAGAGAGAGAGAGAGAGAGAGAGAGAGAGAGAGAGAGAGAGATGAGAGAGAGAGAGAGAGAGAGAGAGAGAGAGAGAGAGAGAGAGAGAGAGAGAGAGAGAGAGAGGTAGACAACCCATAGTGGGTATGTCAACACCATGTACACACACCAAAGTAGGGTAAAAAGTGGTAAACAACCCATAGTAGAGTGTGGTCCATTCAGAGTGGAGAGATTATATTGTGCACTAAACATATGTTCATATAATTAAAAAACTAACTATGCACTAAATACATGTGCATAATATTAAGCCCTAAGTAAGATTAAATTGATTAAATGTGTAAGGAACCCAAAGTTAAAACCATTTTGGGTGAGAACCTTTTTCACATCAACACCATTTATTATTGTCATCTCTAAGTGTTAAAATCATAGGGGCCATTTAAGAGACCAATAAATAAATAATATCTTACTCTTTTACAAGATATTTATATGAACATCATATTCCTTTGTATAATGATTCAATCATGACCTCTTGATGTAGATATCTTGATTTATTCTAATAATATAATGTGTATTGATCTATTCTTATCTTTTCCTCATTTATTTACATTATTTTATGACTAATTAAGTGAGTATGTTCTATGTTAATTAGATTTCAAGATCTCAAATATTTTTTTATAAGTAATGATAAATGGTTTCCATAACACCTAAAAAAATAAATATCAAGTCTAAATATACTAAATATTATTGGTTAGTAGATAACAACCCGATTGAAACAAAATCTTCAAAAAGGGGATTCACAAAGTATACAAAACTTTACCAAAAAATAAAAATAATAGTGATGCATAAAATAAAAAGGATACACCACTTTACCAACCTCCCATGGAACCTAACAAGACTTTATCCAAGACTTTAGTGGGAATGAAGATTTGAAGGAATTTATCTACCAATGATCATAAAAAAACCTGAAAAACCTAAAAATTGCCTTTGTTTTCAAGGACTAATCTTTTAATATTAATGTACCTCATGCTAAATCAAAACCAATTAACTACCTTTATTTGTAATGGCTTTAAAATTTAGCTAATTTTCATATACTAAGGAATTTCCTCAAATTAAGTTCATTAGAAGGGGAAAAATTAAGATTGGAAATAGAGAATCAATTTTATGGTTTTTCATAGGAATTTATGGTTCTCTACAATTAAATCTATAATATTAGAAGTATGAAAACTAGAGTAGAGATTATTTTCCTCCAAAATTTATATTCGATGTAGGCACTTATGCTTAATAGGTATAATAAATTGACCTTACTACTAACCTCTTATGTATTACATATTTTAATGGTCTTTTAATGATATAATGAAGCAATTATATCATTACTCTTAAATTTTTGGAGCAAATTTGGGTATTTGGAAAACAAACATATAATTTTAAGGGTATAATAATTGGCTCCTCTTAAGTGAGGGTCTTGTGGAGATGGACAATTTTTTTCTTCATCAGCAAAAGATTTTTTTTTATTCATCAGTAATAGATAATTGGATCCCCTTAATTGGATCCAAATTTTATTTATTTATTAGTAAAATATAAATTTTTTATCACAAAAATTAATAACAACGGTTGAATAGGAGGATAATTAATAGCGAAGGGTACTAGTATGGGGTTGAGATTTTGTTGTTGATACAATATAATATTTGAATCCATGTGTCATGATTATAAATTTTTTAGGGAGATTCACTAATAATCCATAGGACCATTCATATAATTTCTTAAATATTCTTGGTATTTCTTTTTGAAACCATTTTGAAAGATCACAAGAAGACATGGGTACAAAATGCCATATTATGGTGCGAAAAATATATTGCTTTATCACTCTATATAGATATTCTTAGGTAGGAGTCTCATGGATGGGAATTTTAATCCTAATTTTTAATTATCAGGTGGCCCCATGAAAAATGAAATACGTGGAAATAAGAAATTAAGGAATCTTTTCTTAAAATTAATGAGCAAGAAACCTTTTGGGCGAAGTTTAACTGGGTAAAAAATAGGAGGGGTTAGATATTTTCCATTTTTTATCCTATTTGTTAATGTGGATTTTATGCCCACCAAATATTCTTATGGGAAATTCCCTCTCATTTTAAGATTGGTGAGAATTTGATCCAAGGCATGAGTTGTGGTATCACATTTGTAAATAACCATGTGATGGAATAGAAGTGAGCATAGTGATCATTCACCTTAAATGGTTCAAATATGGCAAGTTCCTCACACTTAAGATAAATATTCCAAGAACTAACCTATGGTGAATGGGTGGATATAATCCAAGGTGAATTTGATATTAAAAAAGATAAAATGATGGACGGTAGGATAGAGAAGAAGGGGTTATCTAGTCTAATTGAATATTAAACCCTTTGAAGCTAACTTATTATACTAAGTTGAGCATACGTCATAAAATAATGTCTATTATGGATTGGATGTAAGAACATAATATAGTCAAACATAGTAAAGAGTCTAAGGAAATAATTGTAATATGACCCACATAATATAATCAAAGATGTTGTCACTACTAGATTGTTGTCCATATCAAAGTTCACTAACAAATTATCAATGCGATCTATAACCAAAGAGATGATTAATGATAACATAATGTTCAATCCAATCGCTAAAAATAAAAAACATACACAACCTCCTATAGATTCTATAAACTTGTTGGAAATTCTTCAAATAAACACATAAATTTGGAAGAGACAACACATTCACATAAAATTAAAAAACTATTGAGAAACCTTATATACTTGCATTGATTGTCAAAATTTGCATCCCTTTACACTAAATGAAATTTAAAATATATGGATTTAAATATTTATAAAGGTATTAAATTATACTAACCCTTAATTAAAATGTAGAATCAGCATGATCATAATGTTTATACATAAATAAGCCTTAATTTAATTCAATTCACATGAAACTTTTTACAAGTGACTATGCTAAAATTACACTCAAATAGTCACTTTACAAACCCTGAGTGTAATTCAGTGAATATTGCACTTGAATTGGACTAAAATCTAATTGGAATTAATTAGTTGGAAGAATTGAAAATAGGGGATGCCAAAGTTTTAGTAATTGTAGATGAACTAGACATTGTCATAGTAATAAAAGATGTAATTGTATTAGTTCCCAAAATAGGATCTTTAGACATGTGTAGAGGGACCAAAACATAACTTCCTTGATACATCATAACTCCTAATGCAATATGTCTCAATTCCTATGTATAATAATAAGGTGTAGTTTTTGATGTTTTGATTTATAATGAATAAGCCCTTACCTGGGTAGCCAGCTATTTTTGACTTTCTGTATCCTCTTTTATTTTCTTGTATGAAACCATGCATGATGCAAAGCCTATCTCAATGACTTCAAAATTAATGGTTATGAATTCAAATTAATGGTTGAGGAGGAGTCTTGATGACATATTTGTTGATATTATAAGATCATATAATGTGCCCATTGATGAATTTCTTTATAAGATTTTTTTCACATACAAAACTAATTTAGTGGATATGTTTATTTTCAATGGATGTATGTTTAAAAAATGACTAAGATACTAAATATTCAAAATGTGGGTTAGTCAATGTAGTATATATGTTAGTAATAGAAAGAATTGGTTGTGTAATGGCAACCTATGTTAGACTTTGAAAGAATTATGCAATTGGTATGTGGGTGATAGTAATAGTGTTAGTGGTAGTGGTAATGAAAATAATCCCAAATTATAATAATTTAAATAATATAAAAAATAGTGGTATAACTACCGACAAAATCTAATGAATTTTAGCAATGGGAGGGGCAACTGAATTATTTTAGATAATAATAAAAATAAGGGAAATAATGATTGTACTATGTCTTGTGTAGTATATATTGAAGTCACTACATGAGGAACAATTTAGGAAATTTATGTAATGATTGGAGTGTCAATTGATATATCTTATTGGTTTATGGCTTCATCCAAAATAGGATCTTGGTCTCTTTTTCCACTTATTAATTTCTCTACATCCAAAGTATGAGGATAAATAGGGTAGGTACCTTTAAAAAAATCATATACAAACTTTTCCTTTTGGGTCACCTTCATATCTTTATTATAGATTTCCTTCTTCTGTAGACTCATCCAAATGATTTTTTGATAGATATTATTCTATGTATTCATCTTCTTTGTTTGCGTAAGTGACTCATAGTGATGCACTTGAGTAATATGGTAAAATCTCATCTACTTATGTAACCTCAGTGGTACACAGTTTTTTTTCTAGGTTTGTCATAAGAGGACTAATTATAGTGTGTATTAGAGGAAGAGTAGGTGAATGAGTCACAACTAGTGCTAGATTTGGTGAGACTCTGAAAACTACTAGAGTGAATGAAAAATTTATCTTTAAAACTAAGGGTGCCCATGTATATATAAGGAGCCTATTTATCTAAATATTTTAGTTTTTGAAGGTTATAGAGGATCTTTGCTTTTAATTGCTCATCTATCTCTTCCTCTAGCTCATCCTCTTCCTGAGGTTGTTCTGTGTTCTAGGGCTTGGCCCTTATATTATTTATATATATTATCTACATCATCATTGGTGATGGAATGATCATATTGGATCAATTGAGAAATTATCATTAACATCCCTACACCTATCATTTTAATGTATACTAACAGAGTAATATTTAGCATTTAGAAAAACAAAATCATGCCCATATTATTTGTGGCTAATTACTCTTGAATCTACCATAAAAATTATTTATGTGTTGCACTATCACTCTTCTAGGGTCCCAAAATATAAACTTTGCTAGCATGAAATGGAAAGAACCTCTACGATGAGAGATCGTAGATAGTTATTCTTAGTGTTGGAAATTTTTTCTTTCAATATTAAGAGATTTATTTTGAAATTTTCATTGTTTAACCCTTTTAAGGTTTTCATCAACACTATTGGATTATTGATAATCAATTTACTATTCTTATAGCTTATCTAGGACTAACAAGGGTAAATATAATGGGTCCACAAATGTACCCTCAATAATGGCAATTGTGTGATTAGGACAAAACCAATAATACCCAAGTGATTTAAGAGATTCCTTTATTTCTATAGAAAACCTTGGCATTCATTATTCATTGTTTACCTTGTATACCATTCGATAAAAAGTGCTTTTTATCTTTTACATGTGATCTTAAATTTTTTGAATGTGATACAAATTTAAATAATCAAATATTATTTTATTTCCTCTAGGTTCTCATGGAGAGGTGATAGTGTATCTCAAAGTAACATAAATAACATATACCAAATATGAAGGCATATACAAGTTACAATCTATTCTATTATGTGTGACTTTTTGGGCATTCAGGTTGTAACTTATGATTTTCCCTAATGCAGGGATGCCCTTATCATCTAAAATCATTGATAATAAGGGAACCTATACTTCATCCACATAAGTTAAGGATGGGGATAGATGTAGCCTGTGTAAAAATGCTAAGTAAATTCTCACGTTAGGCTTGAATTGGGTAATTGGGAACTTTTTACTCAAGGTAATTATGTTAGGATTTTTAACCCATCCTTTTAAAGTTTCCCTAACCTTATATTCCTTGAACCACTCCACTATTTGTTTATTATAGGGATAGTCTGGTTTGGGTAGTCAGTAATACTTTTTTAATGCTACACCAACTAATGGACTTGTTTTAATGTTCTTGTGAAAGATTTCCTTAGTGCATGCACCTACTATGAATAAATTAAATACTAGGTCTATACTTGGAAATAGCTCACAATTGACCACTAATTTATGGATTCTGATGGATTTAATTTATGAAAATTCATCCCTATATTGACTTTTGTTGAGAGGAAGATATTATTTGTCCATATGGATGAATAGATTTCACCTCTACATAAATAATTGAATAATGATGGAAGGCATTATGTAGAGAAATTAGGTTAAATTCTATATCCTTAAACTTTTTTTTGGTCATGAAATAGAACACTAAGGGAGAAGGTTCTTTATTTTCAATATCCATTATTTTTCTTACTGAGATCTATGTTTGTCTTACAAATTAAGGCTTTTAGTTACTTTAGAGCTCTAGATAGTAATTCAAAAGTTAGCAGATTTGTAAATGCAATTTAATTTGATTTGGGAACATAACACATAGTCCAATAGCAAGTAGTGAATCCATTGCTCATGTATACATCTAAGTTTTATTGATCCTTAATCACACTAATTTCATCTAATTCATCCTAACATTAATTTATTAAAGTCCCCTAGTCACTAGCCTATCATTTCTAACATTTCTCTTGTCATACATCAACCTTATATAATCCCACTTATCACTAATCATCACTTGTCCATTATCTTAGAACTTTAAATTCCAATACTACCTACCCCCATTTTCTCATGGAAATCACTTTATAGTCCCCCTATAATCACAAACTAATTATCATTAGTCTTTATTAGAAGAATCTAGAATCACCACACTCTCAAGAGAATTCCTTTCTAGAATTCTCCAAGGAATTTTATATTAATTATAAATTATTCATACTCTCATATATAAATAAACTTTCCTCCATGTCATATCCATCTTTATAATGGGATTAAAAACTTATGATATCATGCAAAATTTTGTATATTGATAAACCATCATTGTTGTTGCAAGTCTTTGAGTCTACATCAAACAATCCAACATATTATAAAAAGAATTTAAGTTGTCAATTTAGGGCATATCACTAAATTTAGAGGTGGATTGATTTGTATAAGTGAGATATAATTGTGTTTTTAATTTTTAATTTTGATTTTATTTGTACCTATAATTACAAATCATGAGTATTTAGTTAGAATTTAGATTGATTTTTAGTAATTTAGCATTCTGTGATTATCATTTTGCATTTGAATAATGATTCCAAATTTTAATTAATACATAAATGATGAACATAGTGAGATAAATCATTTAAATTAACCCTCTTGAGATGTTAGTGTGTGATATTGAACTTGTAGGATAACTTTAAGGAATAACTCAAGGTCGGAGTTCTCAAAATCACATAATTTTCATTTATATGTTGAAAGGCATCCATAAAAAAAGTAATGAAAAAAAATGTAATGGTTAAAAATGTAGTGTAAAAAATGTAGTGAGGAAAAATGTAGGAAGAAAAAAATGTAGCAAGGACAAAACTTCACAGGAACAAAACATAATAAAGGATACGCTCATATAGAAGATGACACAACTTTCAACTAAAGGTCTAAACTTAAGAAATCACATTTTCCTCTATTATTTTGATTGTAAATTTGGTGAATTAATTTTACACCATAAAATGTTAACTATTATCACCAAAATGAACTAAAAAATAAATAAACAATGTGATAATCACTAAAATATCCCAATTATGCTCTTCATGACATTTTTGTGACATTACCAATACTACTACATTTTTCTTCACTATGTTTTATCCTCACGATTTTTTTGTCATACTAATTTTTTTCATGCTACATTTTTACAGATAAATTTTTTACCACTACATTTTTGTCCACTATGTTATCACATAGAGCCATGTTGAAATCGTGGCATTGCTTTGTACAACCATAACTTCATCTTATACAAATGTAACTTCTTGATCACTAACCATGACTTTGTCTTAGGCTATCCAACTTGAATGCTATGGTTTGATTGACCACTAATGATTTTATGCTTTATTACCCATGATATTACTTATTCAACACATGATTTTTCTCATTTTAACCATGACTTTGTCTATTTTGTGTTATAATTTTGTTTGTACAAAACCACAACTACATACCCATGACATTGTATTAAAAAATTAAAACATCATTCATCCTATCCACAACATCACAATAGTTTGTGTTCCTATATATTACACTCAGATCCTTAAACTCATAGGATATATAGCCACGACATTGTTGCTACTTAGTGCAATTTTTGCATTGTTTATTTTTCAGTCTAACATTAAAATATTTATAGGTCACTATCAAAATTTTATTGAGTAACAACTAATAATAAATTAATTATATTTGTGTTCAATTAAAATTTTGGTATCTATCAAGTTATCTATTTGATTGAATTAACTTTTTAAAAACTTTATGATCATAATCTCTAAGAATACTATCAATTAGCTCAAAATTTACTATTAGAACAAGACTTTTTAAATATTTTAAGTTATGTGGGTTGGTTTATATTTTGAAAAACTCATGATGGTAAATTTTTATCATCATCCTTATAATCCATGACATTTTTACTCTATTGCATGGAATAGTGTCTTTATGTTTTGATTGTGCAGGTTTAAAATCATTTGCTATGACATTGTAATATAGATGCATGATATTGATAGTTCCAATCATGATTTTGATCAAGTATAGTTTTTTTTCTTTTGGGTATTTTAAGAGACTAAATATCACGTTTCAATGCCCAACAAGTTTATTTATTAGCTATGACATTATTGTTTTGTGCATGATTTTTTTTTCAACTAACCTTATTTTAGTGAATTCACATATGTGTAGCTGTGAGATTGAACTATGGAGGTATGACATTGTTTATTTGGCCCATGACATTTACTTGATTTATAATTTTTGTTCCAACACTTATTTTCAAGTTTTACCCCCAAAGAGGACAATTAAAATCTACTAAAATTTTATTTTTAAGGCCACTTGTAAATATTTGTTACTTTTGAAACCATTTTTGATATAAATTATTATCATATATTAATTTGGGATAATTAATCAACTTGTTTGATTGTATGAATTTCAATTATCTTATCATATTTTTTAGCTTCTTGTTTATCACTCAAGGATATAATGGTGTATGTTCTCCCCTTGGACCTTTAGGACTATTCTTGGGGATCATAAATCATCAATAGGCATCCACATTTTTATTTTTTAGGGAGAATGTGACTTAGAATTTATTGCCACACACTTGTCATAGTATTAGGGGTATTATGACATGGATTTCACCACCATGTACAATATCATACTATGTGTTCCATTTAAGTATAAATATTAACAAAAATTGTCACTAAGCTAAGCATAAATCCACATATAGGCTTCTTTGAAGTGAGGAGATAACACTCTAACACATAAGCATCATAAAACACTGTACATATACTCAAGCCCCACATATAATAATGTGTTTAACTCCCTTAGAGAGATTGTTTAACATATATTAAGACCCCTCAATTGCAAGAAATATCTAGTGTATGAAAACCAACATTATCAGAGATCATTCACCACGTATAGATGGTGAGAGAGGGTTGGGAGACTAATCTTATCACCTTTCATCATGAGCCATTTTATGGGATGGGTATTGATTTTCACTCCCATATCATTCACTAATTATAAGTTTATGGATTGATTGTTCTTGATTGTGTGTTGTTAAGGCTAGTACTATTTTTAAACCTTAAAACCTACACACAAAATATTACTCAATCAAAACCCAACTCTAGGTCAAATCTAAACACTATTCCAATCTTCACCAGTATGCCATCATCATCTTGTCATGGTCATAACCTTATTACTCTTCATCATCTTTTCATGGTCATAACCTTATCACTCTTCATCATCTTGTCCTATCTCACTTGGGTCAAAATATCATCTCATCTCATCAAACATTCTCTTGTCTAATATTACCTTAACCATCATATCATCTTATCCTAATATTACATATCATCCTAAAATATGGCCTTAAATCATCACCCTATATCTTCATCTAAGCCTACCTAAACATAAGGTTGTTCCCCTCTTAGTAAAATCCACCCAAGACTTATTCATCTATATTGGCATATTCCAAACCCATATATATCCTATGAACCCTTATTCATTATCCAAAACATGATTTGTCCATCTTGTCTACCTTGAGCAGACTTGTAAAAAATACATCACCTTAAGATAATCCTTATTTAAATTCACCTTAATTATGGATGATCCTCACTTAGTAAAAATTTGGTGTAGACCCATCACTCTAGAGTTTGAACTAGGCACGTGTCATCATTTTGAGAACACTTGTCACTCTACTAGTTTTAGCACCCATCATCCTTTTTCTAGCACTCATCATTATATCAATTTTAATCCAACACCACATCAATAATCAATGTGTTCTAACCTAATAAAAATTTAGGGAGGCATACCCTATAATTTTATTAATCAACCATCCTAGTTCCAATATTATATACCTCATTACTCAAGGACATACCCTATTTGAGTCTTAGTCATCTTTCATGTCAAATTAATTAACTTAAAGGCAATCCCAATCTATCACATAAATACACATAATATCCCTAGATCTAGATATTCCATCCATCATCTCAAACAAATCATAATTCAACTTCAATTATAGTCCAAACATATCCACCTAACATCCCCTAGTCTTAACATCACTTTGCATCCTTTAGTCTAGTTACACATCAACTGACATATTTAGTCCAACCCTCAAGTCAAAATAATAAAACAATTCCAATCCCATCATTACCCCATTAAAAGACATTACCTTTAGTCTAAACTTGTCCATATCCATAGTCTTCAGCCAATCATCCCTACTACTATCAAGTTTGTAATTATCCTTGATCACCAACCATATCTAGTCCCACCATGTCTATAATATACTTACCTTGGTCCACATTGGAAACATCCCCTTTTCACATGTAATATTCACCATCACAAGCTTGTTTTCATCTAAACATAATCAATTTTGAATAATAAACTTCATCAAATCTTATCATCCACTATCTAATCTCATTATCTAAGTCATATAATAGTAAGTTGAGCACATCATTTAATCACTTCATCTAGTCTAAATCAAGTCAAATTAACCCCCTCAAAGGTCATTTATGATTTATTCACATCTTTTTGGATAATCAAACCTAACCACTATCTTAGTAAAATCTTAGAGTTTGTCTTATCTCATTGTCAAAACATTAAACAAGTTCATTCATCAATAGTTGATCTATCTTACATTCTAATCAAATTTTCTCAAGTTAATCTAATTTACACCTATCACATCTTGTCATAAATATCATAATCACAAAGTCAAAATTAAAACTAAACTAGAAGTAAACCTTTTTCAAATAGTCTAAGATCTAAATTTGATCCAAACAACCATAATTACATCATTTTTCTTCTCTCTTATCTTAATCCATGTAATCATAAACAAGTTTGGATGTCACCTTAATCAAAAAGTGTGATCATAGGAATTTGACAAAGAGAAGAGGTTAGTCTTGTGTTAGTACATAAAATAATGAAATGAACACACTAACATGCTAACATCTCTATCCTAGATCATAGGGGGAGATTAATGAATAAAAATCACAACTAAAATTCAAAATGCAAACAATATATTACCTTCCTTGAAATCTCTAAATGATTCATTTTATGGCTTGATCGATTTGTGTTCAAAGAGTCTTTGATAATAGAGTTTGTGTAACACCCTCTCTCTTTGGCACAATTGTGGCTTAATATGTATTATTCTTGCTTGATGTGGCTTGGCTCAATATTTTAGCACTATAACATTAGTGATATGAATCTCATGCAACAAAACCTACATTATAACTCTACAATTTCCAAGTTCTTTTTTCAATAGGAAATTGTTTGTATTTAAAAACTTAGGAACTAACTGCAACTCAAGGTCAATTAAAGTGTATTTTAAACATGGAATAGGTTCAAACCTAACTTAAGTGAGTCAACATAACCTTAGTATAGTTAAAAGGTGTCAATTATTCATGATTTGCAATAAATAGGCATTGGTCTCCAAAAAGAGATATTTTAAGATATTTTCCAAAGGCTTGACAACTTGTAAAAGGTAGTCATGAAAGGATAGGCTATTTCACATTTTTTAATTTCTATTTTATAGTAATTCATTAATTGCACATGGATAATTCAATTAGGAATTTAATTTGATTTAGATTATTAATCAGTTTTAATTATCCATTTAACATTTTCAATATTTGATTTTATGTGTGCAAGTGCCCCACTTAATAGGTCCATAGGCCAAATTAACTATTCTTATACCACATGATGATTAGGGATGAATCTATGAGAGGTTATTATTAAATATGATAGGATACCTTTATTATGGATTCCTCAACATGATTATAAGCTTTTATGAATGATGTGTAAGAAAAGTTGTGATGTTCAGTGATTCCTAGGCTTAATTTTTAATGGTTGGTAGGAATAGATCTAAAGTCTAGTTGAAAGATAGTTGTGGTCAATTTTAGGTGTCTATATTTTTCCCTTGTTTAAGAAGACATTACAAGATGTAAGTATAGTAACATCTTCTCAAAGAATGAAAAGGTCCTATATGCTTATGAGTTTGATGGCAATGGATGAACTATAGGTGCCCCCTCAAGGGATCGATTGGCAAAGGGGTCGACAATCAGTCCCATCGAGTGTGTCATTTGTGATCATATGCTCTATCCTATATCATAGGGGAGCTTAATAAACAAAACCAAGTCAAAAGCATAACTAAAATTCAAAATATAAACAATATCTTACCTTCCTTGAAATCTCTAAATGGTTCAATATGTGGCTTACTTAGTTTGTGCTCAATGAGTCTTTGATGATGGAGTTTTTGTATCTCTTTCTCTCTCCTTAGCACCATTATGGATTGATATGGCTTATGCTTGATTTATGTGGGTTGGCTTAATATTTTGGCATTATAACATTATTGATATGAATCTCATGAAACAAAACTTGCATTATAACTCTACAATTTCCAAGCTCTTTTTTCAATATGCAATGACTTGTATTTATAAGATTAGGAACTAACCCAAACTCAAGGTGAGTTAAAGTGTAGTTTAAACATGGAATGGGTTCAAACCTAACCTAAGTGAGTCAACATAACCCTAGTAGAGTTAAAATGTGTCAATTGCTCATGATTTTCAATGAATAGGCATGGGTATCCAAAAAGAGATATTTTGAGATATTTTACAAAGGCTTGACAACTTGCAAAAGGTAATCATGAAAGGCTAGGACATTTCACATTTTTGAATTTCCTTTATTAGTAATTCATTAATTACACATGGATAATTTAACTAGGCATTTAATTTTGTTTATCTTATTACTTAAATATAATTAGCCATTTATAATTTTCAAGATTTGATTTTATGTGTGAAACTGCCCCACTTAATAGCTCCATATACCAAATTGATTGTTGTGATGTTGCAAGATGATTAGGGATGAATCCATGAGAGGTTATTATTACATATGATAAGATATCTCAATTAGGGATGCCTTAGCATTATTATGAGCTTTTATGAATGATGTATAAGCAAATTTAGGATGTTTAACGATTCTTAGGCTTAATTTGCAATGGTTGGTAATAATCGATCTGAAGTCTAGTCAGAATCTAGTTGTGGCTAGTTTTAAGTGTCTACAGTTTGCCCTTATTTGGGAAGGTATTGCAAGTTATAACCACAATAATGTCTTATCAAATAATTAAAAGGTCCTATATGCTTACAACATCAATGAAAATGGATGAACTATAAGTGCCCCTTTGAGGGAGCAATTGGCAAAGGGGTTGGTAATTGATCCCTCAAAAGGAGTAAATTATTGGACCAAAAAAATGAAATGATGGGTTGTAAGGGACTGATTTAACAATGGTGGTTATAAATAGTGGCATATATAGCTTCCCCAATTGGGGAAAACAAATAAGATGATTTTTCAAAAATTAGTTATGATCATCGACATAGATGGGATAAAAAGGTAATGATTTACTTAAAGGTAGTTATAATAATTAAAAATGGCTTAGGGTAACGAGATAATGATTTTCCCAAAGGTGGTTATAATCATTAAAAGGGAAAATAATTATTTTTTCATAAGCAATTATAATCATTAGTAAGATAAAAACATGCCCTAGTTGGGTGGATAGAGATAATGGTTTGCCCAAAGGTGGTTATAAGCATTATCACAATAAAAATGTGCCCTAGGTAGGCAAAAAAAAAGAGAAAGATGTTCCCAAAGGTGGTTATAATCATTAACCTTCAAATGAATGGAAAAATAATGATTATCCCAGATGTGATTAGAATCATTGGTGAGATAAGTGGGATGGTATAAAATGATTTTCCCAAAGGTGGTTATAATCATTGGTATCCCAATTATAGAAAACATGATATAGAATATGATGGAAATTGACACAAAAGAGAAAGATGAATTAAGGCAATCTGTTATGAGGGAGATGTTCATCTGAACTATCATGGGATGAAATTATTTTGTGATTTAATTAATTTGTTTAGGATATGATGTGGATTAGATTGGGAATTGTTCTAGTGCAAAGGAGATATATCATTGTTTCATTATCATGTATACTCCTAGAGTTGATTTTTACTATAACACATGAAAATAATCATCATGATAGATCACCATGATAAATTTGATGAAATATACATAAGGATAGACACGTGATCCAATATTCAAGTGTAAACAATGCACCAATGATAAAAACCATGATGGCAATGTTGACATATGAATATGGATGGATTTAAGAATAATGCACAAAGAATCACCCCATGAATTCATGTAGACTAAATCAAGGAAAAATAGTAAATAAAAAAAAGGAAAAGAAACAAACAAATAAACACAAAGAAAGGAAAGAAATAAAACAAAAAAATAAATAAAAATAAAATGAAGCAAAAAAACAATGGTTAATCACAATGTTAGTAAAAAAACATGACATAAATAAGACAACAAATATTGACCCTAGACCAGAGGAGATAATGAATAAAATAAAAAAATGGTGGGAATAGAAAAAATGAAGGGGGTGGCAGAGCTAGCTCTAGATACACTTTGTAAGTGGACACTACCTACATAGTTCCATGGATGTAAGATCCAACAAAAACTTTAGGCTAAATGTAGTTCTCCCAGGAAATGGAATAGAAGAAAATGATGAGAATAAAACCATGATTATGTTAGATAATAATATGGGAATGATATTAAAAAATGGCAAGTGCATGGGATATGAGGCTAGTAAGGAAGGGTAAACTACATGACAAGTGGTTGATTGTGACTTATTGAGGGTTCCCAGAATCCTCAAGGCAAAGAGGTGGTCGATGTTTTAGGATTTTCTAAATCATTTTTAAAATATTTTTGGAATTTTATAGGTATCTCAACTTCATTCAGAATGATGAGATACCAATGATCCAAGCTCATAAAATAGTGAGAGTGTTCAAACTTAGAATTGCTTCTAAAATGGAGAAATCATTGCTTAGGTTACTCATAAAACTATGAGAGCGTGGCTAAGGGGTGACTGAGCTGACCTCAACATAAATCGAGCACTACCTACATAGTCCCAATATGGGACCTCAAATCACTTTTGTTATGCCTTATAGGAGAGGAATATGACTAGTGTAATAGCCAATTTAAATAAAATAAGTAAAGTAGGAAAATGGCATAGTCTGGCATGGTATGGCAAGGTGGTACTTAAAGGCATGATAAATAAGTGTTGTCCCTAATTTTCCCATAGGAAATTATAATTAAGAAATAATTACATATGTCAATGATACTAATTTTTCCATAGGATGTTATAATTAGTATCACAATAGTGAAACAATGATTTACCCAAAGGTAATTATATTCAGGGCCACATGGTATAGAAGGGAACAATAAATGAAGGGTGAAACTACCAAACCACTATCATACTTCTCCAAAATATGACCTCTATCTAAAATACTAAAACAATTATTTAAACTTGATCTGACTCTTCATGTTGAAAGCAATCATGGAACCAATGGAACATAACCAATGTCAATGGGTTGGGTAGGGAGGGTGAAGATGACTCAGTCGATATAAAAGGTATGGTAGAATAGTATATGATGGAATGGTATAGTACAAAGGAGGATGTTGATATTATGGTATAAATAAGATGAGCCTTATAGACAATACACTAGGTATCTCAAGTGAAGTAACACTTGAGGTGTAGAATGTTCATCAACTCATCAAATTCATCCCCATTTAGTGTAGCAAGCTTATATGCTCTAGGTGCCATAGTTTGAAATAATGATTAAAGGACCTATCTAATTGGGTTTGAACTTGACTTTGTGTTTATTCTCAACTATGGTATTTTATTGGTGTCTTTTAAGAAAAAGATCACCAAGCTCAAATTCTCTGTATATGATGCACTGGTTGTAGTGGCCACAAAGTAAATTTGGGTATGCTTAAAGACTATATATTTCAGCCATGCATTTCTCATCAAGTAACTCCATATTTTATAGGAAATGTACTTAGTAGTATTCATCATCTAAGACATGCTTCAAAGATATTTGAAAAGAAGGTAACTCAACCTCAATGGGAAGAATGGCTTCAATGCCATAAACAAGTGAATATGGAGTGGCTCTTGTTGGATTATGATGATTGGTATAGTATGACTAGAGGGTATGGAATACTTGGAGGTTCCAATCATGACCAACATCAATGAAAATATTTTTGAGGATGTTTACAATGGTTTTACTAGATGTTTTTGCCTGGCCATTACCTTGTGTATAATAAGTGGTAGAAAAATGTTGAGTAATATTTTACTCGACACATAACAATTTGACATCATCATTTTTTAATGATCCACCATTATAAAATATAATATTAGAGGGGATACCATAGAGTCAAATGAGATGGTTAAGAATGAATTTGTAAATCTTCTTTATAATCATGTAATGAGTATAGCTTCAAACCATTTAGTGAAATATTTGGTGGTAGTGAGGATATGTTTATGTCCATCAGATGAGGTGGAGTTTATCTTCCCAATGAGATAGAGTCCCTAAGTAGCAAACAACCATGGAATAAGCATTGGTTTCAAAGTGTTAGCTGGGGAATGAATCAAATTGGCATGTTGTTGACATTTTTAATTTTTTTTGACATATCTAACTACATCTAAAACCATTTTTAGCCTATAATACCTAGTATGCACGATATTTTTGGCTAGATTGGCCCTACTTGTGTGGGCTCCACATACTCCTTAAAATTCATGTAATGTTAATGTATATTTTGACAAAGGTAAATAATGAAGTAGATTTCCATCAAAACTATGGTAGTATAGGGTTGGTTTGAGTAAGGTATATCATGCAGATTGGTGGATAAATTTCTTGGATTATTTTTAGGATACGTCTAGTGGCATAATGTGGTCATGAAGATAGGTATAAAGGTCTAAAGACTAGATAGAGTTGGGATGAATAGTATCATAGATCATTATGATGGTTGAAGGTTCATGAGCTGGTGCTAGTAGATTTTTAATGAGAAATTGGTATTATTTTGACATATTTGTATGACAAATTAGAGATCTAATGGTGGCCATGGAATCTATTGTTCTATTACTATCCCTTGGTATATGTTCAAACTATACTTTGGTAATTTATTACTTGAGAGTGTCAACCATGGACTTGTATGGCACCATGTCGTCATCCTTGGTCTGAAAATGGTCTGTAGCCTAATTTTTTATTAATTGATAATCACCTTAAAACTTTAGATTATGTATGTTTCATTGTACTTCCTATCAAAGCCCTACAATAAGTGATTCATAGTTGGTCATGTTGTTAGTACAAGGAAAGCTGATCTAGAACAATTTAGGGATTAGATCCCCCTATGGTGTAATGAATAAAAGGCCTAACCTTGATTCATATACTATGAATAATCCATCAAAATATAGCTTCTAGTGCCAATCCTCAAGAGGTTTTTTAATTATTTTCATAATGGATTCATCTGGTAATTAGAATGTTAGTGGTTTTGTATCTATAAGGGGTGTTTTAGCAAGATGATTTATAACAACTTGCCTTTTGATGGATTTATAGTTACATATTCTATCTCAAATTAATTGAGAAGCATGATCCATTTGGACATGAGGCCTTGTAAATATATTTTAGAGAGTAGATACTTGAGCAAATCTAATTTTGAAATAACCATGGTTTTGTTGTTCAACATGTAATGTCATATCTTCTAAACTATAAAGGCCATAGCTAAATAGGGGTTTTTGATGGGTGTATACTTATGTTCACATGAGACCAATGTATGGCTTAGATAATACACAACATGATCTTTTCCATTATCATTATGTTGGGATAGAAGTGTCCCCAGGGCTTGATCTGTGGGTGATAGATATAATAAGAACAACTTTCCTAGTATTGGTGGTAAAAAAATAAGTAGATTTGCAAGATAATCCTTCAAGTACTGAAAATATTTTTGGCATTTTTCATCCTAATGAAATGTGACTCCTTTATTTAATAGATGTGTAAATGGGTGGATTTTTTATACCAAATGAGAGATGAATCATCTAATTGATTGGATCTTTCCTTGCAAACTATGAAGATGCTTTCAATTGTTTGATGGTGGTAAGTTTTTGATGGCCCATAATTTGGTTGGATTGACTTCAATGCCTATATGAGATATAATGAATCTAAGAAATTTGCCTAAAGTAACTCCAAAAACACACATCTTAGGGTTGATCCTAACTTTGTATTGACATAGTTGCTTAAATATCCATCATAGTGTTATGGGATGATCATCCTTGCTCTTTGATTTTTTGAGTATGTCATCAACATAGTCTTCAATAGTGCCATGCATAATATCATGAAATATGATAGTCATGGCTCTTTGGTATGTGTTCCTAGAATTTTTGAGACTAAATGGCATAACCTAGTAATAAAATGTTCCCCATATAGTGGTGAATGCTATTTTATGATGGTATTTTGGTCTAATCTAGATCTTATTGTATCCTAAGAATCCATCCATCAGTGAAAGCATTTCATAACCTGATGTGGAGTCTACAATCATTTCAATGTTTAGAAAAAGAAAGTCATCCTTTAAGCAGGCCTTATTTTTATCTTGGAAATTAATGTAGATCTTGATTCCTTCTGGCTTATTTCTAACTGACACAACATTCAAGATCCACTTTGAGTAGTTGATCGATTTAATACATCTTTCTTCCAAGAGTTTTTACATCTCTTTCTTCACTAATACAATAGTTCAAGGATGCATCTTGTACAATTTGTTTTCATAAGTTTGGTATCAGGATGTATCATAAGGTGGTGCATAACCAAGGTAGGGTCCAAACCAAGAATGTCATAATAGGCCCATACATATATCTTAATAAATTCCCTCAATTGGGTCGTAAAGACTTCACATTCTTTCTTAGTGTGGGATGCACCTAATTTGATCCATTTCGGGTCAATCGAAGTCCCAATATTAACTTTTGTAGTGTCCTCCACAAGAAGAGTTAAACCATTTTATAGAATGATTATAAAATATTCAAATTGGCATGCAATAGTAGATTACTTTGTTTAGACTAACTCTTCAAGTTATCTTAGTCATGATGAATTAGAATCCCCTAAGGGTAGGGATGGCCATGTGACAAATACTATTGGAAACTCTTATTTTATTCAATCAAAAGCCTATTTTTCTTCTAAACTAAACTCAAATCCATAGGCAAGTTTGTCATTGGTGATATCCTAAGCTATGTTTGTGTAAGGTTGAACACCCCCATATAATGGTGCTTAAAATAGGTTTTCACCACTAGACTGGCTATTCTTTTTACTATTTCCCTGGTCCAAAATCACCTTAAAGAGTTTTTCACTTTGGGACCTCAATGTTTTATTTAATTATTTATGGCTAAGGGTGTTCACCAATTATCCAAAATAGGTCATAAGATCCAACTTGATTGAGAACCCTTGTTTGTGGTATCCTAATGTAACATTTTCCCTTAGGTATAAAAAATCATATAAGGCCTCATCATTTTCAAACTCATCCATAGGCACTATGGATTCTTTTTGGTCTAGTCTATAAGTTAAGGATGATATAAAGGAAGTAGATTATTGTGAATTACTAGTCTAAGGGTGAAAATGGTAGTAGTGTCAAACAAATTGGTATTAACTAGGCATAAAAAGGGATATGATCATACTCTACTTCATTTTTGACATCATCCTCAATATTCATTGGTGTTGGAACATGAATAAGGTACATGGGTTCACCTCTAGGTGGTTTAAATCCAAGACCATAGGTTCTTTTTTATCAAGTGGAAAAAATTGGCTCAAGTGGACACTATTGATTTAGACCAAGGCCTCCTCCTTCATAGGCATGCTTATCTATGATTTTGTTTGAAATAGGATACTTGGAATTTAAGTAAAAGTTATCCAATTTGAAATTATACAACCAAGATTCATCATTTGCAACTGGGTCCTATTCTTAGCTAGTGATCGATATGAAAATGACAGGTGATGGAATATGTAGTTTAGATTTTCCCTTTCCTTGCAATTCCATGTAAGTTGGTTTGGATTTTGGTCTTCCATAGGATTTGGGGTTCTATGGAAGCTTATTAATTTTGAAGGTATCATGGGTCAAATATTCTCTTGTATCATTAGCTGAGATAGTATAATGATTAGACATTTTAGGAGGTGGCATGTGGGAAAGTGAATCAAGGCTATTAGGGTCAATTTAATTGGCCTCTAGTGAATCAACAAGTATTTATTTTCCCTTTTCCTTCTTAAGAAATGGATTAAAGCCTAAATGATAGTTATAGATTTGGTACTTGACCTCGAAATGCTTGTAATGTTTGTATGGCTACAAATCTCCATGAATGGTGACCTCCATACCTGAATGGGAGAAATTGATACACTGGTGCAATGTTGAAGGGATTACATGAATTTCATGTATCCAAGGTCTACCTAAAAACATATTATATGAAAAATTTAGGTCTAACACATGGCATAGTGTATTATGGGTCAAGGTCCCAATGATAAATGGCAAGATAATCATGCCTTATGATTCCCTTATTCATTATCATAGGATTTGATGGTGATCATTTTTGGATGGAGATCAACTATAGTGTACTCAAAAAGATTGATGAGATTTATAGACACAATATTTATATCCAATCCATTATTTATGAGGACACATTTCACTTTGTACCACTTTATGACAACTTCGATGTATAATAGATTGTTATGCAGAGGGCCAAGGGATGACACATTGCTTAGGTCAAAGGTTAATTATTGGCTTGGGGCTAGATGTTTGACCAAAACTTAAAATTTTTCTAGAGATATGTCATTAGGAGCTTTGGATTGGCCAAGGAACTCTATAAGATGTTTTTATGGATGGTGCATGTATACATCAAATCTAAAATGGATATTTATATAGGCATATTCTATAATTATTCCATAATATCAAACATCTTATCTTGCATAAGGTATATGGATTATTATTAGATATAATAGTTGATTGGATGGGTGAGGTGGCAAATGGATATGGGCCTAAAATGGTAATCTTCAACCATTATGTTTTGATTACATAATCAAGATTAGATACATGACTATTTTACTAGTAAATAATGGTGGTAAGGGAATAGATATGATAAGTCTCAGTTGTTGGTACACTTATACATGGTCATGAGTCAATTATGAGTTATGGGTATGAGGTTTAAAAGTGGTAATCCCCTATTGATGGTATGCCTATATGGGGTCCCAAGTCAAGGAAAGATCACCAGCATTGGTTGGTTGATTGGAATTGATTAGTAATGATCTTGTTTGATTGGTACTTAGACTTGGATTGATGGAAATGGTGGAAATGTGACCTCATAAAATATATCCTATAACCTTGTTGTATTCATATGCAATTGCACGGTAGATCTATTGGTTATTGGCATCATTCTAGCCTACGTTTCATCCATTTTGTTGACATTGGTTTTACTACTACTAATTTTGTTGGTTTTATCTTAACTATTGATATTGTTGATGTTGTTATTGGTTTTTATGTTACAAAAAGGGGTTTTGATAAATGCCAAGGTTTTGATTGGATGTGGATTATCCATTATCTAATGTTATCTCCCAATTTTATAGCATATTCTTAATCAAATGTTTAATTTATACACAATGACATAAATTATGTCCATTAACCCAATGATACTCACATAATTCATTTTGATGGTACCAATATAGATAAGGAATACCCTTAGGATAATGTTTCAAAATAGGCCAACTAATTAGATTAGCAATGGTGAGCTTGCAAAACATGGATTCAATAGGTTCTCCAAGGTTACTAAAGATGTGATGAGTAGGCATAGTTCTCATTGGGGGAAGGGTTTATAAAGGAAAATATTCTTACATTTGTTATGCTAGTCTAGGGTACTACTCTTGTTACATTTGCTAAAGAGGTTATTTGTTAGGAGTAATTTGTGTATATGGCATAGGCTAAGCAGATGGTGTTTACACCATTTGGACATGTCATGACTTTATTAATCCATTCCCAATAACATTATTGTTATAATTGAGTATCTTAGAGTTTTAATAATTATTAGATTGGGTTGGTTATGATGTTTTCACTTGGACTTGGTTCTAATTTTGGCCATTGTTTTAATTTTGATTCTAGTTATGATTTGATGAGGTTATCTTAATGATCCCTTTATTAATAAGGGATATTTTGATCAATAAACTTTGTCAATGATTTCCTTAAAAGTGTGTGCACACTGTAGCTATATATTTTAAGATATCTTACTATGTAAATTCTTGGTAAATACAATGTCTAGTTACTTGTTTGGTAAACTATGGGTCAATCAGCTAGTAATGGCTCTCCATTACTGTAGACAACTTGAAAACCTTTCCCTAGCCTTCTATTTTGATTGCATAAAATATAATAATGAAATATCATGTTTGATATTATAGGATAAGTGCTACATAAATTTCTCTGAAAGATCACCAAAATTAGAAACTAAATTCTTGGGCAATTTCAAAAACCATTACAAAGATTATCCTACTAGACTCCTTGGAAACAAAAGTAGAAGGTATATATCTATGTAGGCCACCGGCTAAAAATCACTAAATAAGTATATCAAGTGGGCCTTGGGTTCACCTTTCCCCTTGTATTTGTCAAATTTTAGTGGTTCGTACCCTAGAGGAAATGGTATTTGAAAATACTCCATGTTGAAAGGGTAACAACACATGTCATCCAACTTAAACTTCTTGGTTTACTTTCCAGCTTGCATGAGGGAAATTTCATCCTTCATTTGTTATAGTTCTTGTGTTATAAAAATAGAGGGAAAATTAGTGTAAGGTGGAGGTCGGGTGGTCACAAGTGGATTACTTTGACTGGGGTATAATGGAGACATGGTTTGCTATGGAATGTTGGTTTGGCTAGGGAATTGGCCAAGAATATGTATACGTGGATTCAGATGTGATTGTTGTAATTGCACACATTGTGGTGTGATATTATGGTTAGGATTGGGTATGTAGGCCTCATTTTAGGGAAATTATGGTAGAGATGGAATGATATGGCTAGGTGTGATGTATTGTGTCTATTGAGGTTGATTAGGTACTTGTTGCCAACTAGTCAAACCTTGTTTATGGAGAGGAACTTGTGAACCAAGGCCCTATCGATGAGTGTGTGACACATTAGGAATAAAAGGAAATTGTTGCCTAATTGGTACTTGTGGAAAATTATAGCATCTTGGATATGTGAATCCTTGTTTGGAAGTAGATACATATTAAAGGTTCAACATTTATCATAGACTAATACTCATACATTGTTGATTATATGTCATTTTAAATTTTAATGTTATGTTAGTCTATGATTGAAGAGGTATGTTCATCACTACCTAGCAAGGTGGAACATTAGTTTCCCCTTGTTGAGGTGATAGAATTTTTTACCTCTACTGAATGGGTATGTTAGAAGGTTCTTATTGTTGTGGAATATTAGTCATCACCTATTTTAGTGGAGTAACATTCATCACATTTTATTGAGGCATGGTACTGGTCATTGCTTAACTATGTAATCCTTGTGGTTGGGTACTTGAAGAAGCAACTAGTTGAGGATTAGAAGTAGTTGTTTATGGTTGGGAGGTATAATCTCAGTCCCCTACATTTACAAACCACTCATGGTGCTAATTAAAGGCATATTTTATTGTGAACTAGTTATTTGTGTATTTACACCACTTTGGTCTAGATTGGATGACACTTATGCATTATCCAATATGCTTGGCTCACTATTTTGTATAGAAACATAAGACACTTCTTTGACATATGGGGCATTGAACATGTCTCCAACTATAGTAATTTGCATAAATGGGTCTATACCCTAATTTTCTTGGCCTGTCAACTCAATTAAAACTCCTGTTGAAGGAGCTAGCTCAATAAGAGTAGCAATTGACATGGTCATTTTGTTGAAATTATGTACTAAGTTTAGATGTGTTTGGTATGTTGTTTGCATCTATATTAAGTGGTCATCCATGAGGTCTTTTATTATGACAATCATACGATGGTCCTGATATGACATCATCACTATAGTTTGAGGATTGTTAGAAGATGTTTGTTCATTGTTTTGATTATAAGCCACTCTTACTATACTTATCATTTTTTCATGGGGAAATTATATAGGAAACTTAACCCCTACCTTCATGGATCTAATTAATACTTCATCCTTATTCTCAATAACGTGATGATTAAACAAATATGGGTTATAAGTTGATGGTATTGTAACATAGTACAATTGCTATTAGACTTGTTTTATAACTGAAGGTATTCTAGCCAAGTATTGTGTCATTTTTTGGGGTCCTATTATAAGTATGGAGTCATGATGACCAAATAATGGGCCAAATGATCTTGGCTTTGTTCCCCTATTTGAGTGTCATAAGGTAGATAAGGATCCATCTCATAAATGGCACTATATCCATAAGGGTCTTGAATAAAGTCTTATTGTGTGATCACATTATTATATCATGGATTTTACCTAACACCACTATGAGTATAGTGAGACATGTTTAAATTAATAGTGAATTTTTCACAACAAAATGGGTAGAATTCTACCAAATCTAAAAAATAATGTCTAAAAATCCAAATGTTTCAAACTCGATCTAACTTGGTTAAAGGATGTATGTGTATCTCCAAAATGGGTTTATGCAAAAAATTAGTAAAAACAATGTAACATCAAATGTCTAATGTGAAATGTCTCACATAAAAAATATCAAGTGGAATAACTAAAAATATAATGCCCAACTCTAGGTGTAATGTGTTTCAAATAGTTCTAATCTATAAAGGTTGCTAGGTCTTTTGGCCAAACACATCAAAAACTAGGTTCAAACAAAGGGGTATGGTTTAATCTAGTAAACCTGAAACACTTTAAACATGAAATTGATCAAATTGTCATAAGGCATGAAATACAAGGCACTTATAGATAGACTATTTTCTCCCAAATAAAAGCACAAATAATAATTTTTGAATTTGGGTAAAGAATTAACCTAAGTTATGCAACCCAAAAGAGAAAGATCGATGTCTAAGCCCAAATTACATAAGGCATAAATAGAAATGAATCAATATTTATATTTTAACTTGTTAAAGTTAATTAAAAACTCAACCTAGGAAAACTAGGTTCTTTGGACAAATAAGCTAGACAAAATTAAATGGCATAATAATACTAGACAAAGACCCAAAAAACACACGTGGATTGGTTTCAAAAAATTGGACTCAAGGAAAAATAATTATATGAAATGATTTGAGTAGTGTAATGGTATTATTTCAATCTAAAGGTATGATCAATGTTTTATTCCAAGACTCCAAGGCACACAAATTGAAATGAATTGGGTAGCATAATGTTACCCATTTCAATCAAGTGACACACACCATTTTTGATAAAAGACTAAGGTAAAATAAAGGTGTCAAATGGATGAAATAACAACTCCTTAAATAATAGAATGGTTTGGATACAAAAATCACTTTGATATGGGAAACAAAAAAATAGGATTGTTTTAGATTCAAATACCAAGTATGTAAAAGAAAAAGACCAAATACAACTAAGTATAACATCCTAGATCCTATAGCTAATAAGGTTGTATTGTGAAATTTAATTATATCTATATGCATGCTATTGGGAGGATTTTAAGTGTTAATCCAAAAATAAAAGTGCATGAATTAGTAGGGTTTTTACACCACACTTCTCCCAAGAGATTATACAATGACATGGAATTTCAGGCTACTTGCCCTGCATCAACAATATATCCATGGCAAGTGGGGTTATTTTAAAACTTAAATTTTTGACCATCTAGATGGTCCTAAGTGTGGTTAACACTAGATATTCCTCACATAAATTGCATTCATATCAGCTAATTTAATATTTAAGGGTATATTCCTTTGCATAGTGATTCTATCTATGTACTTCTTAATGGAATCCCCTTGTTAGCCAGACTTGACTCAGGTATTTGTTACAATTGGAGAGGTTATCCACTCAATTCCCTAAAAATTGTAGTATACATGCCCTGATTTATATACCTCACAATGGAGTAGGGTTGAAATAATGTTGAGAGATGAAACCCTAGGTCAAAACTTCCCTAGAAAACTCATGAGGAGGTTATGAACTCCCACTCACAAGACAAGTTGCATAAAATAAATGACAAAGCAAAAATACTTTAGAGGTTATTTTTAGATTACCCAAACCATATGGGTTTTTGTGAGATCCTCAACAACATTATTTTCATTCCTTAGATAAGGTATAAATTGTAAGGAAGAAATGATTTTGGTTACCTAACTTCCCTGAAGGGGATGGGGGGAGAGCATACATGTATCATTCATTTTTGAAAAACACACAAGTATAAAATGATCTAGCATAAAACAAAACACTTCAATATAATTTACAATTTAATTGAATGATTATTTTATGCACCAAATTGAGATGTTTGTGAAAAACCTTTTGGTCCCTTGGCCTTAAGTTGCTAACTTGTAAAACTTTCACAAAACAAACTAAAATTAGACACCATAATTCCTTTTAAGCACTAAAATGAAATGTTCAAGTCATAAACATTCAATTTAGTCACCAAAATGAAATGTTTAAGACATAGTAATTACAAATTTATGTCCTTTTATCACCTTGGTCCTACAAATTTTAGAGGGTTTCCTTCTGCTTTGAAGCACAATTATGGATGAGTAAAACACTTATCAAATTGAACTCTTGGGTTTGTGTCTATTTTTATTACATAGAGATCAACATCATTCAATAGTTGTTGATGTTGATTAGAAGGTAATTGATGCCAATCAGTTTCATAAAAAATCAATTCTAGTTACAACAAATCAATGTTGGTTGACTAGAATTGATTCTGGTTACCTATGAACCTGAAGGCAAAACAAAATATTTACAAAAACATTGGTTAGCTCAGATTAACATTAAAAATCCACAAAACCTACAATAATATGATTAGATAGAGAGCATAAAATATTGTAAAACCCAAAATAATCACTAAAAACTTCAAGGAAACATGAAAATTGAGTTTTTAAGCCATGTTCTACTCTATACCCTGACCCATGTTGATATTATAGGATACCTTGGTGTCCTTTCTACATGGGATACCTTTTTATTGTATCATTAGGCATTTAATTTATGATCATAGGAATTTGACAAAGAGAGGAGGTAATCTTGTGTTATTCCATAAAATAATGAGATGAACACACTCACATGCTAACATCTCTATCCTAGATCATAAGGGGAGATTAATGAACAAAACCAAATTAAAACCACAAATAAAATACAAAAGACAATATCTTACCTTCCTTGAAAGATATAAATGATTCATTGTGTTTTTTTCTTGGTTTGTGCTCAAAGAGTCTTTGACAATGGATTTTGTGTAGCTCCCTCTCTCTTTGGCACCATTGTGGCTTGATATGGATTATGCTTGATTGATGTGGCTTGGATAAATATTTTGGAATTATAACATTATTGATATAAATCTCATACCAAAAAAATTGCATTATAACTCTACAATTTCCAAACTCTTTTTTCAATAGGCAATGGCTTGTATTTATAAGCTTAGGAACTAACCCCAACTCAAGTTGAATTAAAGTGTAGTTTAAACTTGGAATGGGTTCAAACCTAACCTAAGTGAGTCAACATAACCTGAATAGAGTTAAAAGGTGTCAATTACTCATGATTTTCTATGAAGAGGCATGGGTCTTGAAAATATATATTTTGAGATATTTTACAAAGACTTGACAACTTGAAAAAGGTAATCATGAAAGGCTAGGTTATTTCACATTTTTGAATTTCCTTTTTTATTAATTCATTAATTAAACATGAATAATTAAACCAGGCATTTAATTTGGTTTAAATTATTAATTAATTTTGATTAGCCATTTAGCATTTTCAAGATTTGATTTTATGTGTGCAAGTGCCTCACTTAATGGGTCCATAGGCCAAATTGACTGGTGTCATGCCACATGATGATTAGGAATGAAACTATCAGGGGTTATTATTGTGTAAGATAGGATACCCCAACTAGGAATGCCTCAACATGATTCTGAGCTTTGATGAATGATGTAAAATCAAATTTGGGACATTCAATGATTCTTAGGCTTAATTTGAAATGGTTAGTAGGAATTAGTCTAAACTCTGGTTGGAAGCCATTTGTGGCCAGTTTTAGGTGTCTACAAAAAGTACATCTTGGCCAATAATGAGGCAATCCTTTTATAGTTTTAGAAATAGGTAGCTAACTTCCTAAAAACTTTAACCTCAAAAAAATCAAATTGCCTCAAAGGCAAGAGTCCCCCATCCTTCCCATTAACTTCATTATACTGCTAGTCTCTATGCCAACCCATCATAATCAAACCTTCCATCCACTAGTCATAGTGGTGATCATGACATTCCTTACCGTACTAGAAAATGGAAATCTATCTTAGTTGCCTCATATAATACTAGTCCAGCCTATAAGTTGTGACAAATACCATGAACCAACTATATCATAGAATTAATATACCCCATGAAATTAGTTGATCATGAGTCAAATTCTTCCACTAGATAAACAACATGATCCTCTCCCTATATCCTTGGAATACATCTTTCATCAATGAGTCACTATATACACAATTATCTACCACAACATAAGGCCTTTGGATATGAATAAACATAAACCCTTAGGGTATAGATAAGGCCAATACTATTAATACCATAGAACCCAAGCTTATTCTATTAATATCATATAAACTATGGTAATTCTATTAATAGATGCCATAATTTAAAAAATAATCATCTAAGGCCTCATTGATCATGGTGACATTAAAATTTATACTAAATTAGATGGATCCTCATCAAAGGGTGGAAAATAGGGGATAAGTCAAGATTAATTTCTTGATCTTGATAAAACCATTACACTTCCAAACTAATAACAATAAAATAAACCCATATTTACCAAACCTATCTTCAAAGGTGAACACATCATTTACAAACCATCCACCTTCTGTCTATTACATCAAATCCCTCATTTCCAAAAGTCATTTCATCCCAAAGCCTCCATCACCAAAATTTTTTTTTGAAGAGGATACATGCAAAAAAAAAATCCAATAATCATCTCCTTATGGACACAATTAAAATATCATCTCCTAATATCATCACATCATCAACATCATCCACATCAATGTCAAGGTTAGTATCAAATATAACATCAACATCATTTGCATCATGATCTAATTTTTCATCAACATCCAAATCCATATTATATTCTATAATAGAATCATCACACCTTATAGATGATGAATATTATGTTGACACCTACATTTTTAAGGATGTCTCTATTTTCAACCAACAATAAGTCATGCCTCTAGGTCTGTGTTAGGATGATAATGTTGTAATAGTAACTATGGCACTTCAATATTAGATCTCAACTGATGATTATCAAAATTGATTTGTTCTAAATTTATGTGTGTCATATGATAACCTTTAATGACCCTTTTGTGAATATTTAATATTTTCACTTTAACATTTAAGCTAAGCCTCTTACCACCCTATACAAGGATCATATTTCCCATGTTTCATTCATAAACCTCACCGATCCATTCCCTTCACCTTCATCCATCGTCAATCCCCTCCTTCCCCTTGAAAGTCACTTCATTACAGTCCTTAATAGGGAAAAATGTCAGATGAAGAATGGAGCCTGCTAAAACCATGAAGTATATGAGATGAACACATATGCAAAGTGTATGATTTTTTTTATTTTGTATAATATTTGTATGTATTCATCCTTGTAAGCCTAATCAGGTATTATAAGAATGTGAAGAGTCTTTCCTTTTATATCTTAAAAGGATAGAATGTGAAGACATAATAAAATTATAAAAGACTATAAATAACACTTTGATGTAATATAATATGATTCGATGTGTTGATAAATATTAACAAAATCATTTTTTTATGGGTTTCCTTATCTTCTTTTATATGTGGTTTGATGCGATACTAGTTATGGTTCAACTTTTATTTATATCTACTTTATCTTGCTATTTGGTCAATTTTGTACATCATATATATTGTCATCTCTTCTATGCTTGTTAGTACTCTTCATTGTGCAAGCTATCCTTATAATTAACATGTTTTGGTGTATTTCTAAGAACCTCTGATAAAAATGGTGTGGTGAATGTGAAACCTATTTAGATGAAATATGCTAAGATGGTTGTTAGGGTAGAGAGATGAAAAATATTGATAGATGAAAGAATAAATAATTTTATAGAGGAAGCATGGAGAGTCAAAAAAATTATAGAGGAGATTATCTAAGAATACCTCTATGATGAAATCTTTGAAATTTTTTGGTGTAAATTGCTTAGATTTTTATCTATGTAGCTAGCTAGATTAGAATACTATTGTTTTATTTTAAAGAGAATAAAATTTATGGTTTTGACTAAGATAAACTATAAAGATTATGAAACTTAGATACTAATTAGTCCCAAGCAGTAGATTACTAGATGAAGACTACAATTGATGGCTATATTATAGAGTTAACAATACAAAGATATGTAACTTTTGAGACTGCAGAAGACCAATTTTTCCAAGGAATCAAAGGGAAATTTTTGTAGTGACTACCTTTGTTGATCAATATGTTGGTTGTGGAAAAGGCCATGGTGTCTACTCTAGCCAACATGGAGTAGTTGATTCAAGCACCATAGGGGTGCATGTGAGAGACAGTGGATGATGAAGAGATGATTAAAAGGAAATTGAACTTGATCCCAAAAAATATAAGGAAAAAAGACTTAGATCAAGAAGAAAATTATGGGACTCAAAATGGAACTATGACATCAAATAAGGTTGAATAAGACAAACGCCCCTAAAGTAATTATGATTAGGACTAGGAGTAGAGAAGAAATTGTTGGAGCTAGAGACATACAAGGAAAAGATACTAGAGAAGAGAGGTTCCCAAGAGAATATGTGGAAATTTCTGAAAGAGAAGGCTATGTAGAATATGAAAAGGGGTATTATGAGAAAGAGGATGTTGGAGCAGTGATGTTGAGGTAGATTAGTTAGGAAGTAGAGGTAGATCACAATTAAGGGATGGGATTTTAGGTAAAGCCAAGAAGGAAAGTTCTTGGGAAAAGTAAAAATTGAAGAGAGTAATATTATAGATTCAAGATTGAAGCAAGAAGTTATAAATAAACATCATTCATTTCAAGGGTATAGATCCCCCAAGCCCACTTTATTTATAAAAGGTATAAAAATTACACAGAGATAAGCTGATTTGGGTTGGTTTAATTCTTTTACTGATAAGTTTGAAAGGCTCAATGTAGAAACCAAGCAAGCATTAGAAATAAAAAAAGTTACAGAAAGTATGATTTTTTTACTCATAAAAATAGTAGTGAAAAGTAGCCTATAGTCAAAGTAAACACTATGAAATTACTTAACAGTGAAAAATTAGTGCACATACATCACTAGTCATAGTTGCTAGTATGTAGATATTTATAGAAACAAGTACTAGTCTAAAAACTATGGCACTTCATGAAGGTATGTTTGTAACTTTAATGTCATATGATGGATCTTTAGACCCTAAACAATACTTGTTAACCTATAAAATGAAATGGGTTGTAAAAGGGGTAACATCAAATGATGTGAAGAAATGCAAACTAGTAAGGGCTTTGGGAGGACATGCTTTGGAGTTCATTTGTACAAGAAATGTAAATTCCATTGATTTCACACACATTAAATATTTGATAGTATCATAATTTAAAGTAAAAAAATGTTCTAGTCAAGTGATTTAGGACCTAAAGGAAATTTAGTAAAAATAAGGATAAATGTTTAGAGAAAATGATCATAGGTTATCTAATGTGATGAAGAAAATTGATTGTATTTTATAAGATAAAGATAAGGATACTTGGTTTGTAGAGGGATTATGACGAAGAATAAGGTTTTCTCTTGTGTAAACTTAATTCTCCACCAAGGCTGATGCTTGGTCTGCTACCATAAGATTTGAATACATATAATATTATGTAGATCTTCCATCAGTGGGATCAAAAGTATAATCTAAGTCAGATGCTTTTATGAGGAGAACAAACGAGATGCATTAAAATGATAAGACTAAATTAGGCTTATGGTGTGTAGAGTGTGATTGTGAGGGACACCATAAGAATGAATATCCAATTATTAAAATATAATTTTGTGAAACTTGTAGGGTATTTGGACATCCTACATCCAAATTCCATCTTCTCCAACAATATATCCAAAAGTTACACAACATGTACTATAATTTTTGCAAATCTAGAAATCATGATGAGACAAACTACTAAGACTTTCAAGAGTTAAATCAAGATATAATGAAGAAAATATTTATATTTTTAGCATAATAAATAGCTATTGTGAAGCAAAAAATTATAGAATTAGATGTGGAGATGATAAATGCAAATCAATATAGTCCAAGATGGGTGCCTTCATCACCATAATATCATATTCCTTCATCACTATCATACTGGCCATAGGGCTTAACAAGATAGAATAATACATCATCTCCCTCATATCAATATTTTGGTCAGTATGCACAACCCTAAAATAACACAAATATTCAATAATAGTAGGTAAATTAGACTCCAAGTTCCCCTCAACATCAATATGGGGGATATGATACACATATGAATAAATGAGGATATATTGGACAATAATCCCAATGGTGTGGATATGAATGTAATCAATGAGGATAAAAAGGAGGATATATGGGAGGATATCATGTCATATATAAAGGAGGTTGAAATAATAATAATCATCAAACTCAACCTCCCATGCAATGTTATCTATGTGGAGCATATAATCATTATGTGAGGAACTATCCCAAAAGTCCTTGGAGACAAGTTTATTATGTATTCTATAGATTTAAATATCAACATCAAATGGAATATTGCCTTGCTCTAGAAAAATAAAGAAAGGAAAAGCTAGTGTGTAATGTAAACATGATTAATGGGTAGCCAAAGTAAAATGCATTTGTGCAAGCCATAACAAGGCAACATAGAGATGAATAAGGCTTACCTCATTTTAAAATGTCTCAAGATCATGGTATTAAAAAAGTTTAGTAGGATAAGTATCCTAATCCTAAAATAGACAAGAATTTAATGTATCAAGCTATGCAAATATTACAGGAAATACAAAAAAAATTAGTCTCTAATGATGATAACACTGTTATTGATTCTCAAATGTATGGGTAAATTTTTAGGATAATGCGTTAATAAGGCATTATGATTGCTTTGATAGATCTGATGAAACTAATAAGTAAACTACATAATAAATATATATCCTAAAATATCACTAACCTCCTAGAAAATCTCCTAGAGTGTGTGTATCAAGGACAAATGAGGGTCTATAAAATAGTTTGGTATGTCAAGACCAAAAAGCCTTGGGATTTGGAAGGTTTTTTTTGAGACACAACATGAAGAGGAGTCCAAACTAGTTCTAAACTAGTGCAAAGTGTAGAACAAATAGAAGAGGAGAAAATGTATAATATTAATATTCTTCAACATGAATGCAAATGCATTTTACAAGATACTATGCCTAGTAGATCAAGAAAGATATATCAAGAACCATTGTGAAAGACTCAAGGAAATAGTGGGATAGAAGTGACCCCTAAGCTTGAAATAGTAAGAGATTATTGGGGACAAGAGTAGATTTATAAGGCCTTGAAGCTATTAAGAGATTATCAAGACATGTTTCTAAGAAAATTCTCAGAGGTAAAAGGTGTAGATCCATCTTTAGGATAAATTCATATAGAGTTAAAATAATGTGCATGCCCTATCAAAAGACCCTATAGGTTGAATCCTAATATGAAGACCAAAGTAAAGGCTAAACTAGATCGAATGCAAGAATATGGAATTATTTATCAATTTTAAAAGTTACAGTGGGTGAGTCACATAGTTATTTAACCTAAGAAAATAGGATAAAATTGGGCATGTGGGGATTACTACACACTCAATGATGCTTGTGTTAATGATCCATTTCCTATTCATTTTACTTATAAAGTACTTAAATCCATGACTAGGCATGATGTATATTCCTTTATGGATGGTTTTAGTGGATATCACCAAATTTTTATTTCTGAAGAGGATTAGGACAAGACCACCTTTGCTACTAAATGGGGATCATTTACATACAAGCTAATGTCATTTGGTTCAAGGAATGCACCTAATATATTTTTTATAGCTATGGTAAATGCATTCAAAGGCTTCATTCATGATTTATTGGAAGTTTATCTAGATGATTGGTTAGTCTTATCTATCTAAGATCAATTCTAGAGTGATGTCAAGGTTTTCACATCACCTTAAAATTAAATAAGTGTCTATTATTTACACCTTTTGGTGTCTTATTGGGTCATGTTGTGTGTAATAATGAAAATTTGGTCAACCCTACTAAAATTATTATTATAGGAACAATTCCACCTCATACCAACTCATTTTAAGTATGCACCTTTCTTGGTCATATTAGATATTATAGGAAGTTTATAAAAGTGTATGCAACTATATCAGTGTCTATGAAGAAGCTACTACAAAAGGATACCTAATTTTAATGGACACCATAATGTCAAACAAAAATTATTGAGTTAAACTAGTGTTTGGTAAAAACAACCATCTTAACATTTCCTAGTTGGAATAAGCCATTCCATGTACATGTGGATGCTTCTGGAACTCTAATAGGAGTTGTCATAGTATAGCTAGGTGAAGTTAGGTTGGACCACCCGATATATTTTGCTAATAAAAAACTATCATCTATAGAAAATAATTACACAACCATAGAGAGATAATCACTAGACATGGTGTTTAAATTGAAAAAGATTAGGCATTACTTATTAGCTACTACTTTTGAGTTTTTCATAGATCACTAGGCTTTGCGATACCTAGTTAATAAACTAATGTTAGGAGTATGTATATCAAGATGGTTGATTATTTTTTAGTAATTTTAACTCCATATTAATGTTAATCCAAGATGTGAGAATGTGGGACCAGATCATCTTAGCTAACTTTGCAATGGGGATGAACTAGAGGAACTCAAAGATGAATCCCCTAATGTGCATTTATTTATAAATTTTGTAGTTCTTAATAAAATGGAGGACATTGTAAAATTTTTAGAACAAGAAACTTTTACTACACATTATATAGAGAGGGATAATAAATATATGGTTACTAGAGCCATACCATATAGACTCATTAATGGATTCTGGTATAAGCTTGGCAAAGATGATGTATTGCATAGGGTAGCTCTAGAGAATGAGTGACTATAACTTCTTTAAGAGGATCATCAAAGGATTATAGGAGGTCACTTCATAAGAGAATCCACTACAGGGAAAATAATTCAGAGTGGTCTATGGTGGTTTACTCTATTTTATGATGCACATAGAGTTGCTAAACATTGTAACCTCTATCAAAGAATGGGCAAGCCCAACCAGTGAGATGAAATGTCTTTGGTACCTATGATTTTAGAAAAACCTTTTGGGAAATGGTGAATTGATTTTTTGGTCCTATATCTCTCATAAGTAAATGTAGTCATGCCAGATACATTATCACTATGACCAACTATTTCATGAAATGGGTGGAAGCTACTACCACTATAAGGTACAGTTTGAAGGATGCTACCAAGTTTTTATATGAAAATATTGTCATGATGTTTTGATGTCCAACGAAGTTGGTAAGTGATAGATGCATGCACTTTCTAAATAATAATATTAAGACTCTCACTAAAGAGTTCATTATATCATACCATAAAATTGTGCTTACCACTCATAGGTTAATGGACATGTAGAAACATCCATTAAAGTTTTGGTCAAGATGTTTATAAAAATTTTCAATGTTTAGAGAGATGATTGGGAGGATGGAATTATTTTAATTTTATGGGCCTATCGAACACATTATAAGAGAGATACCAGGTTCACTCCATTCTAATTGGTATAGGACATTGAGGGAATAATGCCTATGGAATATATTGTGCCTGGTCTACACATTTTTGTTCTAGTAATGCCTTCACAAGTATTGCATGGACTAAATAGGAAAACATTATGACAAATTAGGAAACTTCAATGCATGGTGGTTGAAATATCTAGTCTTGATTTGATCACACCCTAGGATTTCCTAGGATGTAATGTAATATATAGAACATCATGCTTCAGTTACCAAAATGCATAGTGGAATAGAGATTAAGGTTCATGAGTTGGCTACCCCAACTATCACTCCAATGCTATTTTTCATTTCAATGGTTGAAGCAAAGGCTAAAGTCTACTATATAAAGGACCTAGCTATAACATCAGTACCTCCATTGCAAGTCATGCCTTCATAGGCACAACAACCATAAGTAGATAAAATACCTTCACAACAACCCAAACAACCACATGCCTAACCAACATAGCCATCATAGCCTCAATATCCATCACAACAAGAGAAAATAAAGAGGAAAATACCTATGCATAGAACCTCACCAACTCTTCCAAAGAAAATAACCTAATAAATGAAGTCATGGCTTAAGAATCCCATGGTTCCATGAATAGATGTTGAATGTGACCTACCTGACATGGGGGTATAAGAATAGGAAATTCTCTAATAAATGTTGGAATACATCAGAACAAAGGTCTATAATGCAAATAAGGTTAATGAATTTTTATTTTGTGAAGTAGTGTACACTTGCCAAGTGCATAATTGGGTAAGACAAGACCTTTGGGTTCATATTACTCAACTACCTCCTATCCTTGTTGATACTATAGGACAAAAAATAGTTCATCATAATTTGGAGGCCAAAATATTTTCAATAGAAGAAATTGTGGGATCATATATTATGAATGCAGTGGATTTATCTATATAAGATAGTCCTATAAATTCCTTGTTCAAGTGACCACACACACATTTGACTGCTAATCCATCACAAATAGTGTAGGAAAGGATGGTATTTTTTAGCAAACCTAAAAAATAAATTATTACACAATATTCTTATCCAACTCAACAACAACCTTAGCCCTAACATATTGAAATTTTTGTAAGATAGTTTTAACATTAGGAGTGGGGATAGGATGGTTGAAAACCCATAAAGGATAACCACCTAGTTATGATAGCCTATTGAAAACATGAAAAGGTGGTATGATAGTATGCTACCTAGTTAAAAACTTAAAAGGGTAGCTAAGTAGTGTACAAAGGGTGAAAACCAATAAACAACACTTGGAGTGATAACTACAAATTTTGTTTATGAGTTATCTTTTCAACTCACTTTAGATCAACTTAAAATTTTGTCTCAAGATGAGACAAATATTTAAGTCTAGGAAAGTATTGGATGACTAATGAAGCTTTCTAAAACCTTGAAGTATATCATATGAACACATATAAGAAGTGTATGATTTTGTATTTTGTATAACTTTTTTATGTATTCAGCCTTGTAAGCCTAATTGAGTCTTAGAATAATGTGAATAATCTTTCCTTTATATCTCAAAAGGATGGAATGATAAGAGACAACAAAATTGTAAAAAACTAGAAAAATCACTTTAATGTAATAGAATTTGGTTCAATGTGTTGATAGAGATTAGTAGAATTGTTATTTTATGGTTTTCCTTATCTGTTTTTATGTATGGTTTGTGCACAGTGAGTAATCTATTTTAATTTAATTTATTATTTGATATGATACTAGTTATGGTTCAAATTTTGTTTATATCTTATTCATCTTGTTCTTCAGTCTATTCTTGTACATCATAGATGGTTTATACTATTATCATCTCTTTTACAACTATTATTCCTCTCCATTATGCAAGCCATCCTTGTAATTAACATGTTATGATGTAATTACAAGAAGCTATACTAACAACAAAAAATATAATGCATCATTGGACCCATTTCAAATAAATAAAACGTGTTCAAAATATTTTAATATCCATAATCAAATAATCAAACATAATACTCAAGTCAACTTTGATCCAATAGTAATTAAAATTCAAATAATCAAATACTCGATAGATCAAAAAGCATCATCCCCTAGTGAAAACATCTTCAAGGCTATAGGGGATTGTCAAAGTTAAATTCATAATCATCAAAGTAAATATTCAAATTCCCTTAGTGAAAACCTCTTTAATGCACCAAGGGACCATTAAATTCAAACTCATAATAATAAAAATCAAAATGAAAATTACTCTAGTGAAACCTTCCTTAAGGCATGAAGGAGCAGTTAATCTCCAATGAAATTAGCAAGCCCAAATGACTCTAAAAGCAATATCAATATAACTGATAATATTCTAAATATTTATTTTAAATAACAAGAAATTTCAAAATTATTGGATCTCTTAACACCTCTTATCATATGCCACAAATTAAATACAACACAATAAACATCTCTAACATCATGTGTGACTGCTAGTCTCAAATCTTAATCACCCATCATAGCTTCATATTAAAAAACATACCCTAATATCCACATTTCCTAGGTACCATCTATCATAGTGGCTATGAAGATACCTGACAGAATGTCTAGAGAAATAAAAATCATGAGTCAAGAAAGGTCATGACAATTCTCTAGGATGAGCTTTGCTTGTAGATCAACATTGTTAGTGTCATGCATCTCTCACATTTTCAATGTGAAGAGATGCTAGGAAGCCCATCTCATTCTTGTACATTATTTTACATAATCTTTTCCAAAAATCCAATAATAATAATAATAATAATAATAATAATAATAATAATAATAATAATAATAATTCATATAATGGTGAAAACTAGTTTTTTGACACCTTGGGCAAGTACCATGATTAAAACTAGTTTCTATCATCATGTTTAAATAATTCATTATTTGCATATACCTAGACACTCAGGGGAAAAATACATTTCATTTCTATAATCATATCCTAAAATCCTTTTTCAAACCCCATCTATGTCATCCTTATCTATCCTATGCATTTGCCCATTATCCACATCCCAATCCTTAAAAAACCTATGTCATCCTATTTCCAAATCCTATTATGTCTATCCATTCCTCCCATATTGACCTTAGTAAGGGAATGTACCTATTCTTGAGACATGTTCTAGAAAAATCTTGAAATATCATCCTCGAGACATTCTAATGATAAGACATTTTGTTCCCTCATGTTGTGACCCATGAAGATCCCTAGTGCATTCATCATCATCTCTCATCCCCTTTGTCCATTATCCACAATCATGTTATCATCTCATCCACCATAATTCCCCATCCCACTTTCCCATTTTCTATTAACACTCTTCTTTTGTACATACATATCTTTAAAAGACTTAAAAATAAAAATAGTTCAAAAGCTAAAAAAAATCTTAAAATCCAAAAAGTCCAAAAATGTCTCAATCGTATTGTCTTATGTCCTAAGTAAATCCATATCCCTATCCAAAATCCAAATCCTAGTCCAAATTCACATCATAACTATCATTTTTAATTAACATCCAATTTTCAACCACATAATACTTACTCCAACTCATCTCCTCCTATCACTCATCACATTATTATAATCTTGTTCAATGGTCCAATTATAGTCACCCTTTTTGCCTAAGTCCATCTCACTATTAGCTTATGTTATTAACCTCATCATTTTTAACCCATCCAAACTTGAGAAGATCCCATATAATCTATTATTTGAGCTAGTCTTGTCAAAATCAACCTTGATTAGGATCAACCATGACCTATTCAAAGCTTAGTTAAATCACATCTTTTCTAGTTTAAAACCTCACACACATTAAATCATGAGCTTGTATTAGCTCCCCATATAAATCAAAACTAGTCACACCTAGGGTTACTTTTACCCTACTCTATTTATCATCTATCTCACATTAAAAATTCAAGTTTATTTAATATCACCTTGCCCCTATAGTTCTACCCCTCACCTTCTAATTCAACACTTTAATCAAAGTAATCTTGTCATTCTTTGTATAACAAATCATTGTAATCATCCATCCAATTTAAAATCATAGACCATATCCTTGTCACATCAAGTCATCACCTAATCACTCAATCCATAGGCTTTCATTATGATAATAGACATGACAAAGCATCATATAATCTACATGTAGATACTTATATGTTTTTATTTAATGATTCTTGATGATGTTTGACTTGTTTTCATGTATTTTATAATGTATATTTATACTAGTCTATGTTTTTCTATTTGTTTTCATCCATTTAGTTTCATGTCTTTAGTTAGACATTTTGTGAATATCTTTGTATGAATTTTTGTCTTGCCATTTTGTCTTGTATTTTTTTTTACAATAGCATATGGAAAACATGTCATCTTTGTTCCTTATACCAATGGTGCATTATGATATGTGTTACTTGTACACTTTGTCTTTGATATTTGTGTCTTTTGTGTCAATCCAAGATGCACCTAGAAAACATCATCATAGTCATATACATATATCATGGTGTATACTACCTAGTGATACATTAAAAAGATTAATTTTACATATGAATCAATACCATGGAAGCATAAAGTACACTTAAAATATAAATCCATTAACTAAATCCCAATCACCTATCTAGATCAAATAATCTGATCTAATTATGTCAAAAACATCTAAAAACCAATATCCAATCATTTTTCCAACACATCTATCATTTGTTTCATCATCAATATCCCAAATAAACTATCAATGAAATCACCAAATCAAACATCTAAGTAAAATAATATATCTAACAACTAACATCTCTAATAATCCATATTCATCATCCTCTAGTTTATCTTGTCCTCTCTCATAATTTTTCCCTTATAGGGAGAACTACATCAACTTGAGGTCTTCTAAAACTATATAAACATCACTCAGTCACATGGGGTGTTTGAGGGTATCTCATCAATAATCATATCATAAAAAATTATCCACTATCTTTGTTATCTTATCTTTCATAATAATTCACACTCACATCAATCCAATCCAAAATCCACTTCTCTACCAAACCAATTTATGTTATCCAATCCTTCATAATTATGAACAATCATCATTAGTTTATACACATATCAAATCTTTGAGCTACAATATCAATAATTATTCAATCAATATAACAATACAATCAATTTTAATATATTTCTATGGCATGCATCATTACTTGGGATACATTCAAATCTCATGACATCATTCAATAAATCAATCTAAGCATGTAGCTCTCCCTAGCATGTGTTCTTGCCTAGGATACATCCAAATCTCATTATTTAATTGTCTACTCAAATTTTATGTCTTCCCATTTCATATGTATTTTATTGGGGCATGTCCAAGGTCATAACTTTAACATCTCTTGATCCCTCACATGCATCTATACTAGGGGAATCATCAATATCAATCACCTTATAACTTATCAATTAATAACCTTAAAAGACATCCATAATTATAATTCACATCCACCACATATGTTATGTATATTTAATCCATTCCTCATATATTATCTCATCCATCACATCATTCTTCCATGTTAGGGAGAACTACACTATCATGAGGTCTTTTGATACTATGTATGTAGTGTTTGATCACATAGGGCATCTGAAGATAACACACATGCACTAAATCATTCTTCCCCTTAATCTCTTCGCCATTCGCTCATATCATTTCTCATATATCCATCCATTTTATCTCCACTTTCCAAATTATTTGATCTACACCCATATAATCTTGAATCAATCAAATTAGCATCCAATATCAACCATAACACTCCCTAGTATGCATCCTTACTTAGGATACATTTAAAGTTTGAATATTTTTTTTATCAATCATCCAATATAGACCATATCTCTATGAAATTTTATCTTATTTGGAATAATTATAAATCTTTTGGACTTTTATCTTCATTTCATTATAGCTTGTTTTGATTCGGGGCATGTCATAAGTCACGACACCATTATTTTTGAACCCCCATATATATTTTCCTATTACATTGTTAATTTTTATCTCATTTCTAATGTTACTTTTATTATTTTTCATCACCTTTTCCATTCATCATCTTCACAACATCCTAACCCCTTTTCTCTAATCACACATCTTGCCCCTCATTTCATCTTTCGAATGGACATTTGTCTTATCACTCCTTGCATGTCACCTTGAGGGGGAATCATCTATCCTAACTTACTAACATTCATCCACAATCATCATTACTATTTTAAATACCATAACTTTTTCTCATTTTAATTCCATTTCAAATAGGGGAAAATTTTATACATCTAATTTTTTTTACTCCTTCATCACACAAATTTTGTCTAATTCATCCTAACATTAATATATTATAGTCCCATAGTCATTGATCTATCATTTCTAACATTTTTCTTGTCATACATCAACCTTATGCAATCTCACTCATCACTAATTTTCACTTATCCATTATTTTTTCATTTATAATTCCAATCCTACCTACCCCCACTTTCTCCTAAAAATTAATTTCTAATCCCCACATAATCACCAACTAATTGTCATTAGTCATTCCTAGGAGAATTTAGAGTTCTCCACACTCTCTAGAATTACTCTCTAGAAGTTTCTTTTGAATTTTATATTCTTTGGAAATTACTCATCCTATCATATATAAAAATATTTTCCTCCATGTCATATCCATCTTTGAAATGGGAGGAAACAATTATGATATAATGCCAAATCTTATCTATTGACAAACTATCATTATTGTTTCAAGTCTTTGAGTCTACATCAAGAAGTCCAACATCCTATATAAAGCATTCAAATTGTCAATCTAGGGCCCATCATTACATTTTGAGGTGGATTGAGCTATATAAGGGAGGTATAATTGTTTATTTAATTTTATATGTTGCTTCTCTCTTTACCTACCTTTCTCAATCATGAGTATTAAGTTAGAGTTTTGGATTTATTTTCAATAATTTGGCATGCTAGAATTATCATTTTAAATTTGAATCTTGATTCTAAATTTTACCTAATACAACTCAAATATTCCATTCATGAGAATTAATTACATAATAAAAACATATGTCAACCATATTTCTTATTTTAATTTGATTTTATGTCATAGGATTTTGTGGGACTTTGTTTGACATGTGGTTCTTTGTTATCACTTTTGATTATTTTTTCATCCTTTTAATTCTTAATGTGTTTATCTAATTTTATGGTTTTCATTATATCAATAGTCACCATATGTCTATATTTTCCTTTATAGTTTATTATGCTCATAGGATGTGTGTCAACATTTCACCTTATCTCTTAAATATGCCTTTTAGTCAGTCTCTAAATTTTGATAGTGTACAGAGAAACAAGGTGATGACATGTGGTGATTGAATGTGTTTTAGACTATAATGCGGAGAAATGGATGAGTGGCATGTGGCTGTTGAATATGCAAAGGATGATAAGTGGTATTCTATCACTATATTGCTTATTCTATGTTTGTGTAAACTGTTATTTGGGTTATAAGTTTATTTGTATCAAGATGATGACATGTGGCATGATATTTCTCAATTACTTAGTCACCTATCTTAGTAACTTGTCCTTTAGGCTAAAGTATATGAAAAATCAAGATGATAACATGTGGAACAATCTCTCATAGTTGGTTGGTTTCTTGTTTTCTTGACTTAGGAATCTAATCAAAGAGTTAGGATGAAGCAAGATAAAAGTGTGTGGTATAATCTCACCCAATAACTCTATCAATTATTTTTATGGCTTAACCCATTATAAAAAAACTTGTAATGAATTGGGATCGTGACACATAGAATAATTTTGTGTAGTCGATTGGTCACTTATCTTTTGAAGGTCAAATAAACATTGATAGTCTATGCTTTTTTATGAAAAAAGTGATACCTATCAATTAAAGCTAAAGTATATTCCATAAATTGGAAAAAAAATTATTAGATCGATTAGTCAAATCAAGTATAAAAATTGGCATTTCCATTAATCATTATCTCAATTTTAATCCAAAATTTTAAAAATAAAAATGCAAATGATATAATTTAGGATTCGGTAAATTTGAGGTTTAAAGTCATTTCATGTATTAATGAGACCAAATATATAATAATTTAGGATAAATGTGTCCCTATTTTAATTTTTTAAAATGGAGCATGTTTATCATAACAAATGGCGACTCAACGAGGAAATACACTTGAGTATTTAAGAACCTAAAATTTCTAGTATAATTATCATAATGAAATTTTGGACTTTATAAAAAGGAAATAAGCATAATAGAGAATTGAAATAGACTTTAATATAATCATGAAACATACTAACCATTTTAATTTTTAAAATCACGTGTGATTATGTGAAGATTATTTACCTTTATTATGAGAGTTTTAACAAATATTGGATGAATATGAGGCTTCTCCACCTTTAAATTCTTAAGTTATTATATATTTTAAGAAGAAATATATGAAGATCTGGGAATTACTTTTATTTTATCTAGGCATACATAACCTTGATAAATATACCTATGATTCCACTCTAATCATTGATATGTTTCCATCTAATATTCCATATTTTTGATAGAGATTACTTGAATTTACCTCTTCAATGAATGTTTTTTTTTGAAACTTTCTTAGAAGAGGGGTTGGGAACCACATTTGGTTGGGTACATGGGAATGACCTTTTAAGTTTGGAGATTTAAATCATGTTTTATATTTATCATTGTTTAATATCTCGTAAGTATGTAAGTGTGAAATTGATCTTTCAAAATGATAAGTCTTTCTAAAATTTGCATGAAAATATCAAAGTAATTTTTAACAATCTAATAGGATTATTTGATTCAGATAAATCTATCCATTCTAAAAATTATATATAACTCATTTTGAATTCTTGTATACCTTAAGTATAAACCATGAGTACCTTTAAGTGTAATTAATTTATTTCTATGATAAATTTTAGAAAACTATCTACAAGTGGTCACAATGACCTTATTCAAAATGAATAACTAACTAAAGGGAAATCTAATTTATAAAAATAAGGAATCTAATCTATAAAATTAGGAAATGTAATCTACTCCTACTACTAAATTGGGACTCACAATTATTATGAGATGTTACCAATAAGGGAAACCATGAAATAATGCTTTTATAATTGCCCATTGACTGGGAAAGTTAGATAATTACCTTGGAGATCTTTCAACATAAAATCATTGTTACCCAAAAATTTCATAAATATAATATGATTATATCTATAATGGATTGAACTTGTCGTGTTGTCTATCCTTTCTTCTCATGTGATTTTTCCCATAGGTGGAATAAGTTTGAAATTATTAAAACTTTCTATTTTTTTATCTTTTGTCAAACCATATCTTGACAATGTCTTGATGTTTGCTAAAATTCTGCAAAGCCTATGTTTGTGCATCTTCCATTTGGATAATGTCTAGTAATATTGATTAAGTTATTTGATAATTCTCCATAGATTATTGCATGAATAATTATATTGGTAAGTTTAGATTAATAGGTAAAATAGGTTGTTTCCCATGTATTAAAATAAAAGGTGAAGCTTTGAGGGCATGCTTATGTTTGAGTTTGTCTGCCCATAATGAATACTTTAGCAATAGATGTCATTCTCTTAGTTTTACTTTTGTAGATTATTTCAGACCACTCACTATTTGAATGAATTGATGTATGGAGAGTAATGGGTAATTATATTTCTCTGAATCCATATTAAGGATTGTAAAATATAGTCTAATTTCACCATTATTGTTTTTACATAGGAACTATATTAGCCACCCAAGTAGAATGTATAATTGTGAATATGATTTTTGCATCCACTAGATTCTAAATTTTTTTTAAATAAGAGACTCTATGATGGGATTAACTAGTCTCTACCTCTATTTTAAATTATTATTTTCATATCTAAGTGGTATAGTATGTGTTATAACCCAGAGATTAATAATATTTAAATATTCATAAGTCCATGAAATCACATCATTGTATTTTGTCAACAATTCTTTTAGTTTTTATTTTTCTTACTCAAAACAACTCAATCCAATATTGACATGTTCAAGATTTTCATATATTCCTAAATTCACTATGGAAGAATTAGATTCATTTATTTTAGGATGATTGTGTTTCTCAGCTTGGTGATCCATGTCAAAGACTCATTCTAATGATAACATCCCTTTAGGCATTTTATTTTATTTTAGTTGAATGACACCATCATATCTAACATTTTCTTTACTTATTGGATAAAACTACTTTTTTTCAATGATTTTGGACTTTAAATCACTTGAATTATTTAATCAAATATATAATTTATTTATCAACATCAAATACCTATAAGTTTTCAACATCATCAAGAATCAAAGAATAAGGAACCAATCCTACTAAAAAACTTATGTAGTTTTAACTCCTAGAGTGGGCTAAATTTTATACAAAAGTAGTTAAGGAATAAAAACTCTAGTTTTATATTTCAAGTTATCATTTATGTCATGTGTCTATGCACTATCATTGATGTCAAAGGAAGTATGATATATTATGTGTTAAAGAAGGCATGCATAGTAAAGTCTGATAAAGTGAGTAAGCTGAGACTTGTGAGTGGTATGTGGAATTATTTGAATCATAGTATGACATGAGAATGTGTCTATAGTAGAATTAAGTTCTTAAATAAGTATGGAACCTAGTAGGCTTGTGTGTTTAGATTAGTTCTTAAGCATGAACAAAGCTTGTAGAGGCATGATGGTGATGAGATGAAGGTATTTGAGCTTGTGAGTGTGCAAAGAAGTGGTATAAAATGTTAAAGGATGTTGGAAACTATGTCAAACATGTGAAAAAGGTGAAAATTTCATCTACATTGGCATCAAGATTAGGTATTGAGGCATAACTCTTGCATAAGAAACCTAGTATGATGTATCAGGTTTGGTAGCTTGTTGAAAAAAGTAGTGTGAGACTTGTGTGAAGAATATTAGAAGCATCTAAGCTTGGAATGATTACATTTGAAATTTTTATGATTTATTGAGAGTAATTAAAGAGTTTTACAAGTTTTTTCAATGATAAATCATAATTGGTAGTTTAAAGACCTAAGGTGCATAAAGACCTAGTGTGGCCAAATAGAGGGTCAAATTGAGTTTCCAAGATGACAAGAGCTCATGTGAGAATGGTTAAGGTTTTATATATTTATTCAAACAATTTTTCCAATTTTTAGGTCCTTATTTGAATTAAAATGCAATCAATCATGTTTTTAAGGTCTCCTATGTATGCAGATTGAAGGTTTCCAAGCCTGAGAAGGATCTTTTGAGCTCATTGACATGTGTAAAATTTTCATAGTGTCTTGATCCTTTTAATAAAGTTATAAAAGGTTAATAATAATTATTTACAATCATTATTTTGAAATTTTATGGGAAAATTTGTATGAATAATCATTAAGGAGGTTAACTGGTCTAAAATGCTCTCAAAACCCTTATAATGACTTGATTAAAGTAAACTTATTGGAAAGTACCCAAAATATATTGTTAAGTATTTTTTAATTATTTTATGTTGTATAATACTCCTTAATACATCTTGATGTGGTAGTGGTGTGTCAAGACTATGAGTAATAGCTATAGAAAATTGCTTGTTTCTAAAGAATTTGATGTTATAGGTAGGGTTGACTAGGTCAATGCATTCAAGTTTATGGAGGTTGAAGGCCAAGAATCATTATTTATGTCCATGGTGTTTTTTTTAAATGTATAACATCTATGTAAACTATTTTTTTCAATCAATTTGACCTATCACTAAACTAGCAAAGAGTGAAAATAGTGAGAAAAAGCGAGTTAGAGTGAGAATGTGTTTAGGGATGAGCTTCAAGTGATTAGGGATGAATCAAATTATTTGGGGTATTTATTAAATACCTATACCTCATGTTAAATTAGTTTATAAGTTATGTTGATGATCATAAAAAACAATAAAGTGCTCTCAAGATGAACTAACTGTATGAGTCAAGGCAATGAAAGAGTGGGGTTCAAAGCTTGATCAGTTTGTTCTAGATTTAATATTTGACATATATAAGTTTGTATTTTAAGTTTATATAAATATGTCTTAGGATCATCCAAATGTATTTTTATTTCAATGAACTGTCTCTATAGGTGGTCTAAGTCATGTTCACCATGATTGTTTCTTAAGCCAAGATGACTACTCCAAGTGTGATAGGTGAGATGAAGAGTTTGAGACTCTATGACAAGATTCAGTGCATAAAATGTATTTTTTTATGTTTTTTTACATGTAAATTAACTATAAAATTCTGATGGAAGGTTTTAAGTTACTCTAAGGTGTTAATATGTGGAAGCCAAAATGGCTTATCAAACTATGTTAAGATAGTCTATGAGAAAGCTAAGAGATTGGTCTATACAACCAATGGTTTATCTTAGAATCAATGGTCCATATATTGTATGATGTAATAGAGATCACATAGGATATATGTATGTGCATGAGATATCTTAGAATCACTCTTGCAAATTATAAACAATAACTTATACATGATTATGTTTTTGAAGGTTACATGCAGTTTGAGTAGTCATTTTGTAGAGATGATTTGGAGGTGTTTTGCCAAGATTTGAAAAATAAAACGAGTTTTAATATTTTAAGGAGGTCTCAAGGGTTCATGATAATTATTTTATAATCTTGGTTTGACCTTATTCCAATTTTGAGATTCAAGTTTTATTGATTATTATTTGACTATGTTTGATCATTCTAAGTGGTCATGTAGTAAGAGAGTTAATGAGGTCTATTCGCCTATCTGGTGATGAATAAGGTAAAAAATATAAGATTACACAATTATTAAGTACCTTAAAATTCACATTCATTCTTTTCTATCTTGGTCGTGAAAGTGTAAACTTCTATGTGTGACAAGGTAAAATTCACTCTCTCATTTTTGTCATTATATTATATTATTATTATTTCATCTTTGGTTCCCTATAAAATTAATCTAATTAGCTACTCCCTTCCAATGAAACCAATTATTTGATAAATATATTTCCATGTAACCATTTTTTTTGACCAATCACAACTCAATAGCAAACCATAATCCTTGAGGATGTCAACTACAAATTCAAATTTATTATTTGACATGTGCCTTGGAAGTGAGTTACATGTGGACACTTAATAGTTATCCAACTGTTATGATATAATATTTGTCTAATTAAAGGACCACCCTTTTAGACTTTCTTGGGGTCAAATTTAGCTTCTTAAAGATAACTGTGGGCATCATATTGGGTAAAGCTTCTAAATCAACTAAGTAATTATTCACTTTTTTCCAAAGACTTTAAAGGTTAGTAAGATAGCTAGGACCTTAGGGTTGTATTTATAGATGATCATGTTAGCATGTGTATTTTTGGATTTTTTAAAATATGATTTGCTAGTCAAGGCTTTTAATAATAACTATTTTTGTTTTGTAATCTAAGCCAACTCATGGAGGGTGGTATTTTATTTAATATTATTCATATCCTCTACTATATTATATCCAATCCTATTATATGGATTAGTTTGTTAGTGATAACCATTTCATTTTGATGGGGGTGGAGTATTATTGGCCTTTAGATTGGGAATAATGAATGTGTTATTATTATGAGGTGTAGGATTCATAATAGGCTATTGATTATTACTTCTTAAATTGTAGTTATTTATTTAATTTTTTTTGAAAAAATGAATCTCATGTGTATTATCCTTTGGTCCATTTTCATTCACAACTTGAAAAGAGAAGTCATATATTTCAAACACCATTGTGGTACTAGAAAGCTAGATGAAATAGACATGGATGGATCAGACTGACTAGGTAAAATCTCATAGTCCTCCATCTCCTTTTGGAATATTTTATAGGAATTGAAAAATATATAAACTATAATTAACCATATTGCATAGTTTTGTGGAATCTACACTAGTTGAGCAAGGCTACCTCATAAAATTTTATCCTATGGATCTTATTGGGTGATAGATATAGATTATTATTTGGCATATTAAATGGTTTTTTATACCTATGGATTGTGAAATTCATAATGGTTTTTTCTCCACTTTGTTCCCTAAGGATTTATATATGTTAAGAAACTCATTTCTAAGTTTTTGTACCATGCATTGAATAACATCCAATTTTATCTTGGTGGAATTAGAAGTTATAAATTGTGTGGCAAAAGTGTTATCTAGAACCAAGGATTATTTATACTTTGGTTGATTAGACACAGATACATTATTTTTCAACAATTTTAGACTATGGTTTGGTGTAGCATGAGCTAACTGCAACTGAGTAAAGAAATAATTCTGGTTATTGGCCATGACATTTTGATTGGTGTTTGGAATATGATATAGGGACAATAAATTTAGATTGATATTGGGTATTGCCAAATCTTGAAAATGAGGATTAAATCAAATGGTCAACATTTATGACTTCATCATATGCCTCATGTAATGTATTGATATTTTGGGCCTTAATAGGAACATTGTAGTCATTAAATGTATGGATTTTTTATACATTTTAAGAGCTAATGTAGCATTGGGTCTATACATAACTTCTATATGAACATACATCTTTTTATAACCTTATATTAAATTTTATAATTGGATTATTAGGTTCTCTTTTCATATTGGAAAAACATTGATATACTAAATTAGGATTCGTAACCTACCCAAATTATGCAATAAATGTATTATGACATTAATCCCAAAATGTTATTGAATTCTCTAAAATATTAATAACTAGTCATAGGTAGCATATTGTAAGGTGAAAATGAATAACTTGTATGCAACATCTTCATGAATCACATTAAGAAATCCCAAACAAATTTTAAAAGCTTTTATATGTTCTTTTGCAGTTTGTCCTCAAAAGGAGATGACAAAAGAAGGTATTTTTAATGATTCTTGGGTAAATCATGAACATTAGTTATAATAATGATATAAATAACTAGCCAAGACATATTGAAATATTGAGTTTGGTTCCCTTAGGTTGGTGAATTTCATTGAATAAAAGATCTCCTAAGGATACCTCTATCCAGTCTTAATCTTCAATAAACTTGTAAAGGTGATAATACTAGCATACAAAAAACATAATTGGACCTTGTTAACCTTACTAGTGGCTGAGTTATTTATTTGACTAAAGTATATGGGCCCTCTTGCTAGCACTGATCCTTAAATTGGGTAAATAGTTTCTAAAATAGATATTGAATTCTTAATTCCCTAAATTAAATATAATTGGCTACAAAAATCTAATAATGAATTAAAAGTAATCTACCAACTCTATAAATTCATTTCCTACATTTTAAAAACTCTTGTTTTGTGTCTTATTTTAATTTCCCATAATTAATTCTAGAATTATATTAATTAATTTTCCATTGAATTAAATAAACCAAAACTCATAATACTAAAAGGGAAATGACACCAATCTAATAATGAAGTTCACCCATTTAGGATACGTATCTATGATTGCTTAACCACAATCCAATCCATTATAAAAGATGTAAATATACATTTAACAACTTACATCAGGAATGGATTTATGAAAACTTGTAATGTAATGTTGAAACCTAATAGTGAAAGCTCTAAACCTATCAACAAACATCCTTCTTTGTCAGTAGCATTTATATTTCCTCTCCATGCATATGGGTAACTTTTTCCATTAAGAGTATCTATAAAACTCTTAATAAATAGGAATAATAATAAATAGGAGTGCCTCAGGTTATTACAAACCTACAAATCTTGATAGTACCCTATAACCATTTACATCCCTCCATGGCCAAAGGACTTATAAAATAATAGAGGCAATAAACTTTACATAGTCACAGGGCTCTCTATGTATCCATACATAGTTGTATAAATACATTTCTTCCTTGCCTATCATGGGTTTCTATGTGTTTAAATAACTCATAAGGAAAATATTACATCTATCCTTAGCCATATGCCCTTATAAAATAAGCATGTTACCTCCTTACAATGGTTACTCAAATATTCATTCCATAGCCACAGGGTATATAAAAATAGAATAAAAAATATAGGTTTGGTCTATAAAGAAACACATACCATGCAACATCATAACATACACATATTAACTCTCAAGACTAAGTCTATCTCATGTGATTTATGTGATAGATAAATATTATATTCTCACTCAGTCAATGTACCCAATTGAGGTTTTTGTGTGTTTATCACACATCTCTATCCCTTTAGCTTAGCCTATGAAGTGTAGTTTCTAGATCTAGTGGACCAAAATAGACAAAGTTGTTCATACCATTGACTTGATGGTTTTGCATATGAGATATGCATCTTATGCTACAAAAAATAAATTGGTTATTATTTTTCCAATGCATCAAAGTCATCTATGGTTTAAAATCCAAATAGACATTTGATTTCACTAGCTCATTCTCTCAACCTATATCAAACAGAATAACAAAGGAAACTTGGTCTACTATATAAAAAATAAGACCACATACATAGAAATGACTTTGGTCTTTATCAAAAGATGATCATCCCATTGTCCTTTGGGACTATCTCCCATTGTTATGGTTTCATCCTCCACTCAAGACTATCTAGACACTTTAAAATCTCAACCATTCTCTTGGTAATGCTAATCACCTCAGCTCAATTTATCCAATTAAATATTCATGTTGAATGATTCTTCCATGGCCTTACAAATAAAGAAGACATTCCCCTACATGGGTCACCATGCCTACTCTAATAGACAATCTACCACTATTATTTTATGAATAGATAGGACCTGTGTATCATCACCCAACCATGATTCAATGAATTTTATCATAGGCATTCACATCTAGTCAAAATGAACTTCAATAGTCATCCATTTAAATTAATGACCCTTATCAGGACCTCTACATTATTCCTCGGTGAAGTTTTTCTAGTCCATTCCCATCTTAGCTATGTCCACATAAGTAGTCTTACTAAACCTCAACTCCTTCCCATTTAGTCTAAATGGAAAGCTTATTCCATTTTACCAAAATTTAATAGCCTATGAGCCCAATTATCTTCCATCTCCTTGAGCCAAAATCCCCTCACATAGCCATACCTGTGGCTCTCAGGGATTCTCAAGGATAGGTGAATATCCCTTAAGACCAGACATATTTATTTGGAAGAATACAAATCCCACATCTCTTAAAATTAGATGTAATAAACCTTTTAAATAGGATCTATTGGTATATTAAACCCATAGTTTTGTTCACATATACCAAGCCTTTTTTATGCCAAACTTAGTATGGAAACCACATGTATTTGGAAATTCAATTTGGTCTTTGAGTTGGGTTGGATGGTCACTACTAAACTTGGTCGATTGTTGTGATGAGTTGGAGGGTGAGTTATTTCTAGTGGTTAATATGGAAGATTCATGCTAACTATCTCAAAATCAGTCTTAAAACATTGAGTTAGCATTTGAGTTGGATCCCGAGTTTGGTCACATCATTCGAGCTAACAATAAACTCAAAATTGGTCTCACCAAGTTAGCACTCAGTTAGGTCACTTATCTATCTTAGGTTATGTATTTGAACTTGGCATGTATAAGTGACTTGGAAACTATGAAAGGATGTGGTGGCAAACCACATGGTGGCCTAAAGACTTGCCACATGGATCTCTCTAATTACTCATCCTACCACATGCCACCACCAAAAGAACCAAAATAATATATGGTAAATTATAGTGTAATTAAAAAATTAAAAACACCGTTACCATATATAGTCGTAGAGTTCCTCTCCATTATAAAAGTGGGATCCACTAGCTATGGTCTTTATAGCTAGCCTTTTATAAACTGACTAGGATTGATGAATAAAATTCCTCTAGATCAAGCACCAGATAAAACCTATTGATGTGGGTTTTATGCACATAAAATATTCTTGTGGAAAATTCCATCTCATCTTAGGATCGATGAGAATTCACTCTAAGACATAAATTATGGGTCTTATTTTTTTAAATAACCATATGGTAGAATATCAATTATTATAATGGTTGTTTACCTTAGATGGTTACAGTATGATTTATTCCTAACACTTAATCTAATGATTCTAATAGGTAACCTATGTTAGATGGGTGGATTTAAACTAAGGTTAATTTGATCAAAAATGACAAATTGAAGGAAAGTTAGGGCATAAAATACGGGGTTATCTGGTCCAATTAAAGATTAAACCCTTCTAAGTTTACTTACTATACTAAGTTTAGCATATGTCATGAACCAATGTCTATTGCAGATTAGTTTTAAACACATAACATAATCAAACATAGTAAAGTGTCTAAGGAAACAATTTTAATATGACCTACCACTTATAATCAAAGATGTTTTCAATATCAAACTGCTATGCATATCCAAGGTCACTAAGAAATTGTTAACATGATCTATAACCAAAGAGTTGATTGAGACTAATAAAATGTTTAATCAAATAACTGTAAGTAAAAAACATACACATCCTCTAATATATTTATCAATTTTATGGAAATTATTCAAATAAACACATAAATTTTGAAGAGATAAAACATTCACACAAACTTACAAAACAATTGAGAAAATTTATTTGTTATCATTATTTTTCACAATTATCTTCCCTTTAAAATGAATGAAATTCAAACATATATAGCTTTACATATTTAAAAATGTATAAAATAATACTAACCCTTAATTTAGCATGTAAACACTTCATGATAACAATGTTTATAAATAAACAATCCTTAATTTAACTCATCTTTCATGTAAAAAGATATAAGTAATAATGTCAAAATTAGACTCAAACAATCACTTTACAAAGCTTGAGTGGAAGTGCCAGTGAATGCTAAACTTGAATTGGAATAAAATGTAAATGAAATTGATTAGATGGAAGAACTAAAAATAGGGGATGAAATGTTTTTAGTAACTATAGATGTACCAAAAATTACCATAGTAATATAAAATGTAATTTTATTAGTTCCAAAAATTGGACTTGTAAATATGTGTAGAGGGGTTGAAATAAAATTGCCTTAAGACAACACAACTCCTATTGCAATATCTGTCAATGCTTATGTAGAGGAAAAAAGTTTAGTTGTTAATGTTTGGAATTATAATGAATAAACCCATGTTTGGGTATTCAAATGATTTTTCTTTTTTTTAATCCTCTTTTATTTTCTTGTATATAGCAATGCATGATGCAAAGTCTATCTCAATGACTTCAAAATTAATGGATGGGAGTTTGAACATAACCTAGATCTTGTTCATAAAATTTATATGCAAGCCCAATGAAACCTTAAAAAATATGCATCCATTTCGTATGTTTGGGATACCTTGTCCTTTGAAAAGGTGACAAGTTGGATAACTTGGTCTCTACTCCCAAAAATTATATCATCCACTTTTACATTCAAATTATCAATGGCTAATCTGAGTATATTTTCATAGAATGGATAGTCACTACCTACCCTAGTGGAGTATATATATTAGGGATATGCATATCTCAAAGTATTCATGTGGTTATGTGCTCCTAATTAGTCAGGTTTCCCACCAATTCTTGCATTTGATTATGCCACTTTGTGAGATGAATTCTCTTATTATTCACATATTTATATGTGAAAGCTATGTCGAGAAGTTATAGTAAAATTATATCTAAATATATTTTTTGTCTTACTACCTTAGTAATTAAAAGTAACTTAGCATCCAAGATTTTCAAGGATTCACGAAAATTCACCATGTTTCCCCATTATGGCTATGACTCTACTCTAGATGTCCATATAGAATACACAATGTCAAAAGAGTCTTGGATAAGATCTATACACTATCTAATATGTCCTAATGGGATTATATTATGCACTCTTATTCCAATATCATATTGGTATATTACGAGCCAAAAAAAAATTCAAAACTCTCCCAGTGGCATTGACCATAGAGATGGGATCTTATAGGATTTCATCATCCTCTCTAGACAGGGTCTTCCTTTTCTTATTCAGTAAGAAGATCTCATCTTCTCTCCTAAACTCAATATGTTTACCTCTATTAGTTTTTTGTTTTTATTACCCTTTTTAATTTATTAAATACTTCATTAAACTATATAATTAGCTTCGGGTCTTAAGTGATCACCAAATTTTGTCTAGATAATTTGGGTCTAAAGAGGAGGTCTAGCTAGAGGATGAGATGGTAGGATATTAAGGGAATTGTGGAGGTGGCATGATATCAAATGTGTCAAGTAAAGGAGACTAATTAGGAGATTTGGAAGTTGAATAGGAATGGAAAGTTGGAATGACCATTTTCTCTTTATAAATCTTGGTTTGAGGAGGAGTCTTGATGACATATTTAGTGAGATTAGAAGACTCATAGACTATAAACACTAGTGACTATGTTTAAAGGCTTTTAGTCATAAACAACCCTAATTGGATGGAAAGGTGTGTATGTAATGGATGTGTGGAAAAAAAGGATAGAAACACTAGATATTCAAAATTTGGGCTAGTAACTAAAATATCTATGTTAATTACATAAATAATTAGATATTTAATGGTAACATGTGTTAGAAATTTAAATAATTATACAATTTGTGTATGTGTGATAGTCATAGTGTTAGTGGTAGTGTTACTAACAAAATAATCCTAAACTGGAGCAGTTAAAATAGTAGAAACATTACTTTTATAATTACCAACAAAATTTACTAAAGTTATAACAATGGGAAGGATAACTAAAGTAGTTTGGATAACCACAAAAACATGGGAAGAAGTGACCTCTGCTTAGTCTTTTATAGTATCTATTGAAGCCACCATAGGGAGAATAATTTAGGAAATTGATGTAGTTATTAGAGTGTCAACTAGTGTTCCATTTCTATCTATGAATTCATCCAAAATAGGACCTTGGTCTCCATTTTTTGTTATTACTTTATCTACATCCTGAGAATGAGGAAAACTAGGGCTTTGAGTTTCAAAGGTTACCTATGTAAGTATATTTTTAAAAAAATAGATGTGTCCTAATTCTTTGGGTTATATTCATATTATTATTATTATTATTATCATTATTATTATTATTATTATTATTATTATTATTATTATTATTATTATTATTATTATTATTATTATTATTATTATTATTATTATTATTATTATAGATTTACTTATTTTATAGACTCATCTAGATTATCTTTTGATAGATATTATTATATATATTCATATTCTATGTCTAACTAAGTTATACATAATGATTCACTTAAGTAATGGGGTGGCCTCTCCCCTACTTACATAATTTATGTGATAGTCATAATTTTTTTTTTCTCGGGTTATCATAGGAGGACTAATTGTAGTGTGTACTAGAGTAGGATCATGTGAATGAGCCATAGCTAGTGTTAGAGTTGGTGAGATAGTGGAAATTACTAAAGTGAATGAAAAAGTGACATTTGGAAATAAGGGTACCCCCATGTCTATAGATGGATTCTTTTGATATACATATTTTGGCTTTAGGAGGTTTTTGAGGACCCTTGGTTTCAACTTCTCAATAGTATCTTCCTCTAGCTTATCTTCTTCCTAAGGTTGTTCTATCTATTCTAGGGCTTCGCCCTTATCTTCTTTCTCTATCATGTCCATATCATATTTGGTGATGGAAAGATGATATTGGATAAATTGAGAAACTATCATTAGCATATATACACCTCTCATTTTTTTGTATGCCTTAAAGTCATCTTCAACATTTACAAAAACAAAATCATGTACTATCACCCCTTTTTTGTCCCATAATTGAAACTATGATAATATAAAATGGAAATAACATATATGATGAGAGGTTTTAGCTAAATTTTCCTAGTGTTGTGATTTTTTTTCAAATAATAAGGGGTGTCTTGTAAAGTTTTCATAGTTTATTCCTTCTAAGGTTTTCATCAACACTATTAGATAATTGACAAGCAATTTATTATTATGCTAGCTTATCTAGGACTAGCATAGGTAGATATAATGGGGCTGCCAATGTAACCCCAATTATAATAATTTCATGATTATGGTAGAACCAATATTCATAGTCATTTAAGTGATATCTTTGTTTATGAAGATAAAGTTGGCATTAATTATTCATTGATTTCCTTGTATACCATTAGATAAAAAGTGTCTATTATTCTTTGCATGTGATATCTATATTTTTGGATGTGATAAAAATCAAAATCATCACATATTATTTTATGTCCTATAGGTTCCCAAGGAAAGGTCAAAGTGGAGCTCAACATATCATTAATACATCTACCAAATATGAAAGAACATAAAAGTTATAGTTTGGTCTATTATATGTCTCTTTGTGATTTTAGATTGTAACTTATGATTTCCCCTAATGGAGGGACGACCTTGTAATCTAAAATAATTGATAATAAGGGAACCTAGACTTCATCCACATAAGTTACATGTGTGGCTCCATGTATTTTGTTTAAAAATGCCATGGTAATCATGACACCAAGATTGAATTTGGAAATTGGAACCTTTTTACTCATGGAAAATTTTCTAGGATTTTTAGCCCATCCTTTCCACATTTTCCTAATCATATTGTCATTAAACCAATTATTGACCATTTGTTGATTGTAGGGTAAGTTCTATTTGGGTAGTTGGTAATACTTCATGAATGATACCCCAATTATATAAGCTACTAGTTTTATGTTATTATTCTTGGGAAATATGTCCTTAGTGCATGCTTACGTTGTAAATAAATAAATTACTAGGTATGTATAGGGAAATACCTTGGGATTAATCATTTATTTATTTATGGAATCTAATGGATTTGATGGAGATAAAGTCATCTCTATATTCCATTTTTTGAGAGAAAGATCATCTTCATCCTTATATGACCAAATAAATTCAACCTATATATAAATATTTGAATAATGATGAAAGTAATTATGTAGATAAACTGGGTCAAACATGTATCCTTGAACTCTTACTTGGTCTCAAAATAAAACAATGAGGTATTTAGTTCTTGGTTGTTGATCTCCATTATTGTTTATATTCGTCTCTATTCTTGTCTTGAAAATTAGGGATTTTATTCATTATAGAGATCTAGATATAAATTCACAAGTTAACATATTATAAAATGTATTTTGATTTTATTTTATAACATAACATATAGTCTAATTGAGAGTGGTGAATTAATTACTTAAATACTCCATTCATGACAATGAGAGGATCCTCCTACAACAAATTAATGGAAATGCATGAAATAAAAGATTTATTTAATGAAAATGCATGAAATAAAAAATTTATATAATTAGAAAAAACACCAAGGGGATTATATTGATCACATACCACTTTGAGGGGGTAACCTCCTTTAAGAAATCTCCATAAAATAAATTCATATATGCCTTCATTGGTCTCAACACTTACCTATATACTAATTCTAATCTAAGCAACTACTACTTATCATGAATGTGGGATAAAACAAAATGCTCATGGGATAACTTATAAAGCATATGAATCCATATCAACTAATATACTAACAAAGTAAAGAGAAGGGGTATCATAGGATCCTAACATCCCCTCCCTCTTAGAAAAAACTATCTTAAAAGCTTTAAATGTGGAAATTAGTGTTAAATTTGAAATAGTGGTTCCCATGTTGTATCCTCTAGTTACATTCTATGCCATTGAATTAATACCTATATGATGGAGTGGGAGCAAAGTTGGCATGTGCACTTATCTAGGATTGCCTTCAACTTAAGAAGGATGGGTTTTTCATTATCAAGTTTTGGTAAAATAGTTTGCACTTTGATGTTCACGCCAAGAACTTTGTTCAAATAAGAGACATGAAATACTAGGTGAACTTAGGAAGAAGGTCAGAGCTCCAACTTATAATAAACTAACCCAATCTTTTGGAGAACCTTATATGGACCATATAACTTAGGAGCCAGCTTATGACTCCCTTTGAGTTTTAGGAAAGATTGCTTGTATGGCTAAAGGTGAATAAAAACCATATCACCTACTTGAAAGGTAAACTTAGAATGGTACTAATCATACTACTATTTCATTATATTTTATGCCATATGAAGATTGTTTTTCATGGTGTTGAGGAGTGGATCCTGATTTTGAAGAATTGTGTTGATCACTATAAATAGTAAACTATTGGGGGTGTATAAAAGGAGCACTAGTGGTGCTTAACCATAGAATACTTCATATAGATTCATTTTAGTTGAAGTTTGGTAGGAGGTTTTATACCACCATTCGATGAGAGGGAGCCACTTTTCCCACTAATGTTGTTATTATGAGGTGAAGTAATGAAGGATTGTTTTCAAGCATTTATTGATAATTTCAATCTAGCCATCTATTTGTGGATGATACCTAAAACTCATCTTTAGTTGTGTGCTAATGTTTTGAAATAGTTATGTCCAAAAATGGCTAGTGAAGGTTTCATCATGATCTAAGACAATGGAAGAAGGAATGCCATGAAGACAAAAAATCTAGTCTAAAAAAATTTGTGCGACTATGGATGTAGTATAGGGATGGCTAAGGGCACAAAAATCAATATATTTGGAGAGGCGATCAACCACAAAAAAGATCACTATTTTTAATCCATATTTAGGGATCACCTTAATGAAATACATAGAAATATCTATCTAAATTTTGGTAGGGATGGGTAAGGGTTCAAGCAACCCAAGAATAAGTGTTGTTTCACCCTTTTTACATTGATAAGTATCACATTCAGCTAGCATCTATTGATTTGAATTTTCCATTCCATTCCAAAATAAGTTACATCATGTCTGCTCATAAGTTTTGATAAACCTTGAGATCCATATGGATGGATACATATAGAGCTCATAAAATATAGCCTATTGAAGATCTATGCTCTAGGGAAGCAATAGATGACCCTTATATTATAAAGAAGCACCATCCCAATAATAATGTAGTATGATAGAGGGGTTAGTGGCCAATTATTGAATGATTTTAAATAATGAGGATTCATTGACATACCCATATTGTAAAACATCCAACTAATTTCTAATAGGCATGGAAATAGCTAAAGGTAAGCTTGGTCTATAAATGTGAAAGACAAAGCATCAACCAAAATATTATCTTTACCCTTATTGTAAGAGATCTCATAGTCATAACCCATGAGTTTGCTGACCCATTTCTATTGTGATTGGGTAGAGACACATTATTTTAGGAAATGTTTTAGACTCTAGTGATCAATTTTGATACAAAAATGATTCCCCAGTAGGTATGGCCACCATTTCTATATTGCATGCAAAATGGCCATCATTTCCTTCTCATAAGTAGAGAGTACTAATTTTTTTAGAAAGGGATTTATTGGTGAATGTAATGGGGCATCCTTCTTGGAGGAGAACAACACCAAGTCTATTACCACAATCATCACTCTTGATAGTGAAGGTCTAAGTAAAATTTGGCATATGTATAATTAGTGTAGTATACATAGCTTATTTCAATTATTCAAATGCACACTCAATATCTTGTGTCCATGTAAAATCATACCTTTTTAACATAGTTATCAATGGATTTTCAATCTTCTCATAATCCTTGAAAAACTTGCAATAGTATCCAACTAGCCCCAAAAAACCATAGAGGCTATTGAGTATCTAAGGATGAGGCTAATTTGTCATGGTAGCTATTTTTTTGGGATCCACCAAAACCACTTGGGTTGAAAAAATATGCTTGAGATAATCCACTTCATCCTAGCCAAAATCACATTTGGACTATTTTTCACAAAGATGATGATCAAAGAGAAGTTACAGTGTAAGATCTAAATGTTGGAGATGCTTAGAACATGTTTTACTATAGATGAGGATATCATCAAAGAAGACTAGAATGAATTTAAATAGGTAGGGACATAATATTTTATTCATTAATGCTTGGAATGTTTAAGGAACATTAGTACGGCCAAAGGGCATGACCAAAAACTCATAGTGGCCATCATGCATGTGAAAATTTATCTTAAGAATATCATCCTCATTAAGTTGGATATGGTGATATCCAAAGCAAAGATCTAACTTGGAGGGAAAATGAGCACCATAAAGCTCATCAAAAATAGGTATTGGGAACTTATCCTTGATTGTGATGTGATTAAGTGCTCAAAAGTCAATATAGAGGTGTGATGACCCAAATTTTTTCTAGATAAGGAGAATTAAGGAAGAATATGGTCTAGTATTGGGGTGAATAATGACTTGATTTATTAAGTCTCAAATGAGAATTTTTATATTGATCTTTTACTAATGTTGGGAGGAATGCTTCAAGGAAGGATCTGAATACGGTGGTCCTCTGGTCATGGAGGTGGCAATCCCACTAGTTTGACAAAGACACATGCATACCTATGTAAAATGGTTTATAGATCAGAAAGAGTAGTAGAGACCATTGATGGTTACATTTGAATGAAATGGATCTAGGAAATGACATTATGTGAATTATTCTTAAGAATATTTTCCATACGATGTGAACTTATGATGATGAGAGACCTATAGTGTAAGCCTTTCAATATGCAATTTTTTCCATTGTCTAAAAAATGCATCCAAAGTTTAGGAAAATTAAGATGGGTCCAAGTGTGCATAACCATTGGGCTCCCAAAAAAATATCACATCCACCTAAATGCAAGGAAAACATATTAGATCATAAGTTATAATATCCAATAGAGATACACACATTATGACACTTCGTTTTGCAAGGTAATGTGACTCTATTGGCAATGATGAATTCAATGTTGGAGCAAGGATGGACAAAATAATTAGCCTATTTGGTGATCCTAGGGTCAATTAAGTTATGAGTGCTAACAAAATTAATTATTATTGTGAGAGGGATCTTCTTGAAGTAACCCCTAACCCACATGGTTTATGGGGTAACGACTCCTATTAAGGCATGGAGAGAGATCTCTGGTTGATCTTCTTGAGATGCAAGTTCCATAATCAGTTGATCTTCTTCTAGGTCATTTATTATATCCTGAGCATCTTCCCAAACTTTAGTTTTGGGTAGAGATTCCATATCTAGTAGGTAGATCTTTTGTTTGACACATCAATGTCTTTGAGTGAATTTGTCATCATAATTATAACATAGTCATTTTTCTCTATGTGATCACATCTCTGCTTTAGTCAAATTCTTGATATAAGTTGTTCTAGGGGCTGGCCTTGTTTGAGATCATTGTGGAGTTGTATTTTTGAATGGATCAACATTAGATTTGAATCACTACTAAGCTGTGATCTTGTCCTCTACCAACTTATCCAATCGTAGGGCTTCCATCATCACGTTAGGATGGAACATTTTGACCTCAAATTGAATTACATCCTTATGTCCACTAACAAATCAACTCCTAAATAATTAATCAAATAATCCCTCTGTGTGATTGGCCATTTTTTCAAATTCTATTTGATATTCTCTCACGGTTCATATTTGGCAAAGTTTAGTGAATGCTCTAGGGAAGTAATAAAAAGACTTGGGTCAAACCATTACGAAATTGGTGTGAAAAATTTGATCCATATTAGCTCATCATGAGCCTTGATTTACCAATGATACAATTGAAGGGATTCATGTTCCAAGTGAAAGGATGAAAGTAAAACCTTATTGGCATCAAAAGTATTATGCAGACTAAAATACTATTTTGTTTAATAGATCCATCCAGTTAGATTTGCACCATTGAATTGAGGAAAATCAAGATTTGACCCACAAAAATTTTTGGAAGAAGAAAACCTAGTGTCTAAAGAGGACTTTGGATGTCGTTTGTTGTTCAAGGCAATATGTTGAAGATTGAGGCCAAGAATTTTTTCATCAAGATCTTTGATTTGGGTCTTGAGGGCGACAATTTCATCCTCCATATTTTTTGCTCCTATTTAGGTTTCTACCATGGATAGAATAAGAGTTTTTTTTTTCAATGGGTAGGAAAACTAGAGTTAACACATGTTTATTAAGGATTTTTTTTAATTTGGGAAAAAATGGAAGGGGTAAATGTACTTTTACTAAAATTTTTACATAGTGGGAGTATGATTGATGAAGGTGAGGGCAATTTAAGAAATGGAAATAAAAAAATTGGAACATTTATCAAAGAGGGATAAAGGATTAGAAAAGGGAGAGAACACTTTGGAAAAAATTAAAGGAAAATAAACAAAAATAGAAGTTATGGCAAAACCCCAAAAAGGGAAAATTGGGATTTGTGGGAATTAAGAGTGGAATCAGGATATGGGACCTCAAGGAAGAAAACATGGAGAATAGAATTTAAGGTGTCTAGATAAATTTTGAGGATCAAAAGGGCTATAGGTGGAGAGATATGGAGAAAAGTGAAAAAAATACTTTGAGAGTGGTTGTAATTCCTTTGAGAATCTTTTGACAGATTATTTTCTAAAACTAATAAGATGAAGATTTTTTGGTTTCTGGTTTCTATCAAATGTCTAGCTACAAGTCCTCAGAGAGTCTTCTAGGGATATTATAAAACTATTATGGTAAATATTCTAATACTTTATTTATAATATGTGAAGATTTGATATGGCAAGTTTTCTAATACTCCACTAGTAATATTTTAAAATTGATAGAAATGGGCCCTAAGTTTCCATGTCTACCTAAGGTTTTAAATATATCTCTCTGACCACCAATTCCATTTGAGTGAATATCACTCTCAAAAACAAAATTGGCCATAGATTTACCCCTAAATGATATCGCTTGGTTTTCCTCATGGGTGGGAACTAGTCCTTTAGGACGGGCTCATTGCTCATTTCACTGGTAGGTCCTCTCAATAAGCCAACTACTTTGGGGTTCTTATGACACTCCTCACAATGAGTTTTAGGGATTACAACCAATAACTTCCCATTGTTATATGGATAGGTATTTACCCTGATCTATATAGATTATTGTGATACAAAAAATACTTAAATGAATTATGTAGCAGAATAGAAAAACACTTCTAAGAAAAAAAATTGGCCCTGGAAAGTGCTCTGATACCAGATGAGAGGATCCTAATACAAAAAAACTGATGGAAATTCATGAAATAATAGATTTATTTAATGAAAATTCATGAAATAATATATTTATATAATTAATATAAATACCAAAGGGATTATATTGATCATAGACCAATTTGAGGGGGCAACCTCCTTTGAGCAAGCTCAATATAATAAATTTGTGGATGCCTTCATTATCCTAAAAACTTATATGCAAAGTCTAATATAAGCAACTAATACTTCTCATGACTGTGGGATAAAATAAAATTCTCATGGGATGACTTAAAAAGCATATGCATCCATATCTACTAATATACTAACAAAGTAAAAAGAAGGGGTAACACAAGTTCCTAATAGATAATTAATAACAAAATAACACCCTCTGTCAGTTTTATTTATTTCTTAAATTTAATTTTATGTCAAAGGATTTCATAGGGATTTATTTGACATGTGGCACTTTGTTGTTATTTTTGATTGTTTAGTCATCATTTTGAGTCTTAATGTTTTCATCCACTTTTATAGTTATTATTATATCACGTAGTCACCATAAATATGTCTTTACCTTTGTAGTGGATTGTGATCATAGGATGTGTGGTGACATTTCACCATCTCACTTGAATATGCTTTTGAATTAGTTTTTGAATTCTATCATTTTATAGAGCATCAAGGTGATGATATGTGGCATGACACATAATGGCTAATTGTGTACCATATAGACATGTGAAGAAATAGATGAGTGACACATGGAAGTATTTTGCTACACCTCTTAATCTATGTATTTGTATTATGTTATTTTGGTTACAAGATTCTATGGAGTGAGAATGACATGTGGCATGATCACACTTAATCAACTAGTCATATATCTTAGTAATTTGTCATTTGGGTTGAAGTTTGTGAAAAAGTGAGATGATGACACATGGATAAATCTTGCTCAATCAGTTGGTCACTTGTTTTGTTGACATAAGAATGTAAGTAAATGTTTTAAATAGAGTGAGATGAAGATGTGTGGTTGAATCTCAATCACTTATTTTAAAAATTTAACCACTTTTCCAAAAACTTGAGAGCAACCAAGATGTTGACATGCTGAATAATGTCATGTAGTTAGTTATTGGTATTTTGAAGTTCGAATAAATGTTGATAGTTAATGATTTTTTAATTAAAAAAATGATACTTATCAATTCAAAACTGAGTTGTAAACTAAATATGACTTGTAAAGCAAATCCGATAACTTGGACAATAATATTTATTAACTTAGTCAAATAAAAATAAAATTTGACCTTTTCATTGATCATTAGCTCAAATTTATGACAAAATTTATAAAATAAAAAAGATAATAATATAATTTAGACTTTGGTATGCTTGGGGTTTAAATTAATTTCATGTCTTAATGGGACCAAATATAGAATTATTTAGGACAAATGGGTCCTTATTTTAATTTTTGAAAATGGGGTGTGTTGGTCACAACACTATCCTGTAGCAAGTTATTTTATGAAATGTAAATTTATTAATGGACAAATTTCTACATACTCTCAAAAAAGTTACATGGGGCCACATTTGTTACATATTATCCTAAAATTGTTATTTAGTACCCATTAATAAAATCTATGAGCCCCTTCCATGGGACCACTTTCTTACTCTTAGCTATTTTCCTAATGACATTTTTTTTTTAATTTTATCTTTTTATATTTTATTTGTAAATGATATAACCTTGAGTTTCCTTTTATAACTCATAAGATTTATTTTGAAGGATATTTACTCTATTCCAAGTTAATTATAATTTTACTATCCATTAACATTTGTAGGCATTGGTATAATTTCCCCCCCTCAAATAATCTAACTTTATGTACTAATCCAGATGCCCATTGAAAGGGAAAATGCAAGACAAAATCATTAGAGATGTTTCTAAAGACAAATATAACCATTATAAATCATTTTAAATTACTACATTTTGCTTGATTGATATGTCTAATATTATATTTGGGTAATTTGATGATACCTTGTTTACTATAATAATTTTTTAGGAGGATCTCCATTTGAGGTTTAAAATGTGGCTAAATGTATACAAATTTTCCATATCATTTTTCATTCAAAGATGATTTTAAAGATAATACATGGTAATTATAAATCTCATTTTTCATTGCTTAAAATAAAATAATAGCATTAAATTTTTTTATTGGTTCTAAAAAATATTCTTTGAAGAGAGAAAAAAATAATCTTATGTGTAATAAATCTTGTCTATATTTATATATGCTTTCCACAAATGGAATGGGTACCATGAGCCATCAATAACATTGTTAGATTACTCTAATAATATCATAATTGAACTCATCCTCCATGAACTTGAAAGGAGAGTATGTGTTATTAATTAAATGCAATAATGTTTAAATTAAAGTAGTTCAATGGAATTGGAAAGTATAACTAGTTATAATGAAACTAAAGAGATATTATAAAACTAAACTAAAATATATATAGATAAAACCCAAAATTATGTTTATTGTTCCCCAAGACAAGGATACAAATTCTAAAATTTGTAGGTATTGACTAAAAAATTATTTTATACCAATTTGATTTGCCTCAAAGTTTGGAATATCCATGATATGGGGCCCAGATTATGACCCAACATGTCATCTCTTAAATCACAAAAAATTATGAGAACATTCCTATTATTTAATTCATTTATTGCATGTATATGATAAATATATGGTTGACCTGATATAATACCACATACTTCTAAATGAGAGACATTGCAGAGGATTGTATCTTCGAAAGGATTGATATTGTACACCACTTGACACTATTGAGTGACGATTTTCTTAGATCTTGTACTAAACCAACCAAAGAGTAGGGTTGTGGGTGAAGTGTTAATGGGAATTTAAATTTGTGAACTAATTCAAGATAAATTAGGTTATTATAACTTTAAGTGTCAACAATGATGTGTATTGGTTGGGGAATGATCCACATTTGAGAATGGAACAATATTTTGATTCCTCTATTTTTTCAAGGGTATTAGAATTGTTTTTAGTACCCAATATGGTGCTAGGCTTAGATTCCATGATATTTTTACCTTTTTCTAATGGTGTGGTGATTCCCATTATCTCAAGTTATATAAGAGGCTTTTCTAGTGTGATATTATTTATTAGAATGGTTACTCAAGTTATGAACTAAACACCACTTTCTAGTCTTGGACTACTTATTATGATCATTTATTTATTGTTACTTATTATTTGGAGGGTGTTTAGAGTTATTTCCTAATTTTGAATTTTGATTTTAATATTTATACTACTACTTGGTTTGAGACTTTGAATCTTTTGTCTTAGTATTGTATTTAGATTTTGATTTAAACTTGTAAGCATATCTATGGAATTCCTATATGGAAGAGATAGATAGGAAATCCATGTCTAACTAAATGTGAGGTCTCAAGCTTGACCTATACTTTAGAAGAAAATTTTACTCTAAATCTTAAATCCTAAGTTTGGAAAGTATTTGTATTTTTGTAGAAACTTATCTTTGCATTGGTGCAATTGGGAAAACTTAATGTATTGATCATTATAGTTTCCAACATGATAATAAGTTGCTTTTATTTATTGTATGAAACCATTCCATATGTCTATAGATGTGTCTAAACTAAGATCTTATTCATGTGTAGTGTAGTAATTTTCCCACCATTTATTAAATGATAAATAAACTTTTAGAAGAAAAATGTGATTTTATCTTGGTTTGAGAATTTATTTACCATGTAGTATGAACATGAGGTTAAACCATTTATCTAGTTCATCCACCTCTATTATACCTTCAAACATAATAATGTCTAGATTGACATGAACCTTGTATGGAATTTATGTAAATGGTTGATGATAATGATAGGTTATAGGATATTTTTTTTGCTTGAGGAGTGATAAACAATACTCACTCATTCACATGTATGAATTTATTCCAAATATTCATTTTGTCTCTACAATTCATCCTCTAATATTTTATGGATCATCTTTGGAGTTGGTGTCATTTTAGATTTATCTCCCATTTGAGGACATGAAGGAAGGTATGATGAAGTGTCATGATTCATAAACCTTATCTTGATGTAATAAAACCTCATATACATGGACATACAAATAATGATAAAAAAAAAAAAAAAAACCAATATACCACTTATGAATAATATGAAGTGTGTATTTTATGATACCATTTATCTAGGTCCCAGAAGGTGACCTAGTGGATAACTTAATTGATGTAGATTAATAAGGTTATGTGCATAATAAATTTATTAAATTCTCTAGAGTTGAAAAATGTAGATGGTACCTATTGTAGCATCAATATTCACATTTGGAGAGGATTCTTCAATCTCTTTGCTATTCAGCTACACTATGGGAACAAACCTAGGCTATGGGTCACCTATGGTATGGTTGGACCTCTAGAGAAGGCCAGCTTCCTCTTGATGGATCGCCTATACTAATGTTTGTAGTAGGAAAAAGGTTAGAAAGGTGAAAAAAGGATCCTAAGAAATATAAAAAGGGTGATGCACCAAATTTAAATGAGAACTCAATAAGCATGAAGTAAACACTAAGGATGCATAAGATAATACTAGCTCACACAATCTCACAAAACTAGCTAGTTGTATAAGTGTTTCATAAACTAGGTTTAAGAAGCAATGAATGAAGGAAAATGGGATTTATAAGACTCACTGAGAGATTGCATCAATGATAGAAAGAACACTAACTTAGAATTGCAACTAACTTGAAGACACCTAGAAATGATCAAGAAAGAAGGATAATAGGCATGGAAGATTCTCCTTCATAATGCCATCATGCAAAAGCATTGCTACACATAATTCAATAGGGAGAGATAGGTAAAGAAGGTATTTATTGATCCAAGAGGTCTTTCATACAAATTTTGACAAGGTCTAACCCTATCAAACGAGATTCTCTACTCTTCCAAAAATGAGAGAGAAAAACCTTTGTAAAATTCTAAGAGAGAGAGAGTTACAATGAGAAAGAAAATGGAAGAAATAGAGAAGGGGTAGAGAGAGGGAGCACACCACTTGAGATCATTAATTGAGCTACCACCTTTCTTAAATTCTAAACCATTTTTTATCCAATCAAGACTAACCCTTCATCAACAAGCTAACCTTCATTTTCTCCAATAGTATTTAAGCTCTTCTCATTAGCTAAGAAATGCACTAGAAGATAAGAATATGTTATGTAGATGATGAGTCATGATCTATTAGGAAGGAAAACCTTAAAGGCTCTATAAAAGAATTAAATTCTCCACTATACTCTCTAGTCCCTAAATCCCCTTGCTTTGATATTCTATGCAATATCCCACTTGATTTCATTATGAGGACAAAGTCCTCATATCCATGGACTTGATAGAGCCATGCTTAAGTTTGCTTTTAATGGCTGCATGTACCTTTTTTTGAAGCTATGACTTATTGTCCCCCCAAAAAAAAATATCACTCATTTTTTGGAACAACATTTAAACTATTTTGGTCTGATAGACCAAAATCCTCTCTTGCCATTTCAAAATTTGTCCTAAGCATTCAAATTCCTTATTTTTTAAGCTTCTCAGAAATCTACAGACTCTATAGGCTTGAATCTATGGACTCTGCAGGCTTGAATCTATAAACTCTACAGGCTTGAATCTACGGACTCTACAGGAAAAGAAATCTATAGACTCTGTAGGAAAATAAAATCTATAGACTCTACAGGCCAAGTTCAATGGGCTTCACAGGTTGATTTCTACGGACTCCATAGGAAAGAAGTAAGCTCCCAACCCCTAAGCGATTTAAAAGTTGGTTCAACGACAAGGTTCAACCAAAAGAGTTCATCGATAAGCTTCTAAGCAAGGATTGAACCATTGAACCTTGAACCATTTTGGTTCAATAGATTCAATACGTTTAAAGGTTTAACATCAGCAGCAAGAGTTCAACTGCTTCCAAGTTTAAAGGCTTCTACAGGCAGGTTTAAAGGCTTCTACAGGTAGGTTCAATCAAAAGAACAAGTTTCTGATGCTTGAATCATTAAACGATGAACCATTAAACCACTTTAGTTCAAAGGGTCAATGGGTTCAAGGTTCAAAAGGTACAATGATTAAAAGGACTTAGCCAAATAAAAAGGATGAACCGATTGAATTGATGAACCATTGAACCACTTTGGTTCAAAGGTTCAATGGGTTCAAGGTTAAAGGTTTAATAGGTTTAATGAGGCTTGTTTCAAAGAATCTTGTTTCAAGAAGTCAAAGGGAATGAACCATTGAATCATTGAACCAAAGTTGGTTCAATTGGTTGGTTCAATCGATAGGTTCAAGGGGTTGCCCCAAAGCTAAAGGATCAGATACCCTTGTAGAGGACGGTGAACCAAGGCCTAAAACCCTTGCAGAGGGTAGCAAACAAAAACTTGATAGAACCCAATGGATGTTACCAAGTGTCATCTTTCCAACCTCATTTCACTTTGTTTCTCAGAATAGCAGAAGCTACCATGTGTCTTTTGGGAGTTAAGCAGAATCCACCATGTGTCCTTTGTGAGTTAAGCAAAATTTGCCACATGTCAATGTTTGCATGAATCTAAAATGAGTCTCAAGTGTTTCTAGAATGTAACAGAAGCTGCCACATGTCCTCAACTATTTCTCAGCAGATGTTGCCATGTGTCACAATTTGAGATTTACATAAAATTGACTAAGGCAAATTTTGAAGGGCAAACAACCCTTGTATAGGTCAGGAAGGAGGCACATGGACCAATTGAAAAGACCGAAAAGCAAAGGGATTTCCCTTGAAAAAGTTCCCTCAGTGGAAAAACTAAGGCAAGAAATAATTCTTTCAGACTTTTGCCTGAAGGAATTCCTTCAGACAAAAAGTTTGAAGAAATTCAGAAAAGCTATGGGAGGAAAGTGCAAAAGAACTTCCGAAGGCCAAAGACAAAGCAGCCAGAACAATTCTTACAAACTTTTTATCTGTAGGAAAATGTCCATGGAAAAGAGTCCATGGGAAAGCTTCGAAGGAATTCGAAGACAAAAGGTCACCAAAGGACCCTGAAGGGTAAGTGCCCTTATGAGGGACTCTCAACTGCCAAATTAAAGGGCACTTCTCCAAAGCTGAAGGGTCACCTTCCCTTCGAGAGGATGCAAAACAAGAAATCTGAAGGAAGTAGCAAAAAAGGTCGAATCAAGAGAAAGATGAAGAAAGTCGAAGGGGTGACACACCCAAAGATGTCAAAGTCAAGAATGGTGAACTAGCCATTAGAAATTCAAATGTAGTGATGGGTGTGCGAACGTAAATTATAAAGTTCATAAAATAGCCATTGATTTTGAAAAGCCTTAAAGAAGAGCCAAAGAACTTAGCGACCCACTAGAAGAAAGAAGCTTGAAAGCCATCTGAAGACCACTTGAAGGGTAGATACCCTTGTGGGGGGCTCTTCTCAACCCAAAGTAGACTGTTTCTCAAGACCCCAAAGGGTAGGTCACCTTTGAGAAAGATCAAACGACAAAGCCAAAAGAATTGCTGAGGAAAGTGACATGCCCACAGATGTCAAAGTTGCGATAATGAAATAACCGTTGATCCTTGTAGGTTTAAATCTACGGACCTAAATGCATTCAAAGGCTTTAAGGCTAAGATGAGCAGGAAGTGACTAAGGAATAGAGCATCAAATTGAATTTAGGACCTGATTTAATTAACCAAAAAAGGAGGAATGATGAGGAAGGATCAAAAACATTTGCATATTAGATATGTTTCTATAAGTAGACTACCAGGTGGATATTGAAAGATGCAAATTTTTAATAACGTGACCCATTTCTCTGCATTGAGAAAAGCAAATGAGTAAATGCCCCTAAATTCTAGCCTGACTTCTTAACAAAATTCAATGCAACATGATGTGTTACAATTCCCAAGTCCTTCTTAAAGAGGCTATATAAGGGACTCTCTTGTTATTGTAAAGAGAGACTCTTTGATAATCAAAAATGAAACTCTACCCAAATTGAAAGGCATTACTAAGACTTTGAGCTTAGATTGTTGATCATAATTTGTTATTGGAATAAGAAAGCAAGTGACTTTTTAGACTTTGTGTTGTGATATCTTTGTTATTGGGGAAATTGTTCTTATGTCTTTTTCTTTAATATATTTTATGTTCCTTTAATTCAAAAAGCAGGATTAGTGCAAGTAGTTAGGAAGTTGTCCTGAAGTCAACTGTGGAGAGACTTTGTGCCCCCATAATTGCCTTTAGTGTGTTTTATTTTTTTCTATGTAAAGAACCTTGGGATGACTTTGTGCCCTCATTGTCCTTTGTATCTCATTCTTGGGCAATTCAGGTGGAGACTTTGTGCTACATTTCAATTTGTTGGTTACTACGTCCTTGTTTACATTTTGTAATTACTACCAAGAGTATTCTTGTGGTTTGTTGAATAGTACTTCTGAAAGAAGAGGAGTGATTTCTGTCATTTCCCTTGAGTTTTTTCCTTTGATTTGCATGCATCATCTATGAAGAAAGAGAGATGGATGGTTTATCCTACCCTTGAGTATTATTTTCTTTATATATATATATATATATATATATATATATAGAGAGAGAGAGAGAGATAACATATCTATAGGGAACCTCCCCTTAATGAGAGGAGAGATTAGTCCCCTTTTGATGTGGTGAACCTACACATTTGGATGACCAATCTTCCTACTTTGGCTGATTAGACCTATTTTGTTTATTAGTACACTAATCGACAAAATATTCAACCAACAATTTTTGTCGACTCTGTTGGGGACATAACCCATTATTGTTATAACCTATCCATTGTACTCAACTGGGGACATAACCCATTATTTTTATAACCTATCCATTGTAGTCTACTAGGGACATAACCCATTATTGTTATAATCTATCCATTATACTCTGTTGTGGAAGAATGAACTGCTCTAGTGCTTTCCCATTGTTAAAATTTTCCTCCCAGCCTCGCACAACAATTTTTGGCGACTCCACTAGGGATATAGTTTTTTGAATTTTGAAACCTCAAGTTTTAGATGAAATTAGTCTCTACCAATATCCATTATAGATACCATTCACCTCCACACTAACTAGGAAAGAACATGCAGTTTAAAGCCTCAAGCTTCAAACTAAAGCAAGATCAATTCTTTTCCATTTTTGTTTCACAATCTTGTAGATTCAAGGTATACACGAAGCCAAAGAGCTAAAGGTATTATTGACCTTGTATTCAAGTTGGTACAACAAAGTAATTTTGATCTATTTCCTTCACCATCTCACCTCCAACGAACCAAGAGCTTTACTCTTACTAAAGTCAGATCTCCATTGCCAGATGAAGTATCCACTTTTGTTGTTGATAAAGCTTTGCCAATAATTACCCCTCTAAGATTTGTTATTCCTCTTTTTCATAGTCATATAATGGCAGTTCAAGGCCCCTGGGGTAATGCTTTTGGTCCTCTCAATCTTACTCCACCTCTACATGAGCTTCCATGCAGTTCAAGGTAGAATTTCTCTAAATTCTATGGTGATGGGAAAGTTCATCCTGATGAACACATTACAACCTTCAGCATAGCTTGTGGCATAATTAGAGTAGAATTTGAAGATGTAGCATTTAGGCTATTTGTAGAAACATTACAAGGTGCTACTATAGATTGGTTTTATCACCTACAGGCTTGGTCAGTAACTGATTAGAATACTCTCAAAGCTAAGTTTGAAGCCATATTTAAACCTGCAGAAGATGCACATGCCCTTCTGGCTCAACTTACATAGATGAAGAAAGAGCCTCATGAACCAATGAGAGACTTCATAGCCAAATTTGACAAACTAAGAAATAGAAATCCTATAATTGCTTGACCTACAGCTGAGAATCTCAAATGTTTCTTCATTAATTCTCAGTTACCTAAAGTAAGTTTTCTTTTGAGACGTGATGGTCAAATAGATCTTGCTACAGCTCAACATTTGGCCACTAAAGTAGAAGATGATCTCATCTTAGTAGGGAAGATAAGAAGAGATCCAAATAAAAATAGACCCTCATAATCTTTTAAATATTCATTTATAGGCACCACAGATCCAATGGTATAGAAGTTGGCAAATGAGTTACTTGCTCTCAAAAAGCAAATGGCGTAGGGAATGTCTTCTTCTCCTTCATATAGAGATATGCCAAGAAGGACATTTCCAAATCAGTCATATCAAGGCAATGCTGCTAAGAATCAAGGGAAACAAAATCATCTTCCTCCCCCAAGGGAAACTTGCCCTGTAAGCTCCTCTAATCAATTCAGCAATGGGATATCTTGAAGTAGAATCAGAGTTCTCTTTCTAGCCTGAATTGAATCAAGAAAATGACGCTAATATCCTTGTAGAAAATCAAGAAGAATCAGCTAGTGACTCCCACATTGGTTTCCTAAACTACCAGGATGAACCTAAAAGTGGAGAAGCTTTTAATGGATCATATGCAGTGTTTACCAGGTCCAAGAACCAATAAATATAGCAAGATAATAAAGGGAAGATAGAGGAGCAACCTAAACCAACAATTACAATTGCTAAGCATGGAACCACTCTACCTTACTAGTCAAAGGATCTGGTGATCACCCAAAAAGTAAGTACATCAATTTCACCTTCACCTTCTACTTCAATTTTGTAAACCAGCCATCCTCCCATCCCTCCTAAAACTCAAAAGGTTGAAATACCTTCCTCTGTACCTAGCTCAATTTAGCCATTTGACATAATTGATCATGTCAAAAAGACAAAAATACAAATGTCTAAATTTGAATATTTGTAGTCCAATCCTGATCAATTGGATAAGTTGGTCCAATGTGTCAAGAATTAAATTGTCCCTGCAAGACAAAAAGCTAAAAAGGTAACTCCTGATTCCCCAAAGAACATGCCCATTCTAAATAATCTTGTCATTACTCCTCTAGCTGCTCCTAGGAAAATAGAACCTTTCTATGTTTTCTTATTAATAAATGGTCACAAGCTAAGTAATTATATTATAGACTCAGGTGCATTTGACAATGTCATGCCTGCTAAATTAGCTGAGTCTCTGGGTCTCACACTAACCAAAACTTTTGGAAGATGTTTCTCTATGGAAAACAAGTACCACTACTGGGGAAAATCAAAGATGCCTAATTTGCATTTGCAACATTTCTAGACAAGAGAATCAATATGACTATCTTGGTAGCTGACGTCTCAGCATCCTATGGCATATTGCTTAGACAAAAAAAATTCAAGGATGTGGGAGGAAAACTAAGCATGGACCTATCTGAGGCAAGGATCCCTGTCCAAGGAGTAATGAAGAGGTTGCTCCCTGAAAAGGAGGCAAAATATGTGGTCACCCAAACATCAGCCTTTAAAGCTCAAATTATTTTTGAATCCTCAGGTATGGGTAACTAATTTCTATCTATAGATGAAGTGCATGAATTACCTAATAAAATTCTTGAAAGTGTCAACCCAAAAATTAGTTCAACTAGAATAGCAAAAGAACTAGTAGGTTGCAATATAAATGAAGAAGGACCCTCCCTCTTTAATGAAGGAAAGTCTAAAGAAAAACTAGTATCTGATGAGGTATAGACTCTATAATTTGATGGTAGTTGTTCCTCTACTGATTCAAGAGCCGGGATTGTGTTGATATCTCGTCAAAGACATATGTTTCCTTCATCTTACAAATTACAATTTAGCAACGCTAACAATATAGCTGAATATAAATCTTTGTTGCTTGGATTGAAGGCTGCTCAAGGTAAAGGCATCAAGTTTCTTCATGCCAAAGGGGATGCTGAATTAGTGGTTTGTCAAATGAGAAATCTATACCAAACCAAGAATGAAAGATTATGCCACTATCGCAACCTGGTTTGGGACCAAATTGAAAGCTTTGATGCTTTCAACATTTTTGCCATACCCAGGGAGTCTAATGATAGAGCTGATGCACTTGCTATTTCAAGAACTCTTTTAGTTCCTCACTCAGAATTCAAAGAAGACAGGTATACTATTGAGCTAGTCTGTAGACCAAGTGTTCCTAAAAATGATGCTCATTGGCAAGTGTTTAATGATGATCATCAAATCATTGCCTTCTTGGAATGAAAAGACAATTTTCAACAACTACGTTTTGAAGGTAGTGAACCTCAGAAATATGAATCAGCCTCTGAATCTAGTTTAGATATAAATGAAGAATTCTTACAGCTGAAAGGAAATAAAATTCCCAAAGGCCTGGTTTCTCTTGAGAAACTATTTGATAATCATGATAGATTCATCAAACAATAGCAAATAGATTCAAGTTTCTCTCAGGGATTTGATCAAGTAAATCTGACTACTAAAGAAAATCCAAAGATGGTTAACATTGGTAAGTGTTGCATCCCTAAAGAAAGATTCAAGTTCACCACTTTACTCTATCAATACATGGATGTCTTAGCATATTCTTATGATGACCTAAATTTTCTCAGACTTGATGAAATCTGCCATGACATTCCTCTCAAGGCTGACTCAATGCCCTATAAGCAAAAATCTAGATAGTACAATCCAAAAATATCAGGTACTATTCTGTTTGAGATACAAAAAATGTTAAATGCTAGAATCATCTTCCCAATCCATCATTCCACATGGATTGCAAACATAGTGCCTATAAGGAAGAAGAATGGTAAAATTCACATTTATGTAGATTTCAAGAATCTGAATTAGTCATCTTTGAAAGATAATTACCCTTTGTCGATTATGGATCAAGTGCTTCAAACAATGACAGGTTTAGAGATGTTATCAATGCTAGATGGCTTCTCAAGATATAATCAAGTTGAAGTTGGTGAAGCAGACCAACACAAGACTGCATTCACCACACCTTGGGGTACATTTGCATATAGAAGAATGCATTTTGGCTTGATAAATGCTGGTGCCACCTTTCAGAAAGCAATGCACCTAGATTTCAAAGAGGAGATAGGTAAATTCATAGTGGTATACCTTGATGACTTAATCATCTTTTCAAAGCATCGTTATGATCATGTACACCACTTACAACAAGTGCTAGAGCGCTGCCACCAGAATGGTATTTTATTAAATGCCAAGAAGTCTATTTTTGGAGTAAAAGAGGGGAAACTCCTTGGACACATTATGTCTAAAGAAGGCACAAAGATTAACTCAGACAGAGTCAATTCTATTCAAGAACTTAATTTTCTTACAAGTAAAAATGTTGTTCACTCTTTCTTCAAAAAGGTGAATTTCTTACGGAGGTTCATCCCCGAATTTGCTGAGAAGACTAGACACATTGTGAACCTGATGAAAGAGAAGACCACCTTCAGCTAGACTAAAGAAGGCAAGTCAGCATTTCAAGATATCAAGACTACCATTTCCCATGCCCCTACCTTGGTTTTTCCAAATTAAAACAAATATTTTATCATATATAGTTATGCTTTTGAACACATGCTTTTAGTAATTCTTGTTCAACAGGACAAGGAAGGTATGGAATCTCCTATTTCTTTTATGAGTTTCCCTCTCAAAACCCATGAGATGAAGTATTCAAATATAGAGAAGCATGTTTATGTGTTGGTGAAAGCAGTCAAATATTTTTGCTTCTATATCCTGAATTCACACACTACTGTCTTAGTTCCTAACACCATAGTCAAGTTCATATTAACTCAGTAGGAATTTGGCATAAAAAGAGGCAATTAGATTACAAATATCCAAGAGTTCGATCTAGACATCAAGCCAAAAAATTTGGTCAATGGAAAAGGGCTATGCCAATTAATTGCTAACAACAAGCTAGAAGATAAACAACATGTAGAAGTTAAAGTGGAAGACACACCAACAGTCCTTTTTGTCTCCACTACTAATGAGTGGTATTCAGGTATTTCTCATTTCCTTACTTATGGTGAATGTCCTTCTCATTTGTCTTATAAAGAAAGGAGGACTATCAAGTTGAAAGCTGCTAATTTTGTCCTTTGGGACAATGGCTTATACAAGAGAAGCATATATGGAGTATTCCTTCATTGTGTAGACAAAGAGCAACAAAGCCAACTTTTGAAATCTTTCCACAATCTAGCCTGTGGAGGACATTTTTTTGCTCCTATAAATGCTCACAAGATTCTATGAGCCAGGTATTATTGGCCAACTCTTTTCCAAGATGCATATAAGTGGGTGAGAAAATGTGAAATTTGCTAGCAATTTGTTGGAAGACCCAAGTTAGTTGCCCTGCCTCTCAAGCCAGTGATCATAGAAGAACCTTTCCAGCAATGGGGGATTGATTTTATTGGGACCATAAACCCATCTTCAAGCATTGGACATGATTATGTCATTACAACAACTGACTATTTCACCAAGTGGGTAGAAGCAATCCCAACCAAGCATGCTACTTCAAAAGTTGTATGAAATTTCCTCAAGGATAATATCATTTCCAGGTTTAGAGTTCCAACCAAAATTGTTACTAACAATGCAGCTTATTTCACCTCCTAGGAGATTACACAATTTTGTTTCCATTATGGAATTACACTCTCTCATTCTTTCGATTATTTTCCACAAGGGAATGGACAAGCTGAATCAAGCAATAAGAACTTGGTAACTATCATCAAGAAGCTAGTAGATGATAATCAAAGGACATGGCATAAAGCATTGGTTGATGCTCTATGGGTAGATCGAATCACACTAAAGAGGGAAATTGATATGTCTCCTTTTCAACTTATTTATGGTATCAATGCTAAAATACCAATCAACTTAGAATTACCAGCCTTGAAATTGGCAAAGGAAATTGAAGATCAGACATATGAAAGCTCTCTTAATAAAAGAATCATGTGCTTGACTGAGCTGGATGAACAGAGAACCATGGTGGTGGACCGAATTGCTACTCATCAAAGTCTAGTAAAGAAACTCTTTGACCAAAAGGCCAAAAATCATGATTTCTAGATTGGGGATCAAGTCCTACTGTGGGACAAAAGGAGAGAACCAAAAGGGATGCATAGAAAGTTTGACTCCCTTTGGAGAGGCCCATTTATTATTCATCAACACAATGGTGAAAATATCTTTTTGCTGAAATATCAAGATGGCACACTCTTTTCTCTACCTCACAATGGGTAGCATCTGAAACACTTCAACTCTTGAAGTATCAAATCATTGCATCTATATTTATGTATATTTGTATAGTTTTTAATTCTATTTTGTTTTATTTATTTCCATTTTTGATGCCTTCCATTTTTGGGTAACATGACTCTATAGCCCAATGGTACACATGAAGACACTGGGATTTTGGATTTTACTCCCTTCAATTATTTTTTATAATTGATAGAAGTTCCCCAACTGGAGCCAACTATTGTCCCCCAAAAAAATATCACTCATTTTTTAGGACAACATTTGGACTATTTTGGTCCTATAGACCAAAATCCTCTCTTCCCATTTCAAAATTTGTCCTAAGCATTCAAATTTCTCATTTTTCAATCTTCTCATAAATCTACGGACTCTACAAGCTTGAATCTATAGACTCTGTAGGCTTGAATCTATGGACTCTACAGGCTTGAATCTACGAACTCTATAGGAAGAGAAATCTATGAACTCTACAGGAAAAGAAAATCTACGGACTCTATAGGCCAAGTTCAATGGGCTTCATAGGTTGATTTCTATGGACTTTGTAGGAAAGAAGTAAGCTCTCAACCCCTAAGCAATTTCAAAGTTGGTTCAATGACAAGGTTCAACCAAAAGAGTTCATTGGCAAGCTTCTAAGCAAGGATTGAACCATCCAACTTTGAACCATTTTGGTTCAACAGATTCAATAGGTTCAAAGGTTTAACATTAGTAGCAAGAGTTTAACTGCTTCCAGGTTTAAAGGATTCTATAGGCAGGTTTAAAGGCTTCTACAGGTAGGTTCAATCAAAAGAACAAGTTTCCAATGCTTGAATCATTGAATCGATGAACCATTGAACCACTTTGGTTCAAAGGTTTAATGGGTTCAAGGTTCAACAAGTTTAATGATCAAAAGGACTTAGCCAAATGAAAAGGATGAACCAATTGAATCAATGAACCATTGAACCACTTTGGTTCAAAATTTCAATGGGTTCAAGGTTCAACAGGTTCAATGAGGCTTGTTTCAAAGAATCTTGTTTCAAGCGGTCAAAGGGAATGAACCATTGAACTGTTGAACCAAATTTGGTTCAATCGGTAGGTTCAAGGGGTTGCCCCAAAGCCAAAGGATCAGATATCCTTATGGAGAGCAGTGAACTAATGCCTAAAACCCTTATGGAGGGCAATGAGCAAAAACCTGACAGAACCCAGTAGATGCTACAAAGTGTCATCTTCTGAGCCTCATTTCACTTTGTTTCTCAGAATAGCGAAAGCCACCATGTGTCCTTTGGGAGTTAAGCAAAATCTGCCACGTGTCCTTTGTGAGTTAAGTAGAATTCACCATGTGTCAATGTCCACATGAATCTAAAATGAGTCTCAAGTGTTTCCAGAATGCAATGGAAGCTGCCACGTGTCCTCAACTATTTCTCAGTGGATGTTGCCATGTGTCACAATTTTAGATTCACATAAAATCAAATAAGGCAAATTTTGAAGGGCAAACAACCCTTGTAGAGGTCAGGAAGGAGGCACATGGACCAATTGAAAAGACTAAAAAGCAAAGGGATTTCCTTCATAAAAGTTCCCCCGGTGGAAAGACTAAGGCAAGAAATAATTCTTTCAGACTTTTGTCTGAAGGAATTCCTTCAGACAAAAAGTATGAAGAAATTCAGAGAAGCTGTAGGAGGAAAGCCCAAAAGAATTTTTCAAGGCCAAAGACAAAGCATCTGGAACAATTCTTGTGGAATTTTTGTCTGTAGGAAAATGTCAGCAAAAAAAATTCTGCAAGAAAGCTCCGAAGGACTTTGAAGACAAAAGGCTGCCAAAGGACCCTGAAGGGCAAGTGCCCTTACGGGGAACTCTCAGATGCCAAATTAAAAGACACTTCCCCAAAGCCAAAGGGTCACCTTCCCTTCAAGAGGATGCAAAACAAGAATTCCAAAGGAAGCAAGTAGCAAAAAAGGCTAAATCAAGAGAAAGCTGAAGAAAGTCTAAGGGGTGATGCACCCAAAGATGTCAAAGTCAAGAATAGTGAACTAGCTATTGGAAATTCAAACATAGTGATGGGTGTGTGAATGTCAATTTCAAGGTTTGTAAAATAGTTGTTGATTTTGAAAAGCCTTAAAGAAGAGCCAAAGAACTTAGCGACCCGCTAGAAGAAATAAGCCCAAAAGCCATCCGAAGACCGCTCGAAGCACAGATACCCTTGCAGGGGGCTCTTCCTGACCCAAAGTGGACTATTTTTCAAGGCCTCGAAGGGTAGGTCACCTTTGAGAAAGATCAAATGACAAAGATGAAGGAAAGTGACATGCCCATAGACGTCAAAGTTGTGACAATGAAATAACCATTTATCCTTGTAGGTTTAAATCTACGGACCCAAATGCATTCAAAGGCTTTAAGGCTAAGATCAGTAGGAAACGCCTAAGGAAAAGAGCATCAAATTAAATCCAAGAGCTAATTCAATTAACCAAAAAAGGAAGAATGATGAGGAAGAATCAGAAACATTTACACATCAGATATGTTTCTAGAAGTAGACCTCTAGGTGGATATTGAAAGATACAAACTTTTAAATAGCGTGACCCATTTCTTTGCATTGAGAAAAGCAAATGGGTAAATGCTCTTAAATTCCATCCTATCTTCTTAACAAAATTGAATTCAACATGATGTGTTACAATTCCCAAGTCCTTCTTGAAGAGGCTATATAAGGGACTCTCTTGTTATTGTAAAGAGACACTCTCTGATAATCAGAAATGAAACTCTGCCCAAATTGAAAGGCATTACTGAGACTTTGAGCTCAGATTTTTGATCATATTTTGTTATTGGAATAAGAAAGCAAGTGACTTTTTAGACTTTGTGCTGTGATATCATTGTTATTGGGGAAACTATTCTTATGTCTTTTTCCTTAATATATTTTCTATTCCTTTAATTCAACAAGCAAGATTAGTGAAAGTATTCAGGAAGTTGTCCTGAATTCAACTATGGAGAGACTTTGTGCCCCCATAATTTCCTTTAGTGTGTTTTATTTTTTGTTTTTGTGTAAAGGACCTTGGGATGACTTTGTGCCCTCATTGTCCTTTGTATCTCACTTTTGGGCAATTTAGGTGGAGACTTTGTGCTACATCTCAATTTGCTAGTTACTACGTCCTTGGTTACATTTTTTAATTATTACTAAGAGTATTCTTGTGGTTTGTTGAATAGTACTTCTGAAAGAAGAGGCGTGCTTTCTATCTTTTCCCTTGATATTTTTCCTTTGATTTAAACGCATCATCTCTAAAGATAGAGAGATGGATGGTTTATCCTACCCTTGAGTATTATTTTCTATTTACATATATATATATATATATATATATATATATATATATATATATATATATATATATATATATATATATATATATATATATATAATATATCATATCTATAGGGAACCTCCCATTGATGAGAGGAGAGATTAGTCCCCTTTTGATGTGGTGAACCTACACATTTGGATGACCAATCTTCCTACTTTGGTTGATCAGACCTATTTTGTTTATCAGTACGCTGATTGACAAAATATTCAACCAACATGACTATGTCAAAGGATAAAAATACTTTTCCATAATCACACATCTGCCCCTACTTTAAATCTTGAGCATAAGTCTACTTTATAACTTGTATTTTATCAAGCTCTAATGGTGATGGGTAAAACTATAGGCCTTACTTCTGGTTCAACCTAAGTTACTTTTGTTCTTTATTGAAGTTTCCAAGTTTTTAACTTCTAATATTGATCACTAATCTTGATCTGATCTTCTCGATTGTGACACTTGTCAGTTATTTATTTAACCTCAGGATCTTATTGTCAATTTCATTTGGCTTCATTCTTGTACCACATATCAGGCTTCATTCTCATACCACATATCAAACTCTTGTTTAATCTAAGCTTATTTACCCTTTAACCTTATATGCATTATCTATATCCTTGGTTTAATTTAATTCATGTCATCGATCCCCTTCTGCTTGATCGAACATGTACCATTGATCCATTAAGTCACTATGATCATAACACTTATCAGCCCTTCATTTGATCTTAAGATCCTCTAACTTTTTGAATTGATTCTCACCATTAGATCTTAGGTGCATGATCAAATATGATCCATTAGATATTTTAGATCCATTGATGTCATCAAGTTACTGCTCATGTTGGATCTTTGATCTGATCAAACACCAATTATTGATCTTATTCCAGGCACTTTTTGACTCTTTAACCTTGAGAATGTTATATATATTCTACCCAATCTCCTAATATATTGACACCTATTATATATGCATTCAACCTTAGTATCATTTGAACCCAAACATTTACTTAGCATAGCTTTATTTTGATGTTTCTATGCACGTCCTAGACTATTGGTTTAACTATAAAGCTTTATATCTTAAGATATAAAATACATCAAGATATGAAATTTGTAAAGGATGATATATTCATGAAATAATCATGTCCATGAAATATTTTGGCCTGAGGGGTTTTCTAACTGAACCTATTAAATGCACAACCAACTTGATCTATTTATTTGTGCATGATGTTTGATGAGGGCCTAGTTCTTCTAGGCTTTCTAAAGTCATTTCTTGATCACCCATTTCGATAAGGACTCTACTCTACTTATTTATGTAGGAAAAATATTTTCATGTGGGCCAAAATGTCCAAAATTTATGGAGACTCATAGAGAATCATGCATGCTATGCTTGAGAACCTAGACTAGTTGCATTGTCTAGTCTATTGGGCATAGAGTCTCTACTTTGGTTCAACATATTGATTTGAAGCTAGAAATGACTACCAACCCTTGGATAATTCCTCTCGAAACAAATGAGGACAAAAATGAACAAAACAAAACAAAGTGCCTAAGGCACTTCTTGAATCGAAACATAGAACATAACATAAATTATCCTAAATAAAGCAAGCACTACTAACCTAAGGAAATAAAAAAACTAAGACAAAAGGGAAGCAAACTAATACTTATGCTAATCACTTATTGAAACAAATCAAACCTAATATAACTAACCTACAATGACAAGCTTCCGTTTAGGGTCAAATGGAAAGTTATTTGGTTCACCTTGGAACTTTGAATCATGTTTACCATTTATCGATAGCTTGCTTTTATAGCTAAGAGTAATTAGATGCTCATGTCTTCTAGGGGAAGCAACTAGTTCCTCTACAAAAAATTTTAGGTGCATGAATTTTATACATGAGTCCAATACCCAATCATACTCCTCTCAAGTTTGTGGACTTTGCAAGAACATCTTCAATTCTTCTTCACTTATGAGTTGTTGACTATGATCATGTTGGGCAATTTGGTGTGTCTCCTTTAACATATCTAAAAGGCTGACCTCTAAGGGAGATGGATCTAATCTTGGGACTTCTTGAGGAAACTTGAGCTCATTATTAGCTTCTAAAATTAGAGATATGTCTAAATTTGAAGAGAAAAGTTAATAATCATGTTTGAAAAGTTCAAACATGTCATCTCCTAAGAGAATACCTACTTCTTACTTGATGAAAGCACTTTCCTCAGCCTACAATGTACCACATTAAAGTAAATAATAACTTGAATGAAAGACATCAAACAAATATATATATTTATTCTCATGAAGCTGCAATTAAATTGGAGCTTCTTCAAATTGAATGTCAAAAGTAAGCATATCAATTTCTTGACCACAATCATGAGGCTACAAGTCTTCTTTTTATATTTCAAATTGGTCAATAAAAATTATTTCATATTCAACATCAAGATAATGTTCAAGCATGTTCTCAATTTCAGCTTGTTCTTTACCTTTTTTTATTGATTGGTACTTGTGTTCTACTACTTATGTAAGCTCGTGTCCTTCATGATGAATGGTAGATCTTGATTCATCGAAGAAATCATGGGAAACACCTTCAACTTATATAAATATAGTGTCTTCCTCTTGTACATCAACAACCTCCTCTTCATGTACTTGTTCTTGTACTTGTATCTCAACCTCTATCTCATCTTCTTTGACATCATGAAATATGAAATCATACTTGTCCTTTCCAAGTGGTGTCCTAATAATTATTTCTTCCTCTTGGTCACTCAAGTCACTTTCATTTTCTATTTCCTTAGCTACATCTTCTTGATTTCCTCATAAAGGAGAGGCTCTTTCTCAAAGAGTGGCATAATAGACCCTTGAAAATATTTAGTAAGATGAGAAAGGTCCAAAGAAGTTACCATAAATACATAATTTTGCTCATGGGACTGATCTTATTGGATCAACTTCACCTCCTCTCTCAATTTCATTATTTCTTGAATGGATTTCTATGAAAGAAAGGCTCTTGTATTTTGAGGGGAAAGGAGTGGAGGCTAAATAATCTCCTGATTGATCTTAAATTTAGCATCTTAGCCTATGCCTAAAAGTTATTCCTTCTTTATTGCTTGTTGAATTTGATTCCAAGGCATAAACTTAGGTTTAGAAAGCTCTATTTCTATACTTGTTCTTACTATGGGCGGGAAAGAATAAATTTGTTGTTGTTTTGCCTTTGTAGATGCTATTGAATGTTGGAGATGTTAATTTGTAAGCTCAATTTTCTTGGCTAAACTAGCCTCAAAATCATGGACCAATTGGTTAGAGATGTCTCCCTACAAAACGAAAGATGAATTCTCCTGTATGATTTGTTGAGAAATATTGAGATTAGTCTCCTCAAAACATATTTGTTCAACCTTCTAAGGCATATCTTGGAGACACTTCTAGGTAGGAAAGTTAGGCAAGGTCTAAATGGACTTTTGAGGGATATGATAAACTTTGGTTTGGCATTTATGAAGGGAAAATGGAAGCTCTATGAGAACATCATGATGATTATGATTACATTGGGATTCCTCATAAGCTACTATCCTCTCTTCAATGCTTACTATTAGACCACTTATGTCTAGAATATCAGAAATAAAATGTGAGTGGCCTTGCCTTATGAAGGATCCACCTACCTCTTTAGATTTCTACAAATTAACTCTCATGTTTTGAATTGATGCTTAGAAATCTCTTGTCCATAGCTCTTTTGGGTATTTATGCTTATCATCTATTTATGATAGCCAAAAAAGGTTTGTTTGAAGCTTGAGATGGATTTATTTGGGGCTTGATAGGTCTAATTAGGAATACAACAAGATTCATGAGGGTTATCATAGGATTGGTATGGGTCATTAGACTATTGGTAAGGATCTTTACATGGTTAGTAATTCTCACAATAAGGCTAATAGAGATCATGGTAGGGATGATATGGGTCATGAGGAAGGTAAGATCCATTCCCTTAATAGCAAGGATCATGAGAAAATTGATCAAGATCATCATAACTTTGATAAAACTCTTGATAAGGTTGATTAGGCTCATATAGATCATGAGGATCATGTTGGAACTATTGATAAGGAGGTAGATGATAGGGTTATCCACCATAGTTGTTCATATAAACATTAGATGCAAAAAATAATTAAAATATTTAACAAGATATAATTGGGTTGCTTAAAATTAGAGTCTTTGATTTAGAGTCACCATTGGCGCTAACTTACTTACTTCCAAAAACTGATTAGAGGAAAGACACAATAAAAATATTTCCACTCTTTTAGATCTTGGTCCCACTAGGCATGCTAGAAATTATTGTAGGATAAATTTACACTATTGGAGATGGTTTTTCAAGATCTCTTCAATTGAGTTAAACTATGGGAATAACCCCAGGCTATGGGTCATCTATGGTGGGGTTTGACCTCTGAAGAAGATCAGTTCCCTCTTGATGGATCACCTATACTAATGTTTGTACTGGGAAAAGGGTTAGAAAGGGGGGAAAGGGATCCTAAGAAAGATAACAAGAGTGATTCACTAAATTTAAATGATAACTCACATAAGCATGAAGTAAGCACTAAGGAAGCATAATAAAATGATAGCTCACACAATCTCATAAAACTAGCTATTTGCATAAGTGTTTCATAAACTAGGTTCAAGAAGCAATGAATGAAGGCAAAGAGGAGTTCTAAGACTCACTAAGAGATTGCATCAATGATAGAAATAAAACTAGCTTAGACCTGCAACTAACATGAAGACACTTAGAAATGAGCAAGAAAGAAGGACAATGGGCATGGAATATTTTCCTTCATAATGCCATCATGCACAATATTTGCTACACAAAATTCAAAGGGGAGAGATAGGTAAAGAAATTCTTTATTTCTTCAAGAGATATTTTATACAAATTTTTATAGGGTCTAACCTTATGAAATGAGAGTCTCTGCTCTTCCAAAAATGAGAGAGAAAAAACTCATCAAAAGTTTGAGAGAGAGTTACAACAAGAAAGAAAATGGAAGAAATAGAGAAGAGGTGGAGAGAGAGGGAGCACACCATCTGAGATCATTAATTGAGCTACCACCTTTCTTTAATTTTGAACCATTTTTATCCAATTATGACTAACCCTTCATTAACAAGATAATATTCATTTGCTCCAATAGTCTTCAATCTCTTCTCATTGGTTGAGAAATGCACTAGAAGACAAGAATCTATTTTTTAGATGATGAGTCATGATCTATTAGGAAGGAAAACATTAAAGGCTTTATAAAAGAATTGAATGCTCCACTATACTCTCTAATCCTCAAATCCCCTTGCTTTGATCTTCTATGTCATCTCCCACTGGCTTTTATTATGAGGACAATAATCCATCAACTTGATAAAGCCATGCTTAAGTTTTATTTTATCATCTACAAGTACCTATTTATCAAATCTATGACCATGTCAAAGGACAAAAAAACTTTTTTATAATCACACATCTACCCCTACTTCAAATCTTAAGCATATATCTATTTTATATCTTTTATTTTATCGAGCTCTAATGGTGATAGGTAAATCTATAGGACTTACTTTTGAATTGACCTAAGTCACTTTTGTTCTTTATTGAAGTATCCTAGTTTTAAAATTTTAATATTGATCACCAATCTTGATCCAAGCTTCTTAATCATGACACTTGTCATCTCTTCATTTAACCTAGGATCCTGCTATCAATTTCATCCATCTCCACACTTGCACTATGTGTTGACCTCACATTTAATCTATTCTTATTAACCCTTTGACCCTATACTTTGACCCTATACACACCATCAATCTCCTTGGTCTAATTTAACATGTGTTGTTGATCTCTTTTTACTTGATTGAACATGCCCCATTGATTTGCTAAGTCACTATTATCATGAAACTTGTCAACCCTTCACTTGATCTTAATATCCTCTAAATTTTTGACTTGATGCTCATCATTAGATATTTGGGACCCACTGATGTCATTAGGTTTCCACTCACAATTATATCTTTGATCTGATCAAAATTCAATCATTGAACTTGTTACAGGCACTTTTTGACTTTTTAGCCTTTTAGATGTGGTAGATCTTCAACCTAAACTCCCAAGGTCTTGACACTTTTTATATTTGCATTCAACCTTAGGATCATTTGAACCTATATGGTTACTTACTATAGCTTTATCTTTACATCTATATGCACGTCCCAAACTACTAGTTTAACTTTGAAGCTTTATATCTTGAGATATAAAAGACATCAAGATCTAAAATTTGTAGAGGATGATCTAGGAATGAAATACATTATGTCCATGTAATATTTTAGCCTAGGAGGATTTCTAAGTGAATATATTTAATGCAAAACTAACTTGATATGTTTATTTTTGTGCATGATGTTTGATAATGTGCTAGTTCTTATAGGCTTTCTAAAGTCATTTCTTGATCATTCATTTCAATCAAGACTCTGCTCTACTGATTTATCTAGCAAAAATCTTGGCATGTGGGACAAAATGGCCAATATTTTTGGTGACTCATAGGGAAGCATGCATGCTATACTTGAGGACCCAGACTAGTTGCCTTATTTAATCCCTCTCTTAGGCATGAATAGACTCTACCAAGATGGATCTTTATAACCTCCTAATATAAATAGATGAATGTTTTAGATTTCATTGTTCTAGTATAGGTGTTAATATCATTTTGATTTGCATATGTGGTAGAAATCTCTCCCTTGTCAAATCTTGATCTCACCTAGTTACTAGTTTATCTTGTTATGAAGGTCCTATTTAGGGTTTCATGTCATTTGATTAAAGCTGGTAAGTGGATACATTGACTAGTTAGTGCCTTGAATTAGGATTTTACATCACTTCCCTCAAGTTTTGATCACTTGGTGAACCTATGCATGAAATGTTGATGTATAATAGACATTTGGAGTTGTAGATTTAGTCTTTTTCTTATCTCATTAGTGTTTTTAGAAGTTCAAATAGAGTGGATGAGTAATTAATTTAGGTACATCACCAACATTATCTTAGATTTCCCTTTCAGTTATCTTTATCTCCCTTTTCACCCCAAAAATTAGTAGGTTTTAATGGAAATGATATAAGTGATACATCAAAGGAGTTAGCCTCATTAAAAATCATAGATGTATGACCCAAGATTAAGTAATACACAACCTAGGATCATTCCCATGTTGGATTATATTTTAGTAGAGGACCTAAACAATCCTTTGCTCAATGAGGGTACAATATAAGTCTCTAACAGTACCCGGTATTGCACACCCATGCTAACTTCCTTTCCCTTCATCTGCAAGGACTTTGCTACTAGTTTTTATTATGTGGGTATCCCTCATTCCTCCAAGTATTCTTTAAATAGAGACTTATAATTGGTTATAGATAGGACATCCCAGAGGGAAATGTTGGTTGGAACCTTATTTAGCTACTCCACCACATTGTATGACCCTAGAGGTGGGACTTTAGGGTATTTTACCTTGTTTTGCACTATTTTGATCCACTTTTGATATGTTAGAGGTAGAGGTTTGGGTACTGGGCTCTTTTAAAAAGTCATTTTGGGCCTTGTGATGGGTTATGGGCTCTTGGACAATCTCTTCTTGGAGTGCATGTAATAGTCAAATGGAACCTGCAAATCTTCCTACATGGAAACTTCACTCACATAGACTACATTTAAACCTTTTATCTAAGAGAAAAGTGTGTGTTCTGGGGCTATTTTTTAATCTTTTTCTAGGGAAATCCCTTGCATATGTACCATCAATATGGCATTATCCACCCCTGGGGATTGATATCCATAAGTTGAAGTAGGTGTATTCCCTTGTCGATGCTACTCAATAATTTTTTGTTGTAGATTGATTCTTAGGTGATTTTAGGGTCCATGTGCATCATTACAAGGGAAGCACCATGAATTAGAATCATCTATGAAGTTTTTTTGGCCAAATAATAACTCTTTATTTTCATTTGGTGACACTATATGTAAGGGATCAAGAACTGTAACCATCTAATTCATGGGTCACATATGATGGTTCGATGCTTGGTGGTTTAGCACTTGGTGATTATGTCTTTTCATCTTTGGGTACTAATTCTAATGGTATGGTACTCTTTTTTCTTGGTAGATCTAGAATGGGGGATTTGAAGACATAGCCTACTACCTTTTAAGGTTTATTATTTCATTAGAGAATTTTTGCAAGATACTCTTCATGTCATTCATCTCCATATCTAGAGAGGATTGAATGAACATGCTCTCCTGAGTGTATGGGTACACATACATAGAAGGCAATGTTTACAAGGTACTCAAATATTCTTCTTGAGGTGGCATTAATATTTCTAGGAACATTGGCATTGGTAGTCGAGGAGGGAGATTTCCTACATCTATTAAGTTATTCTCATATTTTACTACTAGTTCATATGCATCTGGCATCATTTGGCCTCCAAGAGATTAAATTATAATAGCAATATCTAATTTTAAGGCCTCAATTTAAAATATAATGGCCATGCCTATAGGTGGTTAAGCTTCTATTAGAATCCTTTGCCATGTCTTCTCAAACCTAGTATTGAAATTAATAATAGCCTCTTATGGGGATATTTTAATGGTGATTAATTATTTTAAGAGAGACAACCAATCCACCTTCTCATTGAATCATTCAAAGAATTTTTTTGCCAAGTCATCCTAGGTGGCTATAGAGTTAGGAAGCAAAGATCAGTACCAGTCAAGGGCTCATCTTTTAAAAGAAGTCACCATTAGCCTTAAGGCAACTTTTTTTTTCATGACATAATGCATAGTGCATACATTCATGACATATTGAAGATGTTCCATAACATTTTTGAATTCCTCCCATAAGAATTTATGGAGCACCTTTAAGGCATTCATAGGAATAGGTTCCCATGTGGATGGGGGTGGCAAAGGGATAAGCAGGATACTACTATTCTATGCTATAAAATTCTTTTGTGTTCCTAAAATAGCTATCTATTATTATTTTTTAGTAGCATTGGATCTCACAGTCCTTTGGTGGGTTGGATCTCATACAGGTGGTGTTACTAAATTTGGGTTCTTCATTATTTATGACCTTATGATAGGTATTTGTCTCATAAAATTAGGTTCTTTATCATGTAGATTTGTATTTTAGTTCCCATTGGGCATGCCAAAAAATAAAAATTATTTATGCCTAAATCCTTCACTTCAAGTGAAACAACCTTCTATGGGAAGCTTTATAGGAGTGGGACCAAATTGTGATATGTAAAGTAACCCCCAAGATTTTAAAATCTAAATCTTTGATTTGATTTGGGGGATGAAAAGAGATAAGAAAAAAATGTGAACAATACTAAAAATAAACTAAGGTGATGTGCCAAGATATTTAAAACATTAACATATGATTTCATAAAATATCTTGATTACTTAAACACTATAGACCATTAAAGGAGCATAAATCATGAATTAAAGTCTATGATGTAAACCAAAATCACTACTATAGAAGTAGAGAAAGGGAATAACAAACAATAAGAATTATGCACTCGGTTTGACACAAAATACCACATCCTATTCATTGTTAGGTGGAGAATAGAGTGCAAAAAGCCTCAAGGGGCACAATACAAAACATTCAATTCCACCCATGAAGGGCACCTACTAAGGTCTTAAAATGAAAAAATACTAGCTACTGCTACTTCTATTCTAGAACTACAATAAATGGCTTCTCTAAAAAAAATCAAGATTATAAATAAAAATGATAACCCTTTACAAAGGAAAAGGGCCGTAAATATAAAGGTCCAAAACCTTCTCATGAAAGTGACACCTAGAAATCCTAACACTCATACCAATGGTGAGGCCATTACAACCAAAAGGAGAACTCTAGATCATGAGTGTAGTTGGCCTATAGATATTGGATATGGCACAACTACATCATTTTATGATGTCCATGATACTTAGGATAATCATTGTGGTACCATGCATTCATCTTTGGAACTATCTCCATTATGCCATTGGGGATTGACTCACTTTGACCAATGGTTCATATGCTAGTTTTTATACTCGTTTTTGCTATTTAATATTCAGAAGAAATAAGAAACTAAGATTAATGGTTAGGGGTTAGATGATACCCAAATTAAGTTACATACCATATCCAGACGTTGAAGGGACTCCTCTTTGGCTGTGGAGGATGACACCTGTAGATAAGAAAGACTTAAACATAGAAAATGTTAGATAGATATATGGTGGACTGCCAAGCAATATGCTCGGTCCCAAAAGTGCAAAGACTTCCTTGAGGGATGATAGTCCACTATTTATAAGTAAAAGTGTCAGAAATAAAGAAATGACAAATGACTAACAAAGAGGAATTAGATAATGCTTACCTATTTCTTTGCAGTCAGTCTACCATAGTCACTGACGTCAATAGTCCTACTAGCGTCAGTTGGTCAATATGCCAATGTCAGTTAGGATGCCGACATCGATAGGGGCAATGGTCCTTGGACGGGTCTCAATTTTGTGCCCATGGTCGACAGAGGGAGTTTGGGAGTTAAAAGGGTCTATGCAAGGTTACAGGGAGACAAATAAGGTCCATAGAAGGACAAAGGTAGATGATAGGTTGTCAAAAAGGGTCAAGATAAAAGGAAGGCTTTATAGCCTCTCCAAGAAGAAAGCCAGGTCTGGTTAAAGGTCGGGTCTGGTCTAGTAGTATTTAGAGATAGAAAATTGACAAATTACTAATGTGTTCTAAATACTAAAATGAAAGGCAAAAGAACTAATTAGCTCTGGTGAGATGAAGAACCAAGGTGTTAAATGCTTGTGCCTGTTATGGCTGATGTCCAGGTCCCCATGCAATGCTTCAGTCCAATCTAGAGCGATTGGTGTAGAGTCTTTGTGGCCAAGGGAGTGTTAGTTGAAGTCTGATACTTGGTGATGTCTTAGAGTGTGCACGTCCAAGAGTGAGAGAGAGAAGAATGATTAAAAGAGTCCCCGCAATTTTAATAGTCCAAAAAACCCCTAACTCGACATTAGAAGTCGGTTTAAGTAATCGATGTCGGTGGTTCTGCCGATGTTGACTGATAGTTGACCGATGTCAGTGGGTGGAGAAAGAGTAAAAGGGCTAAGAAGCCCGTTCTCCATCTACCAAGTGCATAGTCCATTGGTGAACGGTCAAATGGCAAGGTTATTAAGCATGAGGGTTAGTTAGGCAGTTGGAAAGGAGTGAGAATAGGTCTTAGGGAGATGACTTAGTCTCAAGATGAGTCATAGGGTGGGAAATGGTCCAAGGCAAGGTGTCCAAGGTGAGGTGTCCTAGGTGAGGTGTCCTAGGTGATGTGGCTAGGGTGATATCATTAATTTAAAATAAGTAATTTATTTTAAATTAATAAAGTGTGGAGGTGTTTAAGAGGGGACCAAGGGGTGTCGACACAATTTAGGTGTCTACATTTGCCCCTTTTTGTCTTATTAGTTGTTCTTAGATGAACTGCAAGACAAAAATAAGGTGTTGTTGCCCCAGGTATGGGATGAGGTCATTTTTATCTTGTTAGTTTTTTTGATGAACTGTGAGACAAAAATAAGGTGTTAGTTTCCAAAAAGTAAGGGATGAGGTATTCCCCCTCAAAGCGGGAGTCGAGGGAAGAGAACCTAAAATTGATTGCCGATTTGATAGGCAGTCGATGGGTATGGTGAAGTTTGAGTGTGAACACTGCAATAGTTGAGATTGCACATATACCACTTCACATGATAGATAGGTCAAATTGTCGTAGTCAAAGGTCGAGGAGTGTTAAAATCAAAATAACTAAGCCCCAAGATTTAGTCGTAGCTGATTGGGTTAAACAATCAAAGTTATAGCTCCAATGGTCATCATGTTTCAAGTATCTCAGGCTCAGGAAGTGCCCTTGGAAAACATGAAAATGTCACAAGTAGTGGGGATCAACTTGGGTGCGATCCAATACTTGTGAGGTCGTAATGTGGTGTGCAAACAATTTTCTAACAATTTGTGAGGTAGCACATATGCAATCAAAACAACTAAGGCAGAGTTGTCTCAGAAGTGGTCATGGTTTGAGGAGATAGTCATGATCTCCAGGGTCATTGGTTGAGTCGGGTCGAGATATAAGTTATCTCAAGAGTTGTGTGTTGCAGTCAAGGAGATATATGTGATCTCCAATGTGCCCCATGAGAAGTCTAAGGTGACTTATTTCAATGTTAAGGCTAATTATTTGGTCATGATTTTAGGTTAGACGAAGGAATGGTCGAGCTAACCTCAGAGGACCCCATGTCAACTGAGTGCTGCCTACATAGCCCCTGTTTGAAGGGCCTCAGGCCAATGTAGTTCTCTCCAAAAGGGAAGAAGAGGGTCGGTTATGGATTGGGTTGGACTAGGTTAAGTCATGGTTAAAGGTTAAATGGTTTGTCCATCAAGTGAAAAAATGGATGGTTGAGCTAACCCCAAAAGACGTCATGTCATCTGAGTGTTGCCTACATAGCCCCTATTTTAAAGGCCTCAAGCCAATGTAGTTTAGAAGAAGATTCAAAATGATTGATAATTGTTTTGGTCAGGTTAGTGTTGTTAGCATTTCCCATGTGTCTAATGGTACATGCCTGAAATGATGAAGATATGATGATGTTACAGCTTTATCCATATTATGTGATGGTGTATTCTGTAACATTGGTTATGTGGTTTTTCATCCCTAGCAATTTTCCATATTAGTGATGGTGTATGCCAAAAATGAATTGAGGATGATGTTATAGCCTTTTCCATATTGTGTGATGGTATATTCTATAACATTGGTTATGTGGGGTGTTGACGCTGGAAAGTGCACCCTGTGGTAGGAAATCAGATTCCTGCCCTCTCCCCGCAACATGGAAACCCCTCTCTCGCCTGTGGGACGGCGAAGCAGGAGAGGAGAGTCTCTAGGTATGGGCTAGTTCCCTCTGATGTATCTTGTTTGTTTCAGGTAGCACAAAATATAGGTATATAGGTATACTGGGGGGGATGAAAAGAGATAGAGAAAAAGCATGAAAACAAACAGCCTACTCTAAAAGAGGTGATACACCAAAAACAGGTTGACCTTCCACATCCACACTCTGGATCAAGGAAAAACATACATACACTCAAATCTGGTAGAAAAGACCAGGTCTCTGGGATGAAAAGGAGGTTCTTATGGAAAGCACAAGAAATAGGGACTCACCAAGGTGCTGAGAAATACACACTATAAATGACCTCACCTGTTTTATACCTCCAAAATAGAACTCTACTCCTGGCAGCAGCAGACAGTGGCACTTTATAGATCGTAGGTTTGCTAGTGTTGAACCTGTGAGAGCATCAAGAGACAATGACTAGACACAGATTAACATTTAATGCATACACAGAAAGATCCATCCAAATAGAGGTAAAACTATCTTTTATTGATTCAGGTGGAAAATTTGGAGAGCAGTGCTCTTTACAAAAGTGGGGAAGATCCCTTCAAATGACCAAGTCTGCACATTTATAGGGAAAGAGTCCAGGGGAGTCAAGTGGCAGCTTGAGTCTCCATTACGAAGAGATAAGACACTATAGATGACATCAAAAGTCTACCAAGACCATGCTTGTTGCCTCGTTTTATGTGCTGGTCTTCTCCTCTGGCGGATGGGTGGGCTTTTTCCTATGCTCTGTAAGTGTTTTTTGCCACCTGATGTTGTGGGTGGCGAATTTTCCACCCACTGCAGTGGATTGCATGTAGGACTTCTATCGACATCGGCCGATAAGCTGCCGACTGCGATATTTTTACTGACGTCGACCTATGTAAGCTGTCGATGGTGGCAGTTTTGCCGACATCAGCCGATGTCAGTGGCCTCTTTTTCTCCACCAGCATTGTGGGTGGTGAATTTGCCACCCTCTACATTGCGTGTAGGGGGTCTCTTTTTACCAGCCTGTGTTGTGGGCGGTGATTCTATCACCCTCTACATTTTGTCTGCCCTTCCTTTTTTGCTAAGTGTCAAATGCCCCAGTTTTTTCTCTCTTCTCTTGTGAACGTTTGAAGACTCTACCTCTTGTTACCGTGAACGTCAACGAATGAGGCCGATGAACCAATGCTCTGAAATGGAGCTGTCGAACCCTGAAGACGGACCTTACAACCTGAAATGACTGGCCATGCAAAGCAAGTGTAGAAGGTGACTGAGATTTTGCCTAAGGGACAAAATTGGGTCAACAAATTGGCGACTCACAGGGTAAGCATGCCTGCTATGCTTAGAACCCATTTGCCTTACATTTCATTGGGTGCGGAGTCAGATGGTAACTTTGAAGAGAGTTCACAACAGCTTTGATAATCCCAGAATCAAAATACCTAGAATTTACCCCTAAAATGAAGGGAAACACACAAGGGTAAAAAAAACAACTACCTGTGCAACTGCACTTAGGGAAAATAGGGAAAACAACTGAAAGCAAACTATTATATACAGCTAACCAGGAATGTTCGTATCCCTCCTGGATCGAAAGGAAAATTTATTAAGTCCCCTTCCAGGTGAAGAGACTTATCGTGACAGGCAAGTAGTTGAAAGAAAAAGAGAGATGGTGACTTGCTCTTCTTGCCTGTCACCTGAGTTGGCTGAGAACCGAGTGGATATTCAAACATGCCTCCAATATATATGTATTCTGATTGTTCTAGGAGGCCTGTTGGATGCTGCTCCTTCAAATTGGTGCCTCTCACCAAGAAATTAATTGCTACCAGTTTATCATCGTAAGCCTTCTGATCTGCACAATTTTTTTGCAATGTATTATGGTCTGATTTGTTTCCCTCTGCTTCACTGAGAACTCTGTCAGACTCATCCTCTACTTCCTCTTGGCCTTCTTGAATAAGGGCAAATTTGGCAATGTCTAAAAGGGGCTCACAAAATGATTGCTCATCCCACAAGACTTCACTTATCTATTTAAAGTTTAGTTCTTAAGGGTATTCCTCCAAGGAGACAGACTTCTCCTTTTCCTTCTTGCTGATCAGGTTCTCTAGATTTTCAAAAATATTATCCTGATCTTCCTCTTTCTCATGTTTTTCAATGTAGTCGATCTCATCAAAATAGCAAAGAAGTTCATCAAACAGAGGAGGAGAGAGCTTACCATGCATTTTTTCCTCTTCAAATTGCTGGAACATCTGCATATATGCAAGGCTTGCATCTTCTCCACTGCTGATAAGGTCTTCACAAGGGGCATCAATGACGATTTCTTCTTCGTTGTCGCTCATGACAACCTCCTGAAGGACTGCAAATTGGATCTTTTGTTCCTCTCCTGCCTCTTGCAAAATAGGTTCTTCCTCGAGAAGGGGTGAAGTGGAGAAAGCAGGTGGAAGAGGGAATAGTCCTTGAGCTAGAATCGAATGATTCTCCTCTCTCCACTTAATCAGTACTTCATCTATATCAGGCACATCCTGATAACTCTCTTGGAAATGTGTAGGTGGGGTGTGTTTAGGCATGGAATGTGCTGTTTGGTCTAAACCATCCACCACACATTGGCTGAGGAATTTATTTTTAGACTCCAACTCTGTAATTCTCCTACTCAGCTCTTCTTGTAAAAGCTTTTCCTAGAGGCTGCCAGTATCATCATAGGCAGGCATAGCTTCAGCTTCTTCAAGGTTTTGAGAAAAACCTTGCTTTTCTTCTTCCTCTTTGCTGCCCCATGATTCCACTGTCTTCCCCCAATTCAGGATCTCTAAATTTGAATTATGCTCCTGTGAACAGGCAGTAACTTTGTTTTCCACAAGGACTTGAGGCTCTTCCGCAAGGTCTGAAAAAATTAACTCCCTTTCAAGGAGTAGCTTCATCCTAGCCTCTAAGTTTTTAATTTGTCTGGCTAGGTTTTCCTGGGAGAGTCTTTCGTGGAGGTGGCTAGCATGATCCCCTTCAAAGCTCTAAACTGGTTCCTGGGATTCCTTCCTCCAATCCAGAATCTGCACACTATGTTGGAGGACTTGGGGAGGTTGGGGAATGTGAGGAAAATGTTGTTGATGCGTTGGAGGAGGAACGTGCTGGCTAGTGGTACTTTTCTCAATGGAAGAACCTTGATCCAAGGAGTTGAAAATATTGATTTTCATGGGAGGTTGTTCTGATACCCTCTGGTGTTGGAAAGCCAAGCGCACGGGATTGGGAGTAGCGGTATTTGATGAGTTGGAGTGAGCAAGTGCAATTTGATAAAACAGATTTGGTGCAAAAGAGGGGGTTTTCTTTAGGTTAGGAGGGGGCACGCAAGGCTGGCTGCCTTGAAAAGATGGATTTCTCCATTTTGGCACCTCTTCCTTCATGGATTGTACAGCTTGTGCTTGCCTAAACAAGCACTCCTCTTTATACATCAGCTCCTGCTGATACTTGTGATGCTCTTCCAATATGTCGATTTCTTTTGTCTGTATCTCAAATTCCAATGCCATCTTCCTTATAGTTGCAGGGCAACTAGGAGAGCCACTTGAGGGGATTCCATAAATATTTTGAGTCTGATCGATATTATATGAAGGAGAACAAAATCCATGATTTTGTGCAACAGAAGTATACATACAAGAAATTAATGATTTTTGATGGCACCAGGCTGCTTAACCAGCAGATTTAACTCAGAGTCACTAGATGCTGGAAAACAAAAATTTGATCTACTGTAACAAGACCAACATCAATCCTGTAACCTTACTGCGTTAAAAACTAGGAGTCCCACCGGGTGTGCCAAAACTGTTGACGCTAGAAAGTGCACCCTGCGGCAGGAAAATGGATTCCTGCCCTCTCTCTGCAACATGGAAACCCCTCTCTCGCCTGTGCGATGGTAAAGCAGGAGAGGAGAGTCTCTAGGTATGGGCTAGTTCCCTCTGATGTATCTTGTTTGTTTCAGGAAGTGAAAAATATAGGTATATAGGTATACTGGGGGGGATGAAAAGAGATAGAGAAAAAGCATGAAAACAAATAGCCTACTCTAAAAGAGGTGATACACCAAAAATAGGTTGACCTTCCACATCCACACTCTGGATCAGGGAAAAACATACATACACTCAGATCTGGTAGAAAGGACCAGGTCTCTGGGATGACAGGGAGGTTCTTATGGAAAGCACAAGAAATAGGGACTCACCAAGGTGCTAAGAAATACACACTGTAAGTGACCTCACCTGTTTTATACCTCCAAAATAGAACTCTACTCCTGGTAGCAGAAGACAGTGGCACTTTATAGATTGCAAGTTTGCTGGTGTTGAACCTGTGAGAGCATCAAGAGACAATGACTGGACATAGATTAACATTCAATGCATACACAAAAAGATCCATCCAAATAGAGGTAAAACTGTCTTTTATTGATTCAGGTGGAAAATTTGGAGAGCAGTGCTCTTTACAAAAGTGGGGAAGATCCCTTCAAATGACCAAGTCTACACATTTATAGGGAAAGAGTCCAGAGGAGTCAAGTGGCAGCTTGAGTCTCCATTGGGAAGAGAGAAAACACTGTAGATGACATCACAAGTCTGCCAAGACCATGCTTGTTGCCTCATTTTGCATGCTGGTCTTCTCTTCTAGTGGTTGGGTGGGCTTTTTCCTGTGCTCTGCAAGTGTTTTCTGCCACCTGATGTTGTGGGCAGCGAATTTGCCGCCCACTACAGTGGATTGCATGTAGGACTTCTATCGACGTCGGTCGATAAGCTACCGATCGTGGCAGTTTTATCGATGTCAGCCTATGTAGGCTGCCGACGGTGGCAGTTTTGCTGATGTTGGCCGATGTCAATGGCCTCTTTTTCTCTGCTGGCGTTGTGGGCGGTGAATTTGCCGCCCTCTGCATTGCATGTAGGGGGTCTATTTTTACCCGCCCATGTTGTGGGTGGAGATTATGCCACCCTCTGCATTTTTTTTGCCCTTCCTTTTTTGCTAAGTGTCAAAAGCCCCAATTTTTTCTCTCTTCTCTTGTGAACGTTTGAAGACTCTGCCTCTTGTTACCATGAACGTCAATAAATGAGGCCGATGAACCAATTCTCTGAAATGGAGCTGTCGAACCCTAAAGACGGACCTTGCAACCCGAAACGACTGGCCATGCAAAATAGGTGTAGAAGGTGACCGAGATTTTGCTTGAGGGACAAAATTGGGTCAACAAATTGGCGACTCACAGGGTAAGCCTGCCTATTATGCTTAAAACCCATTTGCCTTACATTCCATTCGGTGCGGAGTCGGATGGTAACTTTAAAGAGAGTTCACAATAGCTTTGATAATACCAGAATCAAAATACACAGAATTTACCCCCAAAATGAAGGGAAACGCACAAGGCTAAAAAAAACAACTACCTGTGCAATTGCACTTAGGGAAAACAACTGAAAGCAAACTATTATATACAGCTAACCAGGAATGTTCGTATCCCTCCTGGATCAAAAGGAAAATTTCTTAAGTCCCCTTCCTAGCGAAGAGACTTATCGTGACAGGCAAGTAGCTAAAAAAAAAAGGGAGATGGTGACTTGCTCTTCTTGCCTGTCACCTGAGTTGGCTGAGAACCGAGTGGATATTCAAACATGCCTCCAATATATACGTATTCTGATTGTTCCAGGAGGCCTGTTGGATGCTGGTCCTTCAAATTGGTGCCCCTCACCAAGAAATTAATTGATGCCGGTTTATCATCGTAAGCCTTCTGATCTGCACAATTCTTTTGCAATGTATTATGGTCTGATTTGTTTCCCTCTGCTTTACTGAAAACTCTATCAGACTCGTCCTCTGCTTCCTCTTGGCCTTCTTGAAGAAGGGCAAATGTGGCAATGTCTAAAAGGGGCTCACAAAATGATTGCTCATCCCACAAGACTTCACTTATCTATTTAAAGTTCAGTTCTTCAAGGTATTCCTCCAAGGAGACAGACTTCTCCTTTTCCTCCTTGCTGATCAGGTTCTCTAGATTTTCAAAAATATTCTCCTGATCTTCCTCTTTCTCAAGTTTTTCAATGTAGTCGATCTCATCAAAACAGTAAGGAAGTTCATCAAACAGAGGAGGAGAGAGCTTACCATGCATTTGTTCCTCTTCAAATTGCTGGAACATCTACATATACGCAAGGCCTGCATCTTCTCCACTTTTGATAAGGTCTTCACAAGGGGCATCAATGATGATTTTTTCTTCGTTGTCGCTCATGACAACCTCCTGAAAGACTGTAGATTGGATCTTTTGTTCCTCTCCTGCCTCTTGCAAAATGGGTTCTTCCTCAAGAAGGGGTGAAGTGGAGAAAGTAGGTGGAAGAGGGAACAGTCTTTGAGCTAGAATCGAATGATTTTCTTCTCTCCACTTAATCAGTACTTCATCTATATCAGGCACGACCTGATAACTCTCTTGGAAATGTGTAGGTGGGGTGTGTTTAGGCATGGAATGTATTGTTTGGTCTGAACCGTCCACCACACATTGGCTGAGGAATTTCTTTTTAGACTCCAACTCTGTAATTCTCCTACTCAACTCTTCTTATAAAAGCTTTTCCTAGAGGCTGCCAGTATCATCATAGGCAGGCATAGCTTCAGCTTCTTCAAGGTTTTGAGAAAAACCTTGATTTTCTTTGTCCTCTTTGCTGCCCCATGATTCCACTGTCTTCCCCTAATTCAGGATCTCTGAATTTGAATTATGCTCCTATGAACAGGTAGTAACTTCATTTTCCACAAGGACCTGAGGCTCTTCCACAAGGTCTGAAAAAATTAACTCCCTTTCAAGGAGTAGCTTCATCCTAGCCTCTAAGTTTTTAATTTGTCTGGCTAGGTTTTCCTGGAAGAGTCTTTCTTGGAGGTGGCTTACATGATCCCCTTCAAAGCTCTAAACTGGTTCCTGGGATTCCTTCCTCCAATCTAGAATCTGCACACTATGATGAAGGACTTGGGGAGGTTGGGGAATGTGAGGAAAACATTGTTGATGCATTGGAGGAGGGACGTGCTGGCTAGTGGTACTTTTCTCAATGGAAGAACCTTGATCTAAGGAGTTGAAAAGATTGATTTTCATGGGAGGTTGTTCTGATACCCTCTGGTGTTGGAAAGCCAGGCACACAGAATTGGGAGGAGCAGTATTTGATGAGTTGGAGTGAGCAAGTGCAATTTGATAAAATAGATTTGGTGCAAAAGAGGGGGTTTTCTTTAGGTTAGGAGGGGGCACGCAAGGTTGGCTGCCTTGAAAAGATGGATATCTCCATTTTGGCACCTCTTCCTTCATGGATTGTACAACTTGTGCTTGCCTAAACAAGCACTCCTCTTTATACATCAGCTCCTGCTGATACTTGTGCTGCTCTTCCAATCTGTCGATTTCTTTTGTCTATCTCTCAAATGCCAACACCATCTCCCTTATAGTTGCAGGGCAACTAGGAGAGCCACTTGAGGGGATTCCATAAATATTTTGAGTCTGATCGATATTATATGAAGGAGAACAAAATCCATGATTTTGTGCAAAAAAAGTATACATACAAGAAATGGATGAATTTTTATGGCACCAGGCTGCTTAACCAGTGGATTTAACTCGGAGTCGCCAGATGCTGAAAAACAAAAATTTGATCTACTATAACAGGACCAACATCAATCTTGTAACCTTACTGCGTTAAAAACTAGGAGTCCCACTGGGCGTGCCAAAACTGTTGACGCTGAAAAGTGCACCCTACGGCAGGAAAATGGATTCCTGCACTCTCCCCGTAACATAGAAACCCCTCTCTTTTCTGTGGGATGGTGAAGCAGGAGAGGAGAGTCTCTAGGTATGGGGTAGTTCCCTCTGATGTATCTTGTTTGTTTTAGGTAGCGCAAAATATAGGTATATAGGTATACTGGGGGGATGGAAAGAGATAGAGAAAAAGCATGAAAACAAACAGCCTACTCTAAAAGAGGTGATACACCAAAAATAGGTTGACCTTCCACATCCACACTCCAGATCAGGGAAAAACATATATACACTCAGATCTGGTAGAAAAGACTAGGTCTCTGGGATGACAAGGAGGTTCTTATGGAAAGTACAAGAAATAGGGACTCACCAAGGTGCTGAGAAATACACACTGTAAGTGACCTCACCTATTTTATACCTCCAAAATAGAACTCTACTCCTGGCAGCAGCAGACAGTGGCACTTTATTGATCGCAGGTTTGTTGGTGTTGAACCTGTGAGATCATCAAGAGACAATGACTGGACACAAATTAACATTCAATGCATACACAAAAAGATCCATCCAAATAGAGGTAAAACTTTCTTTTATTGATTCAGGTGGAAAATTTGGAGAGCAGTGCTTTTTACAAAAGTGGAGAAGATCCCTTCAAATGACCAAGTCTGCACATTTATAGGGAAAGATTCCAGAGGAGTCAAGTGGCAGCTTGAGTCTCCATTGAGAAGAGAGAAAACACTGTAGATGACATCACAAGTCTACCAAGACCATGCTTGTTGCCTCATTTTGCATGTTGGTCTTCTCCTCTGGCAGCTGGGCAGGCTTTTTCCTGTGCTCTGCAAGTGTTTTTTGCCTCCTGATGTTGTGGGCAGCAAATTTGCCACCCGTTGTAGTGGATTGCATGTAGGACTTCTGCTGATGTCGACTGATAAGCTTCCGACCGTGGCAGTTTTGCCAATGTTGGCCTATGTAAGCTACCGACGGTGGCAATTTTGCTGATGTTGGCCGATGTCAGTGGCATCTTTTTCTTTGTCAGCATTGTGGGCGGTAAATTTGCTGCCCTCTGCATTGCGTGTAGGGGGTCTCTTTTTACCCGCCCGTGTTGTGGGCAGCAATTTTGCCGCCCTCTACATTTTGTCTGCCCTTCCTTTTTTGCTAAGTGTCAAATGCCCCAGTTTTTTCTCTCTTCTCTTGTGAACGTTTGAAGACTCTGCCTCTTGTTACCGTGAATGTCAACGAACAAGGCCGATAAATCAATGCTCTGAAACGGAGCTATCAAACCCTGAAGATGGACCTTGCAACTCGAAATGACTGGCCATGCAAAGCAGGTGTAGAAGGTGACCAAGATTTTGCCTGAGGGTCAAAATTGGGTCAACAGATTGGTGACTCATAGGGTAAGCGTGCCTGCTATGCTTAGAACCCAATTGCCTTACATTCCATTGGGTGTAGAGTCAGATGGTAACTTTGAAGAGAGTTCACAATAGCTTTGATAATCCCAGAATCAAAATACACAGAATTTACCCCCAAAACGAAGGGAAACACACAAGGCTAAAAAACAACTACCTGTGCAACTGCACTTAGGGAAAATAGGGAAAACAACTAAAAGCAAACTATTATATACAGCTAACCAGGAATGTTCGTATCCCTCCTGGATCGAAAGGAAAATTTCTTAAGTCCCATTCTTGGCAAAGAGACTTATCGTGACAGGCAAGTACTTGAAAGAAAAAGGGAGATGGTGACTTGCTCTTCTTGCCTATCACCTGAGTTGGCTGAGAACCGAGTGGATATTCAAACATGCCTCCAATATATATGTATTCTTATTATTCCAGGAGGCCTGTTAGATGCTGGTCTTTCAAATTGGTGCCCCTCACCAAGAAATTAATTGCTACTGATTTATCACTGTAAGCCTTTTGATCTGCACAATTCTTCTACAATGTATTATGGTTTGATTTGTTTCCCTCTACTTCACTGAAAACTCTATCAAACTCGTCCTCCGCTTCCTCTTGGCCTTCTTAAAGAAGGGTAAATGTGGCAATGTCTAAAAGGGGCTCACAAAATGATTGCTCATCCCACAAGACTTCACTTATCTGTTTAAAGTTCAGTTCTTCAAGGTATTCCTCCAAGGAGACAGACTTCTCCTTTTCCTCCTTGCTGATCAGGTTCTCTAGATTTTCAAAAATATTCTCCTGATCTTCCTCTTTCTCAGGTTTTTCAATGTAGTCAATCTCATCAAAACAACAAGGAAGTTCATCAAATAGAGGAGGAGAGAGCTTACCATGCATTTGTTCCTCTTCGAATTGTTGGAACATCTGCATATACGCAAGGCCTGCATCTTCTCCACTGCTGATAAGGTCTTCACAAGGGGCATCAATGACAATTTCTTCTTCGTTGTTGCTCATGACAACCTCCTGAAGGACTGCAAATTGGATCTTTTGTTCCTCTCCTGCCTCTTGCAAAATAGGTTCTTCCTCGAGAAGGGGTGAAGTGGAGAAAGCAGGTGGAAGAGGGAATAGTCCTTGAGCTAGAATCAAATGATTCTCCTCTCTCCACTTAATCAGTACTTCATCTATATCAGGCACGGCCTCATAACTCTCTTGGAAATGTGTAGGTGGGGTGTGTTCAGGCATGGAATGTGTTGTTTGGTCTGAACCATCCACCACACATTAGCTGAGGAATTTCTTTTTAGACTCCAACTCTGTAATTCTCCTACTCAGCTCTTCTTGTAAAAGCTTTTCCTGGAGGCTGCCAGTATCATCATAGGCAGGCATAGCTTCAGCTTCTTCAAGGCTTTGAGAAAAACCTTGCTTTTCTTCTTCCTCTTTGCTGCCCCATGATTCCACTATCTTCCCCCAATTCAGGATCTCTGAATTTGAATTATGCTCCTGTGAACAGGCAGTAACTTCATTTTCCATAAGGACCTGAGGCTCTTCTGTAAGGTCTGAAAAAATTAACTCTGTTTCAAGGAGTAGCTTCATCCTAGCCTCTAAGTTTTTAATTTGTCTGGCTAGGTTTTCCTGGAAGAGTCTTTCATGGAGGTGGCTAGCATGATCCCCTTCAAAGCTCTGAACTGGTTCCTGGGATTCCTTCCTCCAATCCAGAATCTGCACACTATGTTGGAGGACTTGGGGAGGTTGGGGAATGTGAGGAAAATGTTGTTGATGTGTTAGAGGAGGGACGTGTTGGCTAGTGGTACTTTTCTCAATGGAATAACTCTGATCTAAGGAGTTGAAAAGATTGATTTTCATGGGAGGTTGTTCTGATACCCTCTGGTGTTGGAAAGCCAAGCTCACGGGATTGGGAGCAGCGGTATTTGATGAGTTGGAGTGAGCAAGTGCGATTTGATAAAATAGATTTGGTGCAAAAGAGGGGGTTTTCTTTAGGTTAGGAGGGGGCACGCAAGGCTGGCTACCTTGAAAAGATGGATTTCTCCATTTTGGCACCTCTTCCTTCATGGATTGTACAGCTTGTGCTTGCCTAAACAAGCACTCCTCTTTATACATCAACTCATGCTGATACTTGTGCTGGTCTTGCAATCTGTCAATTTCTTTTGTCTGTCTCTCAAATTCCAATGCCATCTCCCTTATAGTTGCAGGGCAAATAGGAGAGCCACTTGAGGGGATTCCATAAATATTTTGAGTCTGATCGATATTATATGAAGGAGAACAAAATCCATGATTTTGTGTAAAATAAGTATACATACAAGAAATGGATGATTTTTGATGGCACCAGGCTACTTAACCAGCGGATTTAACTCAGAGTCACCAGATACTGGAAAACAAAAATTTGATCTACTGTAACAGGACCAGCATCAATCCTACAACCTTACTGCGTTAAAAACTAGGAGTCCCATCGGGCGTGCCAAAACTGTTGACGCTAGAAAGTGCACCCTGCGGCAGGAAAATAGATTCCTGCCCTCTCCCCGCAACATGGAAACCCCTCTCTCACCTATGGGATGGCGAAGCAGGAGAGGAGAGTCTCTAGGTATGGGCTAGTTCCCTCTGATGTATCTTGTTTGTTTCATGTAGCGCAAAATATAGGTATATAGGTATACTGGGGGGGATGAAAAGAGATAGAGAAAAAGAATGAAAACAAACAGCCTACTCTAAAAAAGGTGATACACCAAAAATAGGTTGACCTTCCACATCCACATTCTGGATCAGGGAAAAACATACATACACTCAGATCTGGTAGAAAAGACTAGGTCTTTGGGATGATAGGGAGGTTCTTATGGAAAGCACAAGAAACAGGGACTCACCAAGGTGCTGAGAAATACACCTGTAAGTGACTTCACCTGTTTTATATCTCCAAAACAGAACTCTACTCCTGGCAGCAGCAGACAATGGCACTTTATAGATCGCAGGTTTGCTGGTGTTGAACCTGTGAGAGCATCAAGAGACAATGACTGGACACAGATTAACATTCAATGCATACACAGAAAGATCCATCCAAATAGAGGTAAAACTGTCTTTTATTGATTTAGGTGGAAAATTTGGAGAGCAGTGCTCTTTACAAAAGTGGGGAAGATCCCTTCAAATGACCAAGTCTGCACATTTATAGGGAAAGAGTCCAGAGGAGTCAAGTGGCATCTTGAGTCTCCATTGGGAAGAGAGAAAACACTATAGATGACATCACAAGCCTGCCAAAACCATGCTTGTTGCCTTGTTTTACGTGTTGGTCTTCTCCTCTGGCAGGTGGGTAGGCTTTTTCCTGTGCTTTGCAAGTGTTTTTTGCCGCCTGATGTTGTAGGCAGTGAATTTGCCACCCACTACAGTGGATTGCATGTAGGACTTCTACCGACATCGGCCGATAAGCTGCCGACCATAGCAGTTTTGCCGACGTCGGCCTATGTAAGCTATCGATGGCGGTAGTTTTGCCAACATCGGTCGATGTTAGTGGCCTCTTTTTCTCCGCTGGCATTGTGGGCGGTGAATTTGCTGCCCTCTGCATTGCGTGTAGGGGGTCTCTTTTTACCTGCCCGTGTTGTGGGTGGTGATTCTGCCGCTCTCTGCATTTTGTCTACCCTTCCTTTTTTGCTAAGTGTCAAATGCCCCAGTTTTTTCTCTCTTCTCTTGTGAATGTTTGAAGACTCTGCCTCTTGTTACCGTGAACGTCAACGAATGAGGTCGATAAACCAATGCTCTGAAACGGAGCTGTCGAACCCTGAAGACGGACCTTGCAACCTGAAATGACTGGCCATGCAAAGCAGGTGTAGAAGGTGACCGAGATTTTGCCTGAGGGACAAAATTGGGTCAACATGGGGTTGATAGTTTCTATGTGTATTGGTTTCCATAGAAACTAGTGTAAAATGGACTATGTCATGTTAGTGGTTTGAAAATGTTTGGGTTTGGTTTGGTTTGGTTGTAAAATTATTTGGTTGTATGTGACCAAAGTGTGTAAGGAGTGAAAGGTGCATTGTTATTTTATTGACAAGGACTATAATGATAGCATAGATAGGGTTTTTCCAAACAAAAGCCCCATTCATGCATTACGTCTCTGAGCATTGGTTTGTGTTAGAGAAGTATTCGAATCACTTGACATTAAGTGAGCTCAAAATCCCTTAGGTATTATGGGGTAATAGGCATGATAATGTGATATGTTAAGATGGGGTAACCCCTTTTGGCAGGAACAACTTTGCCCCTTTTTATAGGTGACCTAAGAATGACTTTAGGCAAGTCCATGACTTAATAATTTGTAGACTGATCAATGTAGGAAGTCTACTTGGGAACATTGCTGCATTTTGTGGTCATGTTGTGCTATGTATGTAGCAAAATTTAGGCATAGCCATCCTTCAAGGGAGTGGTCTATATTTGAATTTGTATGTTTAGATGTCTTGATAGCTGTCCTTTAAGGGAATAGTCTATTAATTTCAGCAATGATGCTGCTGTCCTTCGAGGGAGCAGTCTACACTTATAGTTTATGACCTTTGGAATATAAGCATCCTAGTTGTATGTTTTTATTTTTAACTGAATTTTTGGTCATGGACTAGACTATAGAGGTTTAAGGGTTCCCTTTTATTAGGACAAGGCATTCATGCTTGACAAAAGGGTTAACTAATGTTGGGAAAAAGGGTTGAAAGGAATAGGAATGACGATGATGGGGGTTGCTCAAGGGATGAGCTCAAGTTAAACGTCAAGTGAATGATTACTTGACTAACAGTAGAATGGTTGTAGATGTAAGGCATTAAAGGGCTCAAGTTTTGGTCGGCCTTTGAGAGAAGATAGATGGTAAGTCCCTAATTCATGCTTGTGTGTTGATGTAAGGTCTGAGTCAATTAGGAGCAAACTTTCCCCATTTGCTTCATTCCAAATTGGTCACATGTTGGTCGTTGTTGTAGGTAGGTTTTAGTTGATGTTGGTCGTGAAGTCAATTAGTATGATGTTGGTTAGTATGTTGTTAGCATTTGGTACAACACCAAACATAGTTTTTGCAGTCTTGGTTGATAGTGGGCCAATAATAGCCCAGGTGGTAGATGCACTTGGCAACTGAGTTATCGCTAAAATGTTCCCCAAAAATCCCATCATGGACTTGTTTGATGACATGTGAAGTCTCAATGGTTGTTAGGCATTTGATAAGGAGGCCGTCGAGACCTCATTTGTAGAGAAGTCCCCCTAGCATAGTGTAGCGAGTAGTGTTCTTGATAAAAGCTCGCTATCCATTGCTAGAGAGATTGGGAGGTGTGATAAAATATGTCAAGTAGTCCACAAGTTGCTTATACCAAATGTCATGTGGACTAGAGAGGTTAGGAAGAATTTCCCCTAGAGATGTTGGTCGAGACATGTCCAAGATAGAAATATTGGGTTGTGTTGGTTGAGAGGTCTTGATGAATACTAGATATGTCAAAGGTGTAGAAGTCTGGTTTTTTCCTTTATTCTTCACAGCTTGGGGCCTAATGGCCACATCAATTATGTTGATTTCGAATAAAGGAGTGGATGGTGGTAAAGGGACCATAGTCTTGTATGGGGGTCCTAATTTTTGGGAGGCATGGGATGGTGTTGGTGGTTTGTTAAAGTGGTCAAAGAAGCCTCAATGTGAGGGGTGCCCTTTTTAAAGTGTTGACGAATGACAACCTTAAGGGCACAACAATGCTCAGTATCATGTACAGGTGTGCGATGATACCAGCAGATTTTAGTGTCATCAAATCAAAATAGTTTTGATCTGAGAGGTTGATATGGTTTAATAGGTGGAAGAGTGATGTTAGATGACTGCAACAATTGGCATAACATCAAATCATAGGATCCCCTTAATGGCTTTGTGATTTTTGTTTTAGTTGGGGTTGACAACTCCTTTTTAGGAGTTGTTTGGGGAGTTTGTCGTGTCACCTTTTTATTTGGCAGTGTGGCCACATGTGGAGATGGCATGTTCTTTTTGAGAGGTATTGAATGTTTTGGAGGAAGTACGTTTTTGGTGGGTAAAGGTTGTAATGGAGGCAATTTACCTCTGTGAGGTGTTGGAGTTGGGAGCACTCCTTTTAAGGTGGATGGGTGTGGGCCCAAAATAGAGGGCAATGATGAATGTGGGGGAAGAATTCTCTGATGTGGTTTAGTAGCCTTCTTTAGTTTAGTGTGAGGACTACTATTGGGTGAGGTGAGGTTCAAGTCTACCTTCACTTGTGGGTGGTTGAGGTTTGAGAGGCATGGAATGGTTATGGCTTATGTGTGTGGTCAAGTAGCGGGAAAAGTATGATCCCCCATTGATGATAAGAAGGATGAGAGCGAGGCAACCGGCATTGGTGCTGCCAAAACATCCTCCAATATGGGAGAGGTCAAAATAGACTCTCCCATGTGTGAAAAGGGGCTGGATGGAGGATTATCTTCCATTGGTGGAGGACAAATAGGAGAAGAAGGCTCTTCTTCCCGTGATGGAAAAATAGGAGAAGAAGGATCTTCTACCTGTAGTGGACAAATAGGAGAAGAAGGCTCTTCTACCTATAGTGGACAAATAGGAGAAGAAGGCTCTTCTACCCATGATGGAAAAATGGGTTGATTAACCTCTTTGGACTGTGGAAGAGGTTGGTTAGAAACCATGTTGACCATGCGTATATTATGTTCTTGAAGGTCATCAACTATGGTCTGAATGTGATTTTGACTAGGGGGATGGTTAGGGAATGGTTGTCTAAAGACATCCATGTTTTGGTTAGCTGACACATTTGGGTTATCCAAAACAAGATCCCCTTTATCCAACATGTCCTGGATAATGTTTTTGAAGGTTTTTCAGTTGTCTATGTCATGACCTTTGACATGGTGGTAGTGACAGAAGTAATTTTCCCTATACCATGTAGGGATGGATTTTGAGGGGTTGAATTGAGGTGGTCAAATTTGAGAGAGATTGAGGACTCCCTGCTTGACGAGTTTATCCAACACGAAAGTGTATGACTCTCCTATTGGAATGTATTGACATTGTATGTATCGTTGTTGGGATTGTCTTATGATGCTTTGTGATGTGGAAGGCTGAGATTGGTTGGTTGTTGTTGAAGATGATGGTCTAAGGACCACAGTGTTTGCCACTCCTTTGGACTTGGAGTGGGAAGAAGAAGGTTTGGAAGACAAAGGGTCATTAGATTTTGTGTTACTATGTAATTTGACCTTATCTTCTTCGACAACATAGAGTTCAAGCTTTTTGGCCATGGTGAAATCTTCGTCAAATGTGTGGAATGTTTGGACCCAAAAACTGGATGAGATGTGCTTAGCACATGCTCTTGAAAAGATCTCAATGAGCTCAGTTTGAGGTAGTGAAAAGGAGACTTGGTTAATCAATCCTCTCCAATGGGCAACGAAGTCAGCTATTGACTCATCATCAAATTATTTAATAGAATAGAGGTCTGTAATGGAGACCTTCTTGGTGATGTTGATTGAAAAGTGGTCTAGAAATAGTTGGGCAAGTTGAGTGAAAGAAAAGAATGAATGACTGGTAATGGAACTATACCAATCAAGGGCGGTGCCAGAAAGTGACATGGGAAATGTGTGCAATAACAATGCATCATCGTGCGCTATAAGGTAACAAGCATGTCTAAACGCTCGTAGATGTTATTGTGGGTCCTCCTTACTCTAAAATCAAGTAAATTTGGGGAGTTCCCACTGGTTTGAGTATGGTCTAATGGGCATCGAAGGGTGAATGGGTTCATTGCATATTTGTTCATATGAAAGAATATTACTTGAACCAGAAATGGATGTCTCAAGATTAGACATCTTATCTATCAGCATCTTGATTAGATCTATTGAAATATTGGTAGGTGGAGCACCACCCAAGTTGTAAGGTACTTGGAAGGTGTTAGGAGGGGCATATGATGTACTTGGTTACACTTGCATAGGCACAACATATTGGTAGTTCATCATAGGGACTAAGGTTGAGGTCAAGGGGGCTTGTGCCATGAAGCTAGAGGGCACAAGTTGACTAGATACCACCAAATGTGGTTGAATGGTGGCATTGGTAAAAGGATAGGTAGTTACTCCTATGTTTATGGGTGCAAGAGTGGGTGGAGTCAAGACAATCAAGTTCTAATAAGGTGTAAAACTTGGTTGAATTGATTGTGGTTGAGGGGGTATAGAAACCCCAATGGAGGTAGGTCCAGAAATAGAAGGAGAGGCCACATTTTTAACATTGGCCATGGTCAGGTTAATAGTTGATGTAGTGGCTTGAATGGTCATGGGTTGGGTAGCGGACACTGTTGATACCGTTGTCGCTTCAGTAAGAAAAGTTGGCATCCCATAAACAGGGGTACATGAAGGACCCCACATTTGGTTTCTTGCAAGATAGTGTTGGAGAGCCTTGACATTGTGGTCAAGAAATCTCTCAAAGTCCTGATCCCCTTCGGGAACAATTGAAGGTTGGTTGGGAGTTGGTTGGATAGGAGTACGTTTAGTATCTAAAAAATACTCCATTAGAGGACTTGATATTAAGGGTGAAGGTGGAAGTGGTTGTTGACGTGCATGGTCAATAAAGGATTTGGTTTGACTATGTGTCAAATCCATCCAAGGCGAAAGGTGTCTAGGTTCCAAAAATTGTATATTTAGTTTCAGAAAACAAGAAGGGGTCAGAATGTGTGTTTGACAGTAAAAAAGTCAATTTGTAAGCTTGTTATTTTGAAAGAAATAATGTTGATAGTGACCGACGTCAGTGGAAAAACTGATGTTGGTGAGGATATGTTGCCAACATCAGTGGAAAAACTGATGTAAGTGAGGGTAATTGCCGATGTCAGTTGAAAAACTGATGTCAGTGTCTATGTGTTTCTAGAAACTCAAAAAACTAAAAGTTTTTGGAAGAAAAAGAAAGCTCTAATTTGTTTAAGAACTCAGAATAATGCATCCTTACCAACTCAAAAAACTAGATAAAAATAGCAAAAATGATGACAATAAGCAACCTCTAAACATTAAATTCCTAATAATAAAGTTTTAGATTCATGGTGGCTTATGCCTTAGAAGAATATGTTTAGAAGTGGGCTTTTTAGAATGGGTCCTAAAAGAGGCAGTCTAAGGTTGGTTTTGGGTTAGTTTTGGTACTGAAAAAGCCTGTGTTAGGTTTCGTACGTGGCCTGGTGCTAGGGGCTTGCTCCCCTCACTTCATGAGCCCAGACCCAAGCTAGGTCACTTAGCCAATATATACTTCCCCTAGAGTTTATACTTTGCCAGAGAATAGAGTGGGTCCTCCTCTTGGTTGTGAAGTCCAAGTAGGATCGTGAAGAAGGGTAAGGTATCTGCTAGGTGGTGAAATCCTAGTCGGGCCTTGTCTCAGGTATGTTATATGTTTGATTTTGTGAATGTGGTCTAGTCGTTTAACATATGTGCACTATGATTTATTTATAATGTGGTTAATTACTAGATGAGCTAAATATACATTCAAGCAGGAGTGAAATGCATTTAATCTTTAACCCAAATTGAAATGTTTGTTCAGATGCAGACAAGTGGGAAAAGGTTTAAGAGCATGAATTTCACTACTCTAAGATGCAGAAAGAAATGACAAGAAGAAAGAAAAAGAGGTTATTTTTAACTTGTGCTTATGGTGTCTTTCTGAGATAAAAATAAAGAAGGATGCAAGGAGATAAAATTTCCCTAATGTAGCTATATGAATGATTGCCTTTTAGAAGAAAATGAACCCAAGGAAAACTCCAGGGGTCCCATCGAGCATCCCAGAATGTTTCTACTCATTTTTGCTATTTAATATTCAAAAGAAATAAGAAACTAAGATTAATGGTCAGGGGTTAGATGATACCTAGATTAAGTTGCACATCGTATCCAGACGTTGAAGGGACTCCTCTTTGGCTGTGGAGGATGACACCTATAGATAAGAAAGACTTAAACATAGAAAATGTTAGATAGATATATGGTGGACTGCCAAGTGATATGCTCAGTCCCAGAAGTGCAAAGACTTCCTTGAGGGATGACAGTCCACTATTTATAAGTAAAAGTGTTGGAAATAAAGAAATGACTAATGACTAATAAAGAGGAAATTAGATAATGCGTACCTATTTCTTTGTAGTCAGTCTGCCATAGTCACCGACATCAGTAGTCTTGCCAGCATCAATTGGTCAATATGCCGACGTCGGTTAGGATGCTGACATCGGTAGGGGAATGGTCCTTGGATGGGTCTTAGGTTTGTGCCCGTGGTCGATAGAGGGAGTCTGGGAGTTAAAAGGGTCTGTGCAGGGTTGCAGGGAGATAAATAAGGTCCGTAGAAGGACAAAGGTAGATGATAGGTTGTCAAAAAGGGTCAAGATAAAAGGAAGGCTTTATAGCCTCTCCAAGAAGAAAGCCAGGTCTGGTCTGGTAGTATTTAGAGATAGCAAATTGACAAATTACTAATGTGTTCTAAATACTAAAATGAAAGGCAAAAGAAATACTTAGCTCTAGTGAGATGAAGAACCAAGGTGTTGAATGCTTGTGCATGTTATGGCTGATGTCCAGGTCCTCGTGTAATGCTTCAGTCCAATCTGGAGTGACTGGTGTAGAGTCTCTATGGCCAAGGGAGTGTTAGTTGAAGTCTGATGCCTGGTGATGTCTCAAAATGTGTGCGTCTAATATTGAAAGAGAGAAGAATGATTGAAAGAGTCCCCACGATTCCAATAGTCCAAAAAGCCCCTAACTCAATGTTAGAAGTTGGTTTATGTAACCGACATTGGCAGTTCCATCGGCGTCGGCCAACAGTTGACCGACGTCGGTGGGTGGAGAAAGAGTAAAAGGGCTAAGAAGCCCATTCTCCATCCACCAAGTGCATATTCCATTGGTGAACGGTCAAATGGCGGGGTTATTAAACATGAGGGTTAGTTAGGTGGTTGGAAAGGAGGGAGAATAGGTCTTAGGGAGATGACTTAGTCTCAAGATGAGTCATAGGGTGGGAAATGGTCCAAGACGAGGTGTCCAAGGTGAGGTTTCCTAGGTGATGTGGCTAGGGTGATATCATTAATTCAAAATAAGTAATTTATTTTAAATTAATAAAGTGTGGAGGTGTTTAGGAGGGGACCAAGGGGTGTCAACACAATTTAGGTGTCTACAACTAGATTTGATAGAAAAGTTCCCACCCTAGACAAGTACTTTGATTCCATATGGAAGGCTATGCATCTTTCCCCTTATTTTATGTGTTGGTCCCCACCCATATCTTTCAACTAATGGTGCTTCTCAGAAGCCTGGCAAAAAATAAACTTGTCCCAATAAGCATTGTGATGCCACATGGAGAGTTTCATGTACCTCTTTGCAACTAAAATGGTGGGTCTTGTGAACATAATATTATAATAAGGGGAGATTAGTATTTTATTAGTATATGAAATCAAAATCAAAATAACACACTAATAGATAACACCTTAAGCCTATCTCAATGGAGGACCTTAGTTAGAAAGACTAGAATGGAAACATAACTAAAATTCAAAAGAAACATTCTTTCACCTTCCTTGGATGCTCCAAATAGTTTGTTGAAGTGGCTTTCTTAGTTTTCACTCAAGAACTCTACATCAATGAAGTGTGGCTACCTCCATCTCTCCTTGGCACCTTGTTTGGATTTGACTTGGCTTGGCTTGGCTCAACATTTGGACATTATAACACTAAGATGCAATGATATTTTAATGCATTTGGAATTATAAGTTTGGCATAAAAAAACTTAAAAATCAATAGGCAAGGCCTCCTATTTATAAATTTTTGAAATGGTTTAGGATCAACCATGACCATTTATCTCAAGATTGAGATGTGGGGCCATGAATTAATCCAAATTATGTAATTAAATTCATAAATATCGCCCATAAATATTTTTAAATAAGGTGCATTTAAGAGGCATGAGAGGGTCTTAATGAGGCATGGGGTGGCTTGATGAGATATTTTATGCATTTATGGCCTAGAGATGTCTTTCAAAGAAATGATGTCATATAATGATATAAATATTCAATATCAATTTCTAAAAATAAATATTCAAAAATTTACATGGAAAATTAATTTAAGCTCTTAATTTGGTTTAATTATCCTTAAACATGATTAACATGATTAGTCAACTTTGATGCAAAACCTTGGAAATTTATGCATAAATTAATCAAATTGGTCAAAATGTCATATTATTGGCTTAAAATTTGACTAGATTAGAATTGAAAGTTGATGTTATATGCATTAAAAATATTATCCCATTTAGAATGTTTTCAACACAAAATAAAAAAGGTAGGTTTCTTGTGCAAAAAAATTGATAGAAAAGAGCAATCTAGAGCACCCAGGTGCAGAATTGACATTTGACTCAAAATGATCTGATCAAAGATAATTGGCCCATAAATTGCATTACCCAATTTAGGGATACTTTGGCCAAAATCATCACTTGAATATGTAATTTACAAATATTTTAATGTGTTTTAGTATTTTTAAGCCAAATTGTGCACTTTGGTAGAAATTGGTCAAAAGCTTGGTTGAAGGTTATTGATAGCTAGTTTTAGTTATCTACAGTTTACCCCTATTTGGGAAGATGTTGAAAATGGTAGGTAAAAAAATGTCTTCTCAAATAATGAGAGATGGTATGTATGCCAAAAATAACAAAATGATTTAAAAGATATCTTCAAATAGTGTTTGAGAAGCCTATGATGATGCCCCCTCTAGGGAGTGGTTGTCACATTTTTTTATGGATGGTCCCTCAAAAAAGAAGCAAGAAAAAAGGTGGAATTAATTTGTGGTTGAGATTAATCCAAATGAGAAAATTCTTGCATGCATTGATTTTAAAAAGATATTAATTTGAATAAAGATGCTTATAATCAAAAATAAAATTCAAAATAATAATTTTCCCACATGCAGTGATAATCATTAAGGGGACTTGGATTATTTTATAAAGATGATTGTGCCCCAATTAGGGCTAATTAACAAGCATAACTCAAGGATATAACCTAGACTATAGATTAAAGATGAGTAGTTATAAAGTGATGAAAGAGATGAATATAAGAATAAGATTGATTAATAGAAATGATTTAGTTGTACCTACAAATGAGGAGATGCTCATCCTTATTAGTAATAATAAAAATAGAATGGTTAATGGGTTGATTTGATCAAGGGTGGAAGGATTTGCCAAGGTGCCAAGGAGAAACTTCTATGGCTCCATTGATTATAGACCTTCTTGAATGTATTTTTTATTATAGCATGTGATGATAGGCATCATGATATAACACCATGAAGACTATCCTGAATAATGCATAAGGACTAACTCCCAATCTAATAAATACTTGAAAAAAATGCATCAATGATAAAAACCATGATGATAATGTCAATGTATAAATATGGGTAGACTCAAGAATAATTCACTTGAGTAATCACCCAATAAAAGCCTATATACTGAGTTAAGGCAATAGTACTAAAAGCAAATAAATAGGCAAGTGAATAAAAAAACAAATAAACAAATAGAAAGCACATAAATAGATAAAAAACCTAAAATAAATAAACAAATAGAAATATTAAAAATAAAATCAAAAGAAATCATCCTAATAATGAATTTGCCCTAGTAGGGTGAATCAAGGATAACTACCTAGGCTTAGACAGGACAAATGTTTTTGGTATTTTTAAATATTTGAATGTTTTTAGTATTTTGAGGTATCTTAACTCATTAGAGAATGACAAGATACCTACTCGAAAAATGGTGAGATTATTTGGCTTAGGCTTCTCACAAAATGGAGAGAGCATGGCTTAGGTGGACTAAGTTGACCTTAACATAGATTGAGTATGGCTCACTTAGTCCTAAAATGACCTCAAGTCAAAATAATTATGTCCACACAAAAGGTGGGGATAAACTAGCTCGGTCCCAACAAGTTTTCAAATCTAGCAAATGGCCAGTCAAATGAAAATAATAATGGCAAGGTGATGTGGAAATATATGATAAATAAGTGTTTCCTCTAGTTTCCCCATTGGAAGTTATAACTAGGATACAAAGACATAGATCAATGATACTAATTTTCTCATAGGAAATTATAATTAGTAGCAAGACTGGGGAACACTAATTTGCCTATAAGCAATTATAATTAGGCTCACATAAACCAACTTTAATTGAGGATGGAAAATGAAATATATCTTACCAGATCATCTGTCACGCTACTTTCATAGACTATCATTGAAACATAGATTTGATAGGAGATGAAAATTGATTAGAATCCCCTCATGAAAAGTGTGACAAGAACTAAAGAAACCAAGATCAAAATAAGATTGGGTAGGATGACTAAAAATAGGCTTCGGTCTAGATAGGAATGGAATAACATTGCTTTAAGATAATGATGGTTTGATAAATTAGATAAAATGGTAAAAGGGTTGTCCCCGAGTGATGGGGTAAATGGCAGGAATATGTGACAATGGCAAATGGATATGGTAAATGAAATGGTATGGTACATGTTTTTGGCTTAGGTGTTTTTATTTTTTGTTTAGCCTAGGTATGGTAAAATGGCATATGATTTTTTTTTCTTGTTGAAGTGGAGATGCACACCATAATCAAAAAATGATACAAATAAAATAATCAATCATGTTAATTTTTATCCCACACCTCGTCAGAATAGCTACTCTGTCAAGAACCTACTACAGATATGGTTGTCAAGAATGCTTTTGTGATCTTCATTGGTCATTAATTATAATTTTTTAAAACATCAAGACAAGGTATCTTTTTATCCTCTACAAAGGAAAGTATGGTCATGGATGGTAAATAAGGACAAATAATGGTTGATAGGTTTGATTGTGAAATGGAATGGCAAATGATAATGGAATGGGTAATGGTTGGGAAACAAATAAAGATCAGGATGTTTAGTCACATGTAATGTTGTTGATGCTGGATTTGACCTAATTTTGGTTGTGGTGGGGCTAAAGACCTCTAAATATGTTCTTGATAGGACCCCTATATTTTTATGTTATTTGGGCCTGAGTGTAGATACTATCTAATTAGGCTATAGATAGGAATTTATTTTGATATGATCTTTGATTTTGTCTTCATCAAGTAGTGAAGAAATTTTGTGCTCAACTATTGGAACCTTGAAGAGGTTTTCACCAATGAAGTTGTCTTGATTGTCCCATAACACCTATGAGAAGGTTTCACTAATGAACATTGGATTTTGACTTTGATTTTCTTTTAGCGCTTCTAAAAAGGTTTCACTAAAAGATGCTATGTTTGAACTTTGCATGTCCCCTAGCACCTTCAAAAAGGTTTCACTATGAGAATGTTCTTTTGCTACATGAATTTGGTATTGGCCTCCTTACTCTTCTTAAATTACTATGTCACCATGGATACAGTTCAATAAAGTGTGATTATATCGGTCTTAATTGACACTTGTGGGAGATGGAATGTCAATAATATGGTTGTTTTGGTTGATGGTAATGGAGTATGAAATGGTAATGTAATGGGTATTGATAACAAAATCCTCATATAATATACTAGGATAAGTCATGTCAAAGATGAAGTAATTGATCTGTGAGGCATGCTTAACCAATGTTGTAACAATCATGAATACATTTTGTATCTAAATCTAATTTTGACACAATGGACTCCGAATCTGATATTGAGACTAATTTTAATTCTGATTATGATGCTAAATCTGATGTCAATTCAAGAATAGAACCTAACTCTAAATTTCATTCTTCATATTATGGGTACTTTGTTATAATGATGTCATGTTGAATGTTTGGTTTTAGACAAGTAATGGTCTATGATGGCATGATGGGTTCCATAGAGACTATTTTTTTAGAGTGAGACTCCTATAGTATGGTAAAGAGGTCAAGAGATAAATCCTCAAAGACTAGATTATCAAAGGGAGGCCCTTAAAAAATAGGCATATGGTCGAGGTAATGATTTGCCCAAAGGTAGTTATAATCATTAAGAAGTGACTCAGCAAAGACTAGATCATCAGAGTGAGACTCCTTGATAACTAGTACAGGATCAATAAGTGATTCATCATAGGTTAACTTATCACAAGTGGTTGGTTTAAAAAAAATGTCTTGGATTGGTTGGTTTTTCAGGCTTTGGTTTCCAATGAGTTAGAAAATACCAATTTTGAGCATAGCTTGGTCTTCATATGATTGGATAAGTTGAGGTTTTGATGGGATTGGTACTTGATGAGGAATGTCCTATGGTTGGATAATGGTAGGGCATTAGGGAAAATGATTTCTCATATGATCCAAAGGACAAAGTCCTAAAATGGTAATGATAGATTAGTGTGGAACTTGATTATTCACACAAGCCAAAGGACTAGGTCTTGGAATGATGAAGGGGTGTTGTGGAGCTTGATTGCTTTCACAAGCCAAAGTATGAGTTCTTATAAGGATAAGGCTAGGGTGTCATGGAACTTGGTTTCTTAAAAAAGCTAAAGGATAAGGTCCTGGTATAGAAATGGTTGGGCATTGGGGTCTTGGAATAGAAATGGTACAATGTGGTGGAGCTTGATTACTCACATAAGCCAAAGCATCCAAGTCCTCCTTATAAACCATATCATCCTAGTAGGTAAATTTATTTGGATTTTTTGGATTTTAATTATGTTTCCCATATGCAGTATCATAGGGTGAATAATAAAACTCCTTAAAAAATCTATCTCTGTATGGGTTTCTATTCATATTTTATGCAACCATTCTATCATAAGTTTGATTGTACATGACTCCATTGTAAGTGTATCTAGACATATCTGCATAAATGATGAAATCTCTACAATAAAAGGCTTAGATTTATTCAAAAACTAAAGGATAAATGGTTTAAACCTAGTCTAACTTGGTTGAAGGTGGAGTTGTATCTCAATGTGATCTAAAAATAAAGCTGTATCTCTAAAATAGTTTATGCTAAGATTTAGCATAAAACAATCTAACATCAAATGTCTAATGTCAAATGTCATGCACACAAAAGGTCAAACATCTAAATAAGAATTGGTATATCAAAGTTCTAGGTCAAAGTGTTCCAAAGAAGGTCTAAACTAAGAAATGGAAAAGAGTTGCTAGGTATTTTGTCTAAACATAGAGTCAAAAGCTAGGCTCAAATAGGATATGCTAAGACTTTTGGCCAAACAATCTCAAAATATAGGTTTGAAACAAAGGCATGATGTGATTTTATTTAATCTAACAAGTTTGGAAACAACTTTGACATAGAATCGACACATAGAATCAAACATAAACATGATCAATTGGTATAAGGCATGGGGAAAAAGGCACCTAGAGAAACATTGTCTTCTCCCGAATAAAATCACAAACAATGATAAGGATAGGCTCTGCATATAAACAAATAATCAATAGTCTTCAAATTTGTGTAATCAATTAATTAAATTTATGCAACCCAAAAGAGAAAGATCTATTTATCAACCCCATGAATTGAGGCCTAAATAGAAATCAATAAATTTTTGAATCTAAACTTGAGAAGGTTAATTGAAAACTCAATGTTTAAGACTAGGATTTGAACAAACAAGCTAGACAATTTTAGACAACATAATGACACATAAACAAGATCCAAATGGCATATGTGACATGGTTTCAAATAAATGATTTTTAGCGCAATGGTAAACAAGTTTTGAAATAAAAAGAGTATCCTAATGGTGTAAGCATGCTCGAATGATGTGATCAATGTTATGTTTCAAAGACTCAAAGATAAAAATGGTTTAACATGTTTTGGGCAGCATAACGCTACCCCCCTCAAACAAGTAACACACATACAAACATGTTTAGAAAATATTTTAAGGCATAATTATGGTGTAAAATGGATAGCATAATGCCTTTTTAGATAAAAGAGTGATGTATAAAAAAATTGGTTTTGACATGGTTTACAAACAAACATATTAGTTTCAATCTCAAAACACCAACTAAGAAAATGACAAAATACAAGTGGGGTTGACTAAAACTAATTGGTTTTCAATAATTTTTAAATGGATCCCATGTCTACCAAATTTCACATTAGAAAACAAGAGAAAAAACATTTTAATTGGGTGTTTATGGCACTTGGCTTATTGTAAAAAGGTCTTGTCTTTTTTCTAACCACTACATTCATCACTTTCTCATTGTAGTACAATGTCCAAAGTATAGATATGCCCCGTGTGCAACTACAACACTAAAATGTGGTTTAACTACTCAAACCTTCAATCCTAGTGGGAATGGTTAAAGTCAATGTTGAAATATAAAACCCTACGTCAAAGATTCCCTATAAAACTTATGGGAGGTACTGAAGTCCCCATCATAAGACAAGATGCAATAAAATAAATGATTGATAGAAAGACTTTAGGGTCATTTCAAGATCACCCAAACTATTGAGTTTTTATGGAGTGATTTATAGGACATTCTTTATATGCCTTGGACTAGGCTCAAATTATGATGAGATGGTGCTTTTGATCCCAAAAGTTTTCTAAAGGGGATAGATAAGAGATCATACATGCATGTCTCTTTTCACTAAAATAATATATAAGAAAGTTTTACAAATAATTGAAGTGATGTTCATTTTTTGCACCCAAATTTGAAAATGTTTGCTTAGATTCATTACTAGCCCTTTGGCTTTAGTATAAAAATAGAAAATATTTCACAAAATAACCATATGAAGCAATAAAAACCTAAGTTCATTTTAAACCTAAATTGAAAATTCAAGACTTATCTTAGATTCATGATTAAAACACCAAATTGAAAATGTTGCAAGATTTATGATGTGTTTTAAACACTAAATTAAAAGTACCTAAGACTTAGCTAAACCTTAAGTTTATTTTAGGCACCAATTGAAATGTGTGAGAAACATGACATGTTCATTTTAAGCCAAATTTGAAGTGTGCATGATTTTTTATCAAGTTATTTTTAAACCCAATTTGAAAGGTGTGTGGTTATTCAAAAACATTTAAATTTAATTCAAAACTACCCCATAAATCTAAAAAAATAAGATTACAATGAACTACCTTGAAGCACTTAGGAGTTTGAGTAAATGACATTAAGAATTTAGCTCTCAGGTTGACAGTTGAGTGGGGTTGATGGGCAAGTTGGGTTGATAGATGAGTTGTGTTGATAGGTGAGTTAGGTTGGATAGGTGAGTTGGGCTACACAGGTGAGTTAGGTTGCATAGCTGAGTTTGGCTACACAGTCTTGAGAATAAAACCATGGCTTAGAAAAATGTATTTTTGTTCAAATTTTTATCTTGTTTGCCTCCAAACTCCAAGATCCTACATGGTAGTGGTTAGGATGTTACTTGTAGGTGAAATTTGACCAAATTTGTGAGGCTAGGTCCCACTGGGCATGCCATTTATGAATATAGGATTACAATAAGGGGATAATAATATTATGTTAGTATATGAAATCAAAATAACACACTAATAGATAACACCTTAAGCCTATCTCAATGGGGGAGCTTAGTTAACAAGACTAGATTGGAAAACAAAACTAAAATGAAAAAGAAACCTTCTTTCACCTTCCTTAGATGCTCCAAATAGTTTTTTAAAGTGTCTTTCTTGGTTTTTGCTCATGAAGTATACATCAATGAAGTGTGGCTACCTCCATCTCTCCTTGGCACCTTGTTTGGCTTTAACTTGGCTTGGATTAGCTCAACATTTGGGCATTATAACACTAAGATGTAATGATTTTGAAATTCATCTGGGCATTATAATTTTTGCATAAAAGAGCTTAAAAATTAATAGGTAAGGCCATCTATTTATAGATTTTTGAAATGGTTTAGGATCAACCATGATCGTCCATCTCAAGATTGAGATGTGTGGCCATGAATTAATCCAAATTATGTAATTAAATTCATAAATATCCCCCATAAATATTTGGAAATAAGGGGAATTTAAGAGGCATGGAAGGATCTTAATGAGTCATGGGGTGGCTTGAGGAGATATTTTATGCATATATGGCCTAGGGATGTCTTTCTAAGAAATTATGTCATTTGATGATGCAGATATTCAATGTCAATTTCTAAAAATAAATATTCAAAAAGTTCCATGGAAAATTAACTTAAGCTCTTGATTTGGTTTAATTAGCCTTAAACATGATTAGTTAAATTTGATGTGAAACCTTGGTAATTTGTGCACAAATTAATCAAATTGGTCAAATGTCGTATTATTGGCTCAAAATTTGACTAGATTGGAATTGAAAGTCAATGTTAGATGTGTTGGAACTATTATCCCATTTAGGATATTTTCAACAAAAAATAACAAAGGCACGTGTCTCGTACAAGAAATTTGATAGAAAAGAGAAATCTAGAACACCTAGGTGCAAAATTGACATTTTGACTCAAAATGATATAATCAAAGTTAGCTAGCCCATAAATTGCATTGCCCCATTTAGGGATACTTTGGACAAAATTGGCACTTAAATATGTTAGTTTCAAAGATTTTAATGTGTTTTAGTGTTTTTAAGCCAAATTATGCACTTTGGTAGAAATTGGTCAAAATTATAGTTGAAGGTTATCGATGGCTAGTTTTAGGTGTTTATAGGTCCCTATTCTAACCCTATCAACCAATGTGTTGCTTCAAGTCTTGAAAAAATAAAAATAGCCTTGGAGAGTATCCAACTACCATATGGAGAGTTGGTGCTTCTCTTAGGCAAGATGAAAACCTTTTATGGGAAATGAGCACTAGGTTTTCATATGGATAAAAGAGGAAGGGAGATGATACTTAGGAAAAAAATTCAAAAAGGGACTTCAAGAAGAAATAGGTTGAAAGCATAACCACCAAATTCTATCGAACAAGTTTGAGACCAACGCCGACTACTCTAAAACAATAAAACATGGATTTCAATCCATAATGACCATGGTAAAGTTAGTTCAAGTGTTCTAAGTGATAAAATGGGTCATTTTGGTAATGTCATATGATTTTAATTTTGTATTTTCCTTCATATAGTCTGTACCACTCTTCAAAAATGTGTAAAAGTTAAGTTATAATGTACACCCCACTTTCATGTGTTTATTACCCTTTATTGACTATAAAAGGTGGTTTTTTTAGTGAAGTGGAAATTTTGATGGAAAAATAAATTATTTTAAATGATATGATAGGTTTTTAATCAAACTTACTAGTTATGGTAACACTTGGCATTCATTCTCTATCAATCTATATAGCAAATGTGGTAGTTTTGAAACTAAAAGCAAGTGTTTTCACCAAGTCTGTATAGGTGTACTTGTAAGATATTTATTAAATATACTCCCATGGATGTATTTATACCCCCCAAGTCCAAATCTAGGCTTTAGATGAGTTATAGATCCCTAATATTTCAAAAACCTATCCCATCTATCCATCACTCTATTTGGTAGCTTCTAGAGCATTTTAGGTTTTCACTCAATATGAAGAGGAGAGAGAATATTAAGATCTTAAATATTTGGGAAAGAAATGGTGTACATTGAATATATCATCCATGAAATTTTTATTTAAATCCATTACCTGTGCTTTATGAATAATGGCTAATAATCTAGCCACTCTCATGAGTTGTTCCATCTATGCAAGGTTTGAAGATTGTAATGGTTTTGGTCTACTTTTGTAGTTTTTATGCAAAAAAATGATTTTTGTGTGGTCATAAGGATCCCATAGATTTAATTCATCACCCACACCCATATCTTACATGTGTGGGAGTGTCTAAAGCAAACAAACTCTATGATTTCTTCTATTTCCAGAGTATGATCTAAGTTTCTTCAAGTTACAGGGTTTTATTACACTTAAGTGAAAATATTGATGATGTTTGAAGTTTTTTATTAGTCCAATAGTATATTTCATGTCTCCTTTACCTCTCAGAGCCATCATGTCATTAACCATCAAGCACAACAATCTCCACAAGTCCCCCATGAGGTTAAATTTGTAGTTTCATTTGCCTAGTCATCATGAACAAGGGGTGTACTATGGTGAAGGGTATGAGTACCTCCAAAAAAGGATAGTTTTTTTACACTTCATGTGGAAGGTCTTAAAATTATACATAAACAAATAAATCAATGGAGGCCAAAATGATATAATATTAAAAAGGCTCCTCACTTAATCAAGAAATCAATTTAAGTCCCTCTAGACCTTAGATAGAGGCATAGATTCAAGGGTGAAGATCAAATTGAGACAAATGAGGAATTAACTCAAGATATCATGAATATTGGAAGATTTGAGAGACAACTCCTTGACATATGAATAAAATTAACATTCTCCATGAAACTCCAAATATGTATAATATATCATGAGTGTCTTTTTGAAAGAAGTCTCCACCTATATCTAAGATATTGTAATAGGGCTCTAAGAAAGGGACACCATGATATAACACCCAAATTAGGGATCAATAACACATGCCTTAAGTGTTATGTGGCCAATTATTCAATTTTCATTCTCCAAATAGGGTCTTAGTGCTTAAATAAAAATGTAATAGCCTAGTTGATGGAAGATAGTTGATACTCAGTTTAAAACTACTACCTACAACAGTCATGACTGCTACATCAAGAGGTAAGATGTTTGAAGTGGTATAATAAGGCCTATATAGGTGAGATAAAATGGGAATTAGGTTATTTCATTCACTAAACTAGAATTCCAAAGAAACCCAATAAAATTCAATCATTTAGAGCAATTTTGAAGGCCTAGTAGCAACCACAGTTTACATTATTAGCAAAAATTAAGGAAAGTTTGGTGATTTTAAGGTAATTGGTTTCCTTAACCTCAATCTACCTCATTATGGTGACTAGTGCTTTTATAAGTTGTATAAATGTTTTCAAGGATATTCAAACAAGTCATAAGCCATCGTTGGATTTTAAGATCACCCCCATGTCTGTCCTCTCTTCGTATAGAGGTCTAACAACATATACAATAGTCACCATGAGAGTAATTAAAAGGATGTTATAATGGGTGAAAATAAAAAAATAATGTAAATTTGAATGGAAGATAAATGAAAGAGTTGGTTATCATGTGTTATTTCATGTGCTTTCTCAATACCTTCACCTCATGCATCTCCTTTGTCCATATAGAGGTCTACAATACATAAAACCACCTTAATTGGTTTAATATTGGTAGATGAAGAAAATTGAATACAAGGTTATGCTTAATTGGAATGTGGAGTCTATTATGAGAATTAAAAGTGTTAATTATGTTTTGAATACCCAAAAACAACTATGTGGGAGATCTTAACTCCCTCAAAAGGACCTAACACAGAATAAAAAACTATAGTTAGTATGCCAAAAGATAAGAAGGTAAGTTGTAGTGTGGGGTAGTTAGTTGAGCAAGTGGACTCATAGATAAATATTGAAGGCATCCATTCTCTATAATTCTAAATACGTTCACATGAATGAAGGTATAACCCCTTATCCAAACATGAACACAAGAAGCACACCTACAACCAACATTTTAGGCTACTATAGCAGGGCCTCATAAAAGGACACTCTGAATACCCTCCATTGATATGGAGATTAATGTGGACATTAAGAGATATAAATTATAGGGGTGAGTGAATGTATGTAGGTTTTTCTAAGATTTAAAAAAAAAATTATCACTAACAAACATGACATTCAAGCATGCACACAATTAACATGTATTAGTATACACCTATAGTAGGTTGGTGCTCATAAATAACCCTAGTTTGCTCATGGAAAAAGGGAAAATTTTGTTATTATATGTTTTATAATTATATTGAATGAGAGTTAAAACTTAATGTTGATCACCTAAAAAGAGGTAGAGTAACATCTACTTAAGATCAATACTCATAGTTAATGTCAAGAGTAAGTAGGGTAAATTACAAAAGATAGAGTTGTGGGTGAGAGTAAAATATGGTGGGATCATGTGAATGGAGTTTATATGGTAAATGGAGACCTGATTATATTTAATATATAAATTATAAATAATCCCCATTATCATAGTTTTATCAAAGGGACTAAGAAAAGCCTAATTACCTAATTAGGCATAATAGGCCTAAAACTAGCATATACAAACTTGAGTATGAAGACTGAAGCAAACTGCATGTTTTGAAGGTATCCCAAGTTGGAAAACACTATAGGAATGGAATAAAAATAATATAGGGTTGTTAAAAGTGTTTATATTCATAAAATATAGGAGAATGCACACTTGTAGACTTCTAGGGTCAGATTGGCACAGTGAGCCAAGAACCTTAGATAGGATTATATGGTAGGGTATATAAAGGAAGGGGAATTGGTAGACCATTACCTAAACACAATAATTACTATAATAACATGAAGTACATAACCATGATCTGATGTTCTTCAAGATACAATGTTGAAGGCTACAGTCAAGATAGTCACACTTAAACACACAGTCTGTAGGTAGTTAGAGGCTAGTTTGAGCCAAAATGATTAGTTGAGGCCTTTATAGGCATTGTCATGTCTTAATATTTGGTAGGAATTATCATAGTGACTCATTGAAGGTACTAATTTATTCACTTTGGATAGATAAATAGTGGTAATACCCATTATTTTGTCTTAGACCAAAGCTTGTTTGCCACATTTGTCTAGCAAGTGAAAAGCACATTCATGCTATAGAATGTCTACAGAATAGCTAGGGACTTATAGAGGGTTTTGTTTCAATGAAGGATTATTTTAAGGGTTTACAATCCCTCATCCATATGTATAATACATGGACCAATATCCAAAATCCTTGGAGGTGAGCTAATACAATCAGGTATATAAGCCTACATACATACCCTAGTGTTACCCTAAGGTACCTCCAGGATATTGAAAATAATTATATGGTAAATTATATATGTATGAATATATTATAGACTTATTAATAACATTAAAATTTAAATGAGGTGAGTAAACTGATTATAATTCCTTTAAACCATGATCAAACTAGTCAGCTTGCACACAGGGAGTTTGAAGGCCTTCTTCAAGTGCTCACCTACTCCACCACATAGGTTCTAAAGACCAAAGATCCTATGGAAGTTTAATTATCCATATGAACTAAAAATTAATAAATATTTAATTGGAATTTGGGGGTAGATCTTTATAAATGACTTTTAATAAATTACGAACTTAGAATTTACTTGCAAACAACCCTAACCTCACCTTCTAACACTCATATATCCATTCACCCTTTGCATGGGATCCTAGGCCATTAATGTGAGATGAGGAGGTTGGTACCTTAGAGATTAATGGCATTTGTTTCTAACTTGGATGTCTGTACTCCATGAACTATCCTTAAGACACTTGAACACTCCAAAACCTCCCTAAAACCCTAGGCATACCCAATTGTATAAAAATTGGTTTTTTTGTATCTTAAAACCATGGAATGATCTGAAAAACTTATATAAGTTTAAGTAAACTTAGAGAGGAATCCACCCATGGTACCTAATTATATGGACATGATACAAAATGATCATAAATATATACTTTCTCAAGGAAATAAGTATAAAGGAGGGCACATGATAGTACATAATGATTCCTATCCTTGGAATGGATGATTTAGGACTTTATTAAACTCATAAAGTTAACATACACCCAAAATTTTATCTATAAATGTTTTTTAAAATCTTTTTAAAATTACCAGTTTGTAGATGCTTGAAGGTGGACTAGTCAACTAGGATGAGTCGATTTTCAAGTGCATAATTCTTGTATATTCATATATTATGCTTTAATGGGTTTTTTAAGGTATGGATATCATGTTTTTATAGGTTCTCAATCTCTCTTGTATGTGTTTCATGGATGCCTAGTGCAAATAGTTAGGCTACTAGGCCTAATTAGCCTAGTAGACATATTTGGTCATCAAAAGGACTCAAGTTTGGCATAGAGGGGCTAAGGGAGAAATTCAATGTAGTGTATAATTTCATGTAACTAATAATTAAATGGAAAATAATGCACTTTTAAGGACATTATACAAGGTAAAGGTAGTTTCAAGGCTTGGTCCACATGCACAAGGACCAATATGCTACTCTACATCTTTTGGGAGGCCTAATTACACCCATGTACACTAAATAACTACCATTGGGAGGAGTGAAATACTATTTTGAGTAGGTTCAACCCTTTTACAAGAATAATTAAAGTTGACTCAGTCCCCATCACCTCATTTTTAACTCTAAAAGGAGCCTTGAAGGATCATCAACGCATATAGAAGGTTAAAAAGAGACTATGTAACTGATGTAACTACCAGTGGGAGTGGAATTTGGTCATTCATGAACCCTTATCCAATTTTACATGCCATATTCCCCTTCTTCTCTCTCCATTTCTTCTATATATTATAGGCTTTTAGCCTTGTATTATATCCCTTAGGCTAGTATGAGGAAACTCTACCAGGATTTGTACTTGAAAACCTCTTGGATGAATGAATAGAACACTTTAAATTATTTCTTCATTATTAATTGGTGATTTAAACTTGTTTTGATATACAAAAATGGTTTAATCTTCCCTTTTTAGGTCCAAATCTACCTAGGTACTAATAACCTTTCCGTACAAGTCATCTAATGTGTCATGAGATTGATGACTCAAGATCGAAGTGGATGTCTAATTATAAGGGCCTTTAACTAAGACTTATTATCATTTCCCTCTTGTTACATTCACTTAATCTGACCTATAGGTTAAATATTATTGTTTGTAAACCATTGAAGGTATTATGTTAGTCCTATGCATAGTCCATCAGTGTCATTTGAGTGCAAGTTGAATGGATAAGTGAGATTATTTAGGTGCATCACCACTTTAGATTAGGTTTCATTCATGCTATTCCTTTACCATTTTCAAATGTTTAATATCATTTGTGCATGATTTTTCAAATTTGACCGAGAAGGGTAAATAAAATGCATTGATCTTTTCTATGTTACTTGAATCATGCAAAAGTTGATTTTGTGTATTACATTTATTTCAATTTAATTTTAATAAGGATGTACTGAAAGTAGTTAAAAATCTAGGACCACATTGGAATACATCACTATAAATAAGAGGTTCTTTTGTAATTATATTTTTAGTTTGATTTTGAGGTGTAGGAGAAGGAGAGGAAAGATAAGAAAATGCATCTACTATATTTTCATTAACACTTTCATTGTCATGTTAATAGTAATCCTCATATCCATAATTATAATAATAGTCATCATCATCATCATTATAAATGAAATAATTATCATGTGCTAATGTTCAATATTGAAAATTTGTCCATTCCTTGTTATAAATATGAGAAAAAATTAGAAACTTATCAATTGGGTGAGGGGTAAGAGGCTTCTTGGATGTCATTTAAAAATTTCCAAAGAAGATAATGTAAATAATAAATAACAAACACACAATAGGTATAATGTAATATTGCATAGGTATATGTACAACTATGGTAAATATTCAACCTAATGTGTAGAAGAAATTAGGATTGTACTTGGAACCCTAATTGCTAGTATTTGGATGTATAAGGACCTAGTATGTTGATCTAGGGTTTGATGAGGATTGTTTAGAAAAAAAATTATATTATATTAAATTAATGAAACAATAATATAGCATTGAATTAATTGATCTAATTTGTGCCCAAAAATAATAAAAAATATAAGTTTTTAACCCTAATTTAGTTAAAAAAAATTGAAGGTAAACCCTAGGCTAACCTAGAGTTTTAAGCAATAATCAAAGTAAGTCAAGTTCACCAAATGTTTTAAATATTTAGGACTTAGTGCATGTAAATCACAGGTTATTAAAGGGATGTGTATATTAATAAATTGGAATGAAAATAGGAAATAATTTATTTGACAAGCCTTTCCCAAAATATCAAAGATGTAAAAAAAAGCATACTTATCTGGAGGAAAATTGGTATTTTTTTTACTGAGGAAGTAGAAACAAGCATGAGAATCAGTTAGACATATTTCATTTCATGATCATATTTGAAATCAAAATTTGGATAGTAGCACCCTTATGAGGACAATAGTACTATGTGGTGCTAGTTTCTAATTATGACATTAGTGCCCCTCTTAGAGGCATTGTTTAAAACTTTTAGGGAAGATGTAGGAGAGTTTGAGGGACTTGTAAGTGATTCTATGAATTATGAAAGCTTTCCCTATGTCACTATTTTACCTAAATATCTTTTGAAACCCTAATGAATACCTTCATACATGAAACAACCACTAGATCAAATGCAAAATAAAGGAAAAATTTAGGTTTTGGGATATTATGATCTTATAGAGTAGAACCCCTATCACCTTAGCCACTACATAAACTAAACCAAATGATAGGGGTATAAAATCACATGTAGTTATCCCTTAAGGAATGTGCACAATAAAAATACATTGTATGCTAGAATTAATTTTGCTTAAGCCCTTATTTGATCAAGTATGCAACTCTAGATGTGATAGCTGAGTAATACATAGTGTATTGAGCTACTATTGATTGATTTTATGTAATTATGTGCCAAACTGGTAAGTGGTAGATGTAAAATGCCTTATGAGTCTCTTTATATAGATGTAACTTTTATCTAAATGTAAGATATTATTTTTTGGCTGATAATATGAAAAAGAGGGATAAAAAAACATAAGAGAAGGCTAGAGGTAGGGTTATGACCCAAATCATGAGAGAAAATGGCCATTGGACACTAACACCATAATTAGAAACTAGCACCACATGGCATTTCTATCTAGATAAGGGTGATAGTGTCCTATGTTAGGTTGTGGATCTAAAAGCTTCAACTCTTTGCAAACAGTGGGAACAGAAGGTTGCTGAGATCCAGGAGCACCGGCGTCAATAGCAGGACGGACGTCGGTCATGACCAGTGTAGAAGGCCACCGGTGACGGCAGGAAGTCGGCCGACGTCGATAGAACCAGGCAAGTAGGGACCGGCGTCGGTCGCCTGTGTGTTCCAAAACTGTTCGTTGCATGAACAATTAGTTAAGTGAACGAAGATTTTGCATGTTAAGACTAGTTGGAGTCTTGAGCTGTGAGGATAATTGTCTAAATTAAGAGTCTAAGTTATTGTTTAAGTTAGGGATCTATTTATAGACCCATTGGCATGTATTGTATAAGTATGAGATAGAAAGGAAGAGTTCCTTCTAGTTGTAAGATCATTGAGTTTCAGGTTGTTACAAGCTCATAGGGGATCTACATGTAAGTTTGGTCTATTGAATTGTAGGTTACAAGTTCATGGGAGATCAGCTTGAAGTGTTATAGAGTGCTTGGTGTACCGGCAGGGTTATTACTGACTGGTTGGTGAGGTGAACACCAATTCTGTGTGTGAGTTGGTTGTTGGGACCATTTTTTGTGTAGGAGAGTGTTGTGTAGAATAATTATTATACACTTGAGGCATGGGAAACCTCTATAAGGTGGAAGAGTGTGGCGGCTCTTTGTAGTATTCTTTTCTGTAAAGTGTTAATACAATATAGTGTATTGTCTCTCATATTCTGTGCTATTGGTGAATTCTAGTTACTTGTGTTTCTGGTTATTTCTACATATTTAATTGCTTATATTTGGTAATCATATTTTGCTCTTTCTGAGGAGCAAGATCCTAACAGGAGGAATCAGAACAGGTGTGTTTGTTCTTGGATTTCCCCCCTCCCTACAACTGGTATCAGAGCTTTTGGTTGGGATACTAACAGATTGGTTTAGATCTGGGTAGTGTGTTTTGATTACAGGTTACTCACAGGGTTTCTGTTTGAGTGGGAGTTGAGCAATGGCAGAAGATAGTAAGCTACGAATGGAAAAGTTTAATGGCAAGAACTACCAATTATGGAGGATACAGATTGAGGACTATCTGTATCAAAAAAATTTGTACTTACCGTTGGGTGGGGTTGATTACAAACCCCAGAATATGAAGGATGAAGAATGGGAGGTTCTTGATCAGAAGGCTCTAGGATCTATTAGATTGAGTCTTGCATCATCTATGATTTCTAGCTTATCACAGTGTAAGACAACGGTGGAGTTGATGGAATCTTTGGCAAATTTATATGAAAAACCCTCAGCTTCTAATAAGGTATTTCTTATGAAGCATTTATTTAATTTTCAAATGTTAGAAGGTGGATCTATTCATAGCCATCTTAGTGATTTCCATGGTTTGGTAAACCAGTTAAGTTCAGTCAATATTGTATTTGATGATGAAATTAGAGCTCTCTTAATATTGTGTTCATTACCTGAAAGTAGGGAAGGTTTGGTAATGGCAGTTTCTAATACTGTGTCTCCTTCAAAAGTCTTAAAAGTGGATGATGTTGTGAGTGTGATATTGAATGAAGAGATACGCAGGAAAAGCATAGGTGAATCATTAGGAGATGCTTTGAGTGTTGAAGGCAGAGGAAGGCCAAGAGAGAAGATAGAGCATGGGAGATCAAGGTCAAAGATAGGTAGAAGATCCAAGTCCAGGAATGGAAAAATAACCTACTGGAAATGTGGAAAGCAAGGGCACTTAAAGAGAGATTGCAGATCGGGTGAAGATCAGCATGAAGGACATGGAGAAGAAGCAGATGTTGTGGATTACATTACACAGGATGATCTGGTATGTTCTTTGGATAAAGTAGAATCTTGGGTTTTAGATTCTGGTGCCTCTTTTCATGCATCCCCACATAGGGAATTTTTTCATGAGTATGTCCAGGGAGACTTTGGAGAAATTTTTGTAGGGGATGGTAAGCCTTGTCAGATTATTGGCAAAGGAAAAGTGAAGCTGAAATTGCAGACAAGTGACACATGGGTGTTAAAGGAGGTCATGCATGTCCCAGTTCTAGAGCAGAATTTGACTTCTGTTAGAAGTTTGGGTGATGAGGGTTGCACAGTAACTCTCACAGCGGACTCTTGGAAGGTTACCAAGGGTACATTTGTTGTAGCTAGAGGTAAGAAAGTAGGTACGCTTTATCTATCTACTTGTATTACTGATTCTCTTTATGGGTTATCTACTTCAGTTGTAGATTCAGAGATGTGGCTTAATAGGCTTGGTCACATAGATAAGAAAGAAATGCTTGTTCTTGAGTCAAAGAGTATGCTTTCAGATTTGGAAGGTATGGATCGTGATTTCTGTATGCAGAAGAAGAAGGTGACATTTCTTAAGGAATTCGATGTTAGTGACAAGAACAGGAAAGCCTTGATTTTCAAGGAGAAGGTGACGGACAGAGTTTAGCACAAGATGCAAAGGAATTCTGAGCAGAGCAAGGGTGATTTGGACAAGGGTTTGATCTAAAAGGAGCTCGCGGGAAAAAGTTAGGACTCACTAGAAAAACACAGAGACTGACGTCGGTAGGAAAATTGACATCAGCATCCAGATAGGGACTGATGTTGGCTATGTGCAGCCCGATGTCGGTGACTCAGGGCAGATAACGACCAGCATCGGCCAGGGGAAACTGACGTTGGCAAGGTGGCAGTCGTAGGGAACCGACATCGGTCAGCTGCAGACTGAGATGTGACCGGCATCGGTCACTGAGATGAATTTTGGGTGGATAGCTAGCTATCATGGAGTCTCAAGTGCCCATATGGAAGACTGAAGTTGTAAGTAAGTTCTTAAATTTGTCATTTCCCTTCTTTACACTAATTGTTGCTCACTTATGGTATAGAACCAGGAAGTTGTTAAAGAAGCAGAACAGGTAGATCCAGGAAACAGTGGGAGCTTGGCTTGGATGAGGATGTGATTCCTTGGAGAAGAACCAAATAGGTGTTTTGGGTAGAGTTGCCAGCTGGAAGAAAGCACTGAGAGATGAATGGATGTTCAGGATGAAGAAGAGTGGAAATGGATACGTGAGATGGAAGATCAGGGTATATGGTCTTGTATTAGCTGCAGGGCAATGGAGGTTTGATCATTGTGTTTTTCTTTACCAGGTTGGATAATATTAGCTACATTATCCTATTTTTTGTATGATGTGCTTGTTGTAGGGTTACATATACAGGTATTGTTGAACTAAAGGTAAAGCTAGTTCAGGTGTGTGTCATGGAGAATCTGGGAGTAGCAAGATTCTTTGGCATGACTGTGTTCTAGAGACATGGAGGTCTTGTTGACTTTGTTTCAGGATGATTGTGTGAAATTAGTTAGCACGCCGATGGTTGGACAGTTCACAGAACAAGTGTCTTGATTCACATAATGAGGTTGAGTGCATGGTATGTACTAAACCTGAGTTTTCCCAAGCAGTGGGAGTTGTCACAAGTTTGGATTCAATCCAGGAAAGTAATACTGAAGGGCGGTTCAGTGGGACCATTAGTAGGTGCACATGTTATGCAGGGTCAAGTTCTTATCTACATGGTTGTAGATGTGGATGTGGTAGGTAATTTGGATGACAGGTTTTGCACTACAGGATTTGTGGTGGTTGGTCTTCAAGAGTGATCTTGAGGAGGGATACAAAGCCAAGGGAAAAAACTAGATGGAGTATAGGTACAGGTAAAAGTTGCAGTTGTTTATCTCCAAGTGGGAGATTGTTAGGTTGTGGAGCTAAAAGCTTCAACTCTTTACAAACAGTGGGAACAGAAGGTTGCTGAGATCCAGGAGCATCGGCGTCGGCAGTAGGACCGACGTCGGTCGTGACCAGTGCAGAAGGCCACCGGCGACGGTAGGAAGTCAGCCGACATCGACAGAACCAGGCAAGCAGGGACCGGCGTCGGTCGCCTGTGTGTTCCAGAACTGTTCGTTGCACGGACAGTTAGTTAAGTGAATGAAGAGTTTGCATGTTAAGACTAGTTAGAGTCTTGAGCTACGAGGATAATTGTCTAAATTAAGAGTCTAAGTTATTGTTTAAGTTAGGGATCTATTTATAGACCCATTGGCATGTATTGTATAAGTATGAGATAGAAAGGAAGAGTTCCTTCTAGTTGTAAGATCATTGAGTTGTAGGTTGTTGCAAGCTCATAGGGGATCTACATGTAAGTTTGGACTGTTGAATTGCAGGTTGCAGGTTCATGGGAGATCAGATTGAAGTGCTATAGAGTGCTTGGTGTATTGGCAGGGTTATTACTGACTGGTTGGTGAGGTGAACACCAATTTTGTGTGTGAGTTGGTTGTTGGGACCATTTTTTGTGTAGGAGAGTGTTGTTTAGAAGAATTACTGTACACTTGAGGCATGGGAAACCTCTGTAAGGTGGAAGAGTGTGGCGGCTCTTTGTAGTATTCTTTTCTGTAAAGTGTTAATACAATATAGTGTATTGTCTCTCATATTCTGTGCTATTGGTGAATCTAGTTACTTGTGTTTCTGGTTATTTCCACATATTTAATTGTTTATATTTGGTAATCATATTGTGCTCTTTATGAGGAGCAAGATCCTAACAGGAGGAATCAGAACAGGTGTGTTTGTTCTTGGATTTCCCCCTCCCTACATCCTAAGGCCTAGAAATAGAGTTAAGACTAGGCATGATAGGCTAGGGCCCCCTGTGATTGAGAGGAGATGACTTAAGACCAATAAGGTTGTAATAAATAGGGGAAATTATACATAATAAATATCAAAAGACCTAAAATGACCATGTGAATAAGGTCTATATTCATCACTAAGACCTTCATGTGAAAGTGTGACTAAATACATAGTCCTTGTGGTAGCTCAACCAAATTAGGGTGTATACAAATATATTATATGGGGAAACATTAAGATAAATGATGATGATCGAAGAAGCAAGGAACTTGGTTGGTGATTACTTTTGGGAGCATGGAGTGTGCCTATGAGCAAAGATTTGGTGTTGGGTAATGGTCATAGGATGTCTTAGAGAAAATTGGGAGCTTAGGGTGAGATTTAGGGAAAGAATAAGGCTTCAAGATTGGTGGTGGAGATGTGCTTGACGTTACAACATCTAAGGCTAGGAACCTTATTTTATTAGATTATATGAATGTTATAAACCATTCTCACAACTATAAAAAAAAATTCAATCATAAATCTCTAAAACAACCCTAATCTTTCTTTGAATTTGATTCAGAGGAGTTCTCTTTAGGATTATATTTTGAATAGGGGCAACATATTGGAGGATAGGCTCCCTAAGGAAATTGTTGTTTCTATTGTACGTTTGAAGGTGAGGTCAGAAATAGAGGAATAACTTATTTTTATCCAAATTTTATGGGATACTCCTTTGGTTTTCTCTAGTAAAACTCAAAATTTATAAATCAAGGAGGATATTCTATCCCTAGACAAGGAGTCTTGATGTAAATCCCTTATTTTTAAATGTATAGAGAAGTGTCCTTCCTGAAAGGATCTATGTCAATAATCAAATACAGTTTGGATGAATCTTTCAGATCCTTCTCTTTCCTTTTTGTCAAATGTTTTCTTCTTAGTCATCTTATAATCAATAGAGGAGAGGGGCTTGGTGTGGGATAATGGATTATGGTTTTTTATAAATTGAGGTGTATTTGTGCACTCTTGGGCTTTATTTTTTGACACTATAAACACATTAGATTCTAAAGATCCTATCTAGGTCATATTTTATAATCTTCCTATGGACATGAGATATCTAGGGGTAAATCATCAATTGCCTAAGAAGATAGGTAATTTATCATAATTGATAAGGACTCATACACTTAGCTAAGTTTTGTAAAGGTTTGTTTCATGGAAGACTTATCCAAGACCTTCCAATCCTCTATCATGATATCATATTCTCAAGGTTCTTGGACATAGTTTGTCAATTTATAAGGTTTTCCTTTTAGATGTCTCAAATGTAACCATATTGGTCATAAAGTGGTAAAGTGTACAAGGAATTGTCAGGCAACTTTTGGTTCTCCTCTTTTGAAGAAATGGGTTAATAAGATTGGTTTCCCTAACTCAAATCTAGTGAATAGATTTCAAAAAATTGTTGCCTCTTGTGGTCACTCACTATCTCATGGAAAAAACCCTCAAATTGGGTCATTTAGATAACTGGTCAAATGTTTTTTGCTCTATATGCTGAAGTAAAGATCAATTTTTATACACTAGGAGTTGGGTTGGATTCTTCTTTTATTGAACCTTTGACAAATAGAGATTTCCTTTAAGGAGGTGTGGAAATTGAAATATAGTAATGGGTTTTTTAATTAAACATTGATCAATGTACTCCTATCAACAAGAATTATGATAAAAATTTCTAGAGTAAAGATGGTATGTTTTCTTTGAATAGGTTCTCTTCAATTAGCAAAATTAGGCTAGATGAACCTTAGAGTGGGGTTGTTTTTCATACATATGAAGAAGGATATTTGAAAAAAGGTGAAAAATAAGGGAAATATGCCTCTTTACAGGAATAAGAAGAGAAGGATCAATTCGGATCAAAATATATCTTGACTATTTCCGATCGTAAATATTTACTTGTGAAACTAAATTATGGTAAGAAAAGTAAAAGAGGTAGAAAGTCAGAAAAATAATAGCTTCAACTAGATTTTATGAGATCCATTGATGGAGATACTCAATGTATAATGTAAGCCCTTCTTTCTAGTAGGATAAGGATAACTCTTTCCACTTGATGTTGAGGTCCCTTTATCATGGAATTTCTATCTTGTTTTATTGTTGGGTTATTGATGTGTCTTTTTTTCTCCTATTTTCTATTTGTTTGATTTCTTCCTTGATAGTCTATTTTCTTTGATATTGTGATTTTTGTGGTTCTTGATGTTTTGTTGGGTTCTCTAAACATGTACATTATTATTATTATTATTATTATTATTATTATTATTATTATTATTATTATTATTATTATTATTATTATTATTATTATTATTATTATTTCATTTTAATGTTGTGTTTTTATTAACAAGTTATGACTCAACCCTATCTAAGTTTCTCGACTATTTATGCTTTATATGGACTGGGTCCCTGGTGTGCCCTAGATCTGATTGTAACTCTGGCTAAAATGGATTATCTATCTAAAAAATAATATAAATATATTTATATTATATATAATATAATATTATTACATATACATATACTATTAATTTATTATTATATAGAAATATACAATATTTTATATTGTATTATGTAAAATATAATATATTAATAAATTATAAAAGTGACATGTTATAGAGGTTTGCACAAGTATATTTTAGGGCTTCTTCAAGTCCATCCCCTAAAATACCTTGTCATTGTCCTTTACCATCACCACCTAACATACCTTAAAAAATTTAACTGTATTCATGCCTTGTCCTTTCCCAACACTTTGAAATTGCTCATACTCACTATGAAATATAACATATCCTCCCTAAATACATAATTACCATATTAAAGAACACACAATCTCATTTTCCACCATCACCTCCCCCAAAAATATCAAATTATTGTTGTTGAAACTTTTTCATGTAATTTGTACAATTTTCTTTAAAAATATAAAAATGTAATACAAATTATGGAGAGAAACATTTTTTAAGTGAACACAAACACATTTTTATGAGTAAATCCACCATTTATAATAAAAGTGTCCATAGTGATTAGAATCCATGGATCTTTATTTTTATCTCACATAAACATACCATTATAGCAGAAATATTTCTTAAAATATTTGAGAATCTTATTGTAATTTAATCAGTGCTAAGGACCTATATAGGGTTAAAAACATACAATGGTTTAATTGTTTAAATCAAACATGAACATACTTCTCCCCACTAGAATCTTAAACTTCTACCTCCTTGAATGGGTTTGTGCCCAAACCTTAAAATAAAGAATTAAAAAAATATATACATATCTAATCGGGTCCTCCATGATTACATTAGCTATCAACTGGATGGTTGGGATTTATTTTTGTTCTTAGTTCAATGTTTACAATAGATATCAAATATGTTTGTAAAAAATATGGGGCTTTAAAAATATGATGCAAGAAAAAAAATCCCTAGATGGGTTATTATGAACTAAACACCCACTTGTTACATCCGTCAAGGCACTTTTTGTTCAATTTATTTTTCCTTTCAATATAAGTGTTTCTATGCTAGATTTTCACTTTCACATTCAAAGAAGGAATTAAGAAACTAAGAAGAATGGTCAAAGCTTGTATGTACCTGGATATAGTCATGCACACCGTAATCCAGACGAAGTGAGAACTCCTCTTTGGTTGTGGAGGATGACACCTGCAAAAGAAAGAGGCTAAGACAAAGAAGAGGTTAGATAAGGAGATGGTGGGTTGCCAAGCAAAAGCTTGATCCCAGAAGCAAAAGCTTGAGAGATGTCAACCCACTGATTAACAAAAAGATGTCTGATAAAGGACAGAAAGATAAAAGACTAGAAATGATAAAGACAAAAAGTGGAAGCAAATGCTTACCTGAATGTGCTATCGGCCTAGTCACAGTCGTCGGCGTCGGTTATCCTACCGGCGTCGGTTGTCAAGGCTACCGAGGTCGATTAGTCTGCCGACGTCGGTTGGGGAAGTGACCGGTGTCGGTCGGGGCAGTAGTCTGTGGATGAGTTCTGGACAGGATTTTGGTCTGTGGATGGGTCTGAGACAGAGTTTTGGGCTTGGTTGAATGGCCTAGGGGTCTGGGTCTGAGAGTCTAGTTTTGGTTAATGGTCTGGGAGTATGTGTAGAGTTTTGGGACAATGGACAGAATGTCAAAAAGGAACAGAGGGATAGAAGAGACCAATAGGGGGACAGGGATATAAGGATTTGGGTCTGGTCTGCTCTGGTGATAGGGAGTGTTGAGTTGATTGGACATAAAGTGTTTGTCTAAAGAGAGACTAAACGGGTGTCAGAGGCAAAGAAAAGAGAATAAGAGGTGAGAGAAGGCTTTTCAGCCTCTCTGGGAAGAATAGAGAAGGTTGGGGTCAAGGATGCTTGGAATAGACAGTAGACAGAATGATAAAATATTTGAAATGAAATAGAAATAAAAATAGTACAAATACTTAGCTGTGACACAGGTTAGCAAAGATGCAGAAGCTGTGTTTCCGTTACCGCTGGTGATGGATATATCAGGCACTCCCTGTGCAGAATGTCTGATGCAAGACCTCAGTGCCTAGAAAATGTTGTCAAGAATGTTGATCCCTGCAAGAAAACAAGAAGCCAGAGCACTGGAAAGCAAGAGCACATGAGAACTTTGTTTCGCTAGAAGAAGTCTTTTGATTAGTTCCAGAGATTAACAATTTCTGATTAGCCCTGTCAAAGGTTGTGATTTGTGATTAAGTAAAACCGACGTCGATGATCCCGCCAGCGTCAGTCGACATTTGACCGACGTCGGCGGGTGGAGAATGGGTAAAAGAGCCACCAAGCCCGTTCTCCATCTGCCAAGTACACTATCCGTTGGAGATATGTCGAAGGTTGGGCTAAATACGCATGAGAGTTGGTTAGGCAGTTAGAAAGAAGTAGGAATAGGTCTTGGGTGAGTCATAGGGTGGGAAATAGTCTAAGGTGAGGTGTCAGACGAAGTGTTATAGGTGATGTGTCAAAGGGGAGGATATTAATAATAAATTATTATTTTTAAATTAGTAAGTGCATGGTTTAGGAATGGGTTAGGAATAGACCAAGGAGGAGGATGACCAAGGGTTAGACACGATTTTGGTGTCTACATTTGCTCCTCTTTGTCTTGTTGGTTGCTCTAGCTGAACTGCAAGACAAAAACAGGAGTTGATTGCCCCAGGTATGGGATAAGGTTGATTTTGTCCTGTTGGTTGTTCAAGTGAACTGCAAGACAAAAACAAGAGGATTGGTTGCCCTGATTATGAATGTTGGATTCCCCCTCAAAGCAGGAGTCGAAGGAAAGGAACCTAAAATCAGGTGTTGATTTGACAAAGAGTGGATGAAGAAAGGGGGTGAGGATGAACGCTGCAAAAGTCGTGATTGTGCGCATACCACTTCACGAGATGGTCAGGTCAAATTGTCACAGGTTGAAGGTCGAGGAGTGCCAAAATTGAAATAATTGGGCCCTAGCATTTAGTCATCTATTGATTGGGTTATTCAATCTAAGCTAAAGCTCCAAATGATCATCATGGTCCAGGTATCCCAGGCTTATGAAGTGCTCCCAAAAACACAAAAATGTCACAAGTAGTGCGGATCAATCAGCTTGCGATCCTATACTTGTGACGGTCAAAAATAGTCTGTGCACAATTTTGCTAATCAGTCGTGAGGTAGCATGCATGTAAAAACAACCAAGGTGAAGTCATCTTGGAAGTGGTCACGGTCGAAGGAGATGGTCATGATCTCCAAGGTTTGGTGGATGAGGCTGGCGAATGGATGAAGGAATGGCCGAGCTAACCTCAGAAGACCCCATGTCAACTGAGTGCTACCTACATAGCCCCTGTTGGAAGGGCCTCAAGCCAATGTAGTTCTCCCAAGAGGGAGGAAGAGGGTCGAAGGTATGGATTGGTCTTGGTCATGTGTTGAAATGATGAGGATTAGATGATGTTGCAGCCTTTTCCATATTATGTGATGGTGGATTTTGCAACATTGGTCGAGAGGTCTTTCATCCCTAGCAATTATCCATAATTGTGATGGATGTATGCTAAAAATGAATTGGGTCTATTTATGCTTCAGCAAGTAATTGTTTATGCTTAACATAAATTGTGTCTGGTTGATAGTCCCTATGTGTATTATTGTCCATAGAAACTATGTGAAGGGTCTATGATGATGTATGATGTCATAATGTCATGTTAGTGATCTGAAAATGTTTGGGTTGGTTTGGTTTGGGAAAATGATTTGGTTGAATGTGACCAAAGTATGAAAAAAAAGTGAAAGGCAAATTGCTCTTTCATTGACAAGGACCAGAATGAGAGCATGGATAGGGGTTGTTAGAACAAAAGCCCCATTCATGCATTGCGTCGTTGACCATAGGTTGTGTTAGAGAGGTAATCGAATCACTTTGACATTAAAATGAGCTCGAAGTCCCTTGAGTAGGTCGTAGATGCAAGGCATGAAGGGGCTCTGGTTCTGGTCGGCCATCAAGAGAAGACAGACGATAAGTCCCTAATCCATACTTATGCATGATGATATAAGGTCCGAGCCAATTAGGAGAAAATTTGCCTAGTTTACTCCATTCCATATTGGTCACATGTTGGTTCTCTTTGAAGACGAGGTCTTCGATATTGAAATCTCATTCTCTCATATTTTTTTATAGGCTCATTTGATGTGATTTTGATAGACATGGAGATGGTTGAGGGCAGCAAGATGACGTTCGTCGAGTAACTCAAGTTGAGCTAATCGATCTTGACGAAAGTCATCATTAGAAAGAATGTCATGCAGAGAAATGTGAACAGATAGGATCTATACTTCGAGAGGTAGGACAGCCTCTGTTCCGTACACTAGAGAGAAAGGGGTAGCACCTGTAGAGGTTCGGATGCTAGTGCGGTAGGCCCACAAAGTGAAGGGAACATGAATGTGCCAGTCCTTTCTCGTGTCGTTGACCACCTTCATGAGAATTTTAGTCAGAATTTTGTTAGAAGCCTCGGCTTGCCCATTTGCTTGTGGGTAGTAAGGCGAAGAAAAACTGAGTTTAATGCCAAAGGAGTCACAAAGTTTTTGGACAATTTTATTTTTAAATGACTTTTTGTTATCGATGATGATTTTGTGAGGTACACCGAAATGACATATGATATGGGTGTTGATGAAGTCGACAATCTTGTCAGCTTTTATGGAGATGAGAGGAATAGCTTCCACCCATTTAGTGAAATATTCGGTGGCAATGATGATGGACTAATGACGAAGAGACGAGTGAGGGTTAATCTTGCCGATGCGATCTAAGCCCCATTATGAAAAAGGCCAGAAATCTTGAGCAACTTGTAAGGCATGGCTAGGGAGATGAAGCAAGTTAGCATGCTACTGACACTTGATGCAACGTCGAACATAATTGCTACAGTCTTGATGAAGAGAGGGCCAATAATAACCTAGGCAAAGGATGCACTTGACAACCGAGTTACCACTGAAGTGTTCACCACAAATCTTGTCATGGGCTTGTTTAACAGCATGAGAGGCTTTAGTGGAGTTTAAATAGCACAGAAGAAGGCCGTCAAAACCTCTTTTATAAAGAATGCCCCCTAGCATGGTATAGCGAGTGGTACGCTTGATGAAATCCTGTCGTGCATTGCTAGAGAGGTTGGGAGGAATGAGAGAATGAGCCAAGTAGTCAACAAGTTGTTTATACCATACATCTTGTGAACTAGAGTCTATGGTGTGGATGAGGTTGATGTCAGTGGAAATGTATGAAGGCAACGGCACACGATGTACCATGACATAAATTGTTGATGAGGATGATGAAGAAGGAATATGCGAGGCGAGGGAAGCCATGGTATCAACAAACTTATTCGTAGATCAAGGAATAGTCTGCAATAAGTGATGGTCGAAAGATGCTAGAAGGGTGTCAACACGATGCTTGTACCTTTGTAAAATTTTGTTTTTACAAATATATGAGCCATTTATTTGATTGACGACAAGTTGTGAGTCATCAAAGATGTTGATAGTCTTGATGCTTAAAGAAAGGGCAGTTTGAAGTCCCAAAATTAAGGCTTCGTATTCGGCCATATTATTGGTACATTCAAAGTCGAGTTTGAAAGATAGGGGCATGGGCTCACCCTCATGTGGGATAAGAATGACCCCCGCACCTCCATCGAGTTGACATTTGGAGCCGTCGAAGAACATCATCATTTGGTAGAATGTGTCATCAATCGAGAGAGTGGCGATAGATTCATCGGGAAACTTGCACTGAGAAGGTTGATTGTTGGGAAGAGGGGCATCTGCTAGTTGGTCAGTGATTGTTTTACCCTTTATAGATTTTTTCTGGACAAATTCTAAGTCAAACTTATCAAGAAGCATGAGCCAACGAGCCATACGTTGGTTTTGATATGGCTTGGAATGCATGTATTTAAGAGGATCAGTGTGAGTGATGACAAAAGTTTTGTGATTGAGAAGATAGTGACGAAGCTTGGTAGTGGCAAAGACTAATGCCAAACAAAGTTTCTCGGTATGAGTATACTGAGTTTCATAGTCGACAAGTGTTCAGCTTATGTAGTAGACCGCTTGCTCATGGTGTTGCTCATCTCGATGCGCGATCATGGCACCTAACGAATGATTGGTTGCTGAGATGTAGAGGTAGAAGGGTTGGTCATCTTTAGGTGGAATGAGGACTAGTGGAGAGACTAAATAGCTTTTAAGGGCTTCAAATGCCTCTTGACAGTCTTTATCCCATTTAAAGGAGACGTCCTTCTTGAGGAGATGATGAAAAGGTTGGTAGCGGTCAGAAAGTTGCGAAATGAAGCGGCGGATGGACTGGAGCTTCCCTTGCAGACTACGAAGCTGCTTGAGATTGGTCGGAGGTGGCATTTTGAGGATAGCGCAGATCTTGGTGGGATCTATCTCGATGCCACGGAAGGAAATGATGAAGCCTAGGAGCTTTCTTGAGAGGACCCCAAAGACACATTTCTTGGGATTAAGGCAGACATTGTACTGAAGAAGGTGAGATAAAATGATCTTGAGGATAGTCAAATGGTCGCGACGAAGCTTAGACTTGCCAAGCAGGTCATCTACATAGTCCTCCATGATTTTATGGAGGAGATCGTGAAAAATGTAATTCATGTCACGTTGATAAGTGGCGCCTATGTTTTTCAAGCTGAAAGGCATGACCCGATAGCAGAAAGTCCCCCATGGGGTGATAAAGGTAGTCTTGTGCTGATCTTTCAGTGCAATCAAGATTTGGTTATATCCTAAAAACCTGTCCATGAGTGATAACATCTCATGGCCGGCCGTGAGATCAACAAGCTGGTCAATGTTTGGAAGAGGAAAATTGTCCTTGGGACAAGCCAGGTTGAGGTCGCGATAGTCCGTATAGATTTGGATCCCCCCAGTTGCTTTGGTAACAGGAACGATGTTTGATACCCATTGCGGATAATCAATGGGTTGGATGAAAGAGACAGAGAGAAGATGCTAAAGCTCCTCTTTGACAAGAAGTGCAACACGAGGATGCATTTTGTGAAGCTTTTGCCTAACAGGCTTAGCCTCTAGGTTTGTGATGATGTTATGGATGACAATGTTAGGGTCAATTTTAGGCATGTCACCGTAGGTCCAAGCAAAGGCCTTGCTATTGTCTGAAAGAAATGTGGTATAGTCGATCTGCTCCTGGGCATCTAAAGACTGACCAATCTTTAAGATGTGAGGAACATCAGAAGATGGAAGGTTAATGTCAATGGTCAATTCATTTAACATGACCTGCGTTTCAAAAGGGAGGGAGTGCTGAATAAAAGAGTCATCGGCACCCATATAGGTAAGAATGGCATCATCGTCTATGTAGTGGATAGTGTTGATGGTTGTCGATTAATCGTCTATCATATTGGGATAAATGAGAGGGAGAGACTTGGAAACCCCGTTGAGTTGATAGGTTAGGGGTTCCAGGCGGATGGTGTTTATGCAAAAAAAAACTAGGAGGGATGGAAACCATCGACTCCATAGGTGAGGATGGAAGAATAGGCGAGTCCAGAAGGGATTGGTCGATGGTGGGTTCATGGTAAAGGTTTGCGGAAGCCTCAGTGGGGTCGTGATATCCCAGGCCATACCGTATCTTGGCATTGTCATCATTGAGTGGCTTGATGGGCTGATGGGAGCCCTGCTCATAGCGCCCAAAACTAAAACCCTTCCATGCACACCTATAAAGTTAAGTGTGTGCAAAGGCAGGATTGCCAAGAAATGAGAAGTCTGATGTGAAAGGTTGAGGTGAAGAAAGAGGATTGCCATCAGTAAGAGCGTGGTTGAGCCCCCCATAGACAAGGTTGGTTTAGAGCTGAGGAGGACCATAAGGAATGACCATTCCAATCTGACAGTCATAGCTGGGGCTGTGGTGAAGGCATCCATACTCTTGCAGAGTTTGGAACATGTCTAGGGTCAGCAAGCGATATTCCCCAAGTGAAAGTCTTTGGAAGATATCGTCCATGGGGTCCTTGGTTGTCGCTTGAGAGGGTGATGTGATGGCAACCGCTGTTTGCGAACTAGTTCAAGTTTTCACGAATGGAGGCGGTGCCGAGGTTGATGGCTTGATAGGAATAAGAATGTCATTTGGGCGATAGGTTGTGTTACAAGTCTTGAAAGGGGATGGGTCGGTAGGAATGACATGGACTTGTCTGTCGTGTTCAAATTTGACACAATGGTGAAGTGTTGAAGGGACGCAAGCCATGGCACGGATCCAGGGTTGCCCTAATAGCATGTTATATTGGAATTATCCTTCAATGATGTAGAAGAGCTCCGGGATTGTGCGTGGACCAATGTGAATATGGAGGACAATAGTGCCAATAGTGTTAGCGGTGGTGTCATTAAAGGATCTAAGGATTGCGTCAGTCTTCGATACGCAATTCTTGGGAAGAGCCAATTGATCAAAGGCGTGGGTAGAAATGATATTAATGCTGGCACCTCCGTCAATCATAATGCGATTAATACGTGTCTAATCAACGTAGGCTATGATGAAAAGAGCAGCGTCCTAATCTTCCAAGGTAGTGGTAGGAATTTCAGAATCACTGAAAGTGATAGAGGTGACAGGGGATAAAGAATGAACTAGGGCAGCTAGTGGTTGAGGGTCTTCAGGTTGGACCTCCACTGCCTGTAAGGCTTTGATGAGGGCTTGATGATGCTGAGGTGAGGTTTGGATGAGGTCATAAAGGGACATATTCATAGGCATCTGGTGAAGTTGTTTCAACATGGAGTCATGAATCATCCCAGAAGAGGAAGAAGAAAAATGCTGAGATGTACTAAGGATAGAAATTTTAGGCTTGGGCGGTTGAGGTGGCTTGACGAAAGGGTAGGTCCAAGGAATGGAATCTTTTTCTTTCGCCTTATCCTTTTGTGACCTATTGGTTATGTGGATAGCATTGATTTCAAAGATAGGAGGTGAAGAAGGGGTCATGGCCTGCTGGTGAGATGTTGATGTGGTGGAAGAGGTTGGATAGGAAGGTGTCGAGGGTCGGTCAAGAGTGTCCTCAAGGAGAAGAGTGTCCTTCTCCATATAGCGGTGAACGATGGACTTGAGGGCATAGCAAGTCTCAGTATCGTGTCCTGGCGTATGATGGTATAAGCAAATCTTCGTATCATCGAACCAGGAAGGCTTGGACCTGAGAGATTGGAAAGGCCTGATGGGTGGAAGGGTTATGCTAGAAGTCTGCAAAAGTTGGCATAATATCAAAGTGTATGAACCTACTATGGGGTCCGTGCTTGTTGATGCATGAAGCACTGTTGACTTTTTCTTGGGAGGTGATGAAGAAGGTTTTCGTACCACCTTTTGGGTTGGTGGTGTGGCCACATGTGAAGACGGCACTTTCTTCATGAGAGGTGCTGAATTTTTGAGAGGGGGTAGGCTTGTGGTTGGTGAAGGAAGTAAGGGAGGTAATTTGTTTTGATTAAGGGTCGGAGTAGGGAGCACTCCGATTAGGGTAGAATGATGAGGGCCTAAAATGGAGGGTAATGTTGATGGTGGAGGAGGGGTTCACTTCTGTGGTCTGGAAGTCTTCTTCAACTTGGTTGGAAGACTACTATTGGTCGAGGTCTGGTCTAAGTCCACCTTCACTTGCGAGTGAGTGAGGGTAGAGACAGGGTGAATGCCGAGTGACTTGATCAGTTTAGATGGGGTAGATGTGGGTTTAGGAGTAGGAGTCTAGTCTTTGTTGAGAGTTTTGAGAGATTTTACCTTAGAAGGATTGGTAACACGAGACGAGATGGCATGGGGATGTTGAAGAGCTTTAAGACGTTCCCACAATCTCTGATGCTCCACTTTCCTTAAATGGAGAAGTTCAATTTTCTCCACTAGTCGAGAAAATGGTTGAGAAGATGTTAGATGAGGTTTGGGTTCTTGAGAAGATGTTGACGGTTGTGGGGCTGAAAATGTGTTAGGTGTAGCAGTAGTCTCAGACTTAAGATGTGTGGGAGTCATAAATGGATTGTCGTTGGTCGAAGAAGATAGAGAGTCAGGTTCTTCTCATGGTGGAGAAGGAATTGGAGAATGTGGCTCCTCAAGCGGGTAAAGGTCAGGGATGATGGTGCCCTCCACTTGCAGTCGAGGAGTAGGAAGGGTCGGGTCCTCCATGGGTAGCAAGAAGGAGGATGGTGAGACCGGTGGTGCCGGTAAGGTTGAGGCATCCTCCAAGATGAGAGAGGTTGATGGAGAACTAACCGGGGAAAGGGGTTCATCCACACGTGATGGACTGATAGATGGACTAACCTCTTGAGGTTGGTCGGGGATGAAGGGCGAGACCGTATTGACTGTTTGAATGTTGTGTTCATGAGTGTTGTCAATCAAGGTCTGGACATTGTTTTGGGTTAGTGGATGATTGGAGAATGGTTTCTTGAAGATGTCGATGCCCTGATTAGGAGGTGCATTGGGATTGTCTAGGATGAGGTCACCCTTTTCAAGCATGTCTTGGATTATGTTTTTAAAGGTCTTACAGTTACCTGTGTCATGACCTTTGACACGGTGGTAATTGCAGAAGTCATTTTCCCTATACCACGCAGGGATGGTGTGTGAGGGATCAAATTGTGGAGGTGGTCAGATCTGGGGGAGATTGAGAACCCCCTGTCTAACAAGTTTTTCCAGCATGGACGTGTATGATTCTCTAAGAGGAGTATACTGTCGTTGTACGTATCTCTGTTGGAATTGGCAGGTGGTGCTCTAAGATGTGGATGGCTCAGGTTGATTGGTTGAAGAGGACGAAGGTCTAACAACCACAACATTAGCTGAAGCTTTAGACTTAGGATTGGATGATGAAGGTTTAGAAGAAGAGGAGTCATTGATCTTAGAGTTGGGATTCTTACTCTGCAACTTGACTTTATTCTCCTCGATGGCACGTAATTCAAGTTTGCAGGCCATCGTGAAGGCTTCATCGAAGGTGCAGAAGGTCTGAACCCGTAAGGTGGAAGAAATATGTTTGGCACAGGCTTGGGAGAAAATTTCAATAAGTTTGGGTTGGGGTAAGGAAAAGGAGAGTTGATTGATGAGGCCTCTCCAGCGAGCAACGAAATCAGCAATGGATTCGTCCTCGAATTGGTAGATAGAATAGAGGTCTGTGATTGAGACCTTTTTGGTGATGTTGATGGAGAAGTGATCAAGAAACAGCTGGGCTAGCTATGTAAATGTGAAGAGGGAATGGCTAGCAAGAGAGTTGTACTAGTCAAGCGCAGCACCAGAGAGAGACATAGGAAACGTGCATAAAAGCAATGCATCGTCATGGGCAATAAGGTAACAGGCATGTCTGAATGCCCGTAAGTGCTATTGTGGGTCTTCCTTGCTTTGAAAGCGAGAAAACTTAGGAAGCTCCCATTGACTGGGGTATGGCTTGATCGGGATAGAAGGATGAATGGGCTCATTACAAATTTGCTCATATGAGAGAGCATTGCATGAGCCAGAAATGGAGGTCTCTAGGCTAGACACCTTATCCATCAGCATTTTGATGATATCTGCTGACGGATTGGCAGGTGGAGTGCCCCCTAGATTATAAGGTGCTTGAAAGATATTGAGAGGGTCATATGATGTGGTTGGTTGCATAGATGCAACATATGGATAGCTAGTTATTGGGGTGAAAGTTGAAGCCAAGGGCACTTTTGTTATGGGGTTGTTAGGCACAAGTTGGATAGGGGCCGTCAAAGATGGTTGAGGAGTGGCCACATTTATTGAAGGGTAGTCAGTTACTCTTGTGTTGATAGGTGCAAGAGTAGGGGGGATAGAGACCACTAAGTTTTGGAAAGGTGTAGGATTTGGTTGAGTAGTTTGAGGTTGAGGGGGTATTGGAACCCCCATGGAGGTAGGTCTAGAGGGAGAGGCTAAATTTTGAAGGTAGGACATGGTTGGGTTATTAGTCGAGGTGTTGGCTTGATTGCCTATAGGTTGAGTTGTAGATACTGTTGATGTGATCATTGTCTCAACTAAGGAAGTTGGCATCCCATAGATTGGGTTGCCTAGGGAGTCTTGCATTTGGCTATGTGCGAGATAGTGCTGCAAGGCTTTGACGTTGAGGTCCAAGAATCGTGCAAAATCTTGGTCCCCTTCTGGGATAATAGGAGTCTGGGGCAGGGTTGGGCGAGTAGGAGTTCTTTCAGTCTCTGAGTGGAACTCCATTATAGGACTGGTTATGGATGGTGAAGGTAGAAGTGGTTGTTGCCTCGCATGGTCAAGAAGAGCCTTGGTTTGACTGCGTGTCAAAACCATTCAAGGCAAGAAAAGGTCAGGTTTCAGAAAACTATGTTTTTTTTAGTTTCAAAAACTCAGAATGGGATTTTGATAGAAAAAGGGGCAGGTTTTAAGGTTGCTATTTTGAAAAAAAGAACTGTGACAGAGATCGACGTCGATTGAAAAATTGATGTCAGTGAGAAAGATGGCCGACGTCGGTCAGATAACCGATGCCAGAGATAAAAGGTGGCCGACGTCAGTGGTAAAATCGATGCCGATGACTGTGTTTTCTAGAAACTGAAAAGACTTGAGAGTTTTTGGAAAACAAAGAATAAGAACATCCTCACTAACTCAAACAAGCAGATAAGAATATAAAAGATGAAGAACACAAGCAGAGCCTAAGCGTTAAATCCCTAGAAATAAATTATTAAGCTCGTGTGGCTTATGCCTTAAAGTGATGTTTGGGGAGGTTGGCTGTTAGAAGGGTCCTATAAGAGGTAGTCTATGGATGGTTTCAGGTATGTTTAGGCACTCAAAAGTATATGTTAGGTTTGGTACGTGGCTTGGTGCTAAGGAGCAAGCTCCCCTCACTTCATGAGCCTAGTGATAAGCTAGTCTCGCTTAGCCAAAATATACCTTGCCTAGAGATTATCCTCCACCAGAGAATGGAGTGGGCTTTCCCCTTGGTGGTGAAATCCAAGTGGGATTGCCAGGGATGGGGTAAGGTATCCGCTGGGTGATGAAATCCCAGTCGGGCCTTGTCTCAAGTAAGTTTGATGTTTGATTTAGTGCACGTGGTTTGGTTGTGTAACATCAAGTGATCTACGATTAATTCAATATGCGGTTATTAATTACTAAGTGTGGACTAAGAAATGCAAGCAAACAAAAATGCAATGCAACGTGTTTTAAGCCCCAAGTCAAAATGTTAAGTTTGGATGAAAAACAAGTTGAGAAAGGGTTGAAGAATATGATTTTTGACTAGTCTAGAAATGCAAGAAAAGAAAAGAAAAGTTCTTTTTATTCTTGCTTATGATGTCTTTTAGAAGAGAGGAAGGAGGTGAAAAGGGAGAAACCTAATGCACCTAAATAATAAAAAAAAGAAAGGAACCCAAGGAAGGCCCTAAGTGTCCCACCGGGCATGCCAGAATGTTTCTATGTTAGATTTTCGCTTTCACATTCAAAGAAGGAATTAAGAAACTAAGAAGAATGGTCAAGGCTTGTATGTACCTGGATATATTCGTGCACACCATAATCCAGACAAAGTGAGAACTCCTCTTTGGTTGTGGAGGATGACACCTGCAAAAGAAAGAGGATAAGACAAAGAAGACGTTAGATAAGGAGATGGTGGGTTGCCAAGCAAAAGCTTGATCCCAGAAGCAAAAGCTTGAGAGATGCCAACCCACTGATTAACAAAAATATGTCTGATAAAGGATAGAAAGATAAAAGACTAAAAATGATAAAGACAGAATGAAAAGTGGAAGCAAATGCTTACCTGAATGTGCTGTCGGCCTAGTCACAGTCACCGGCGTCGGTTATCCTACCGGCGTCAGTTGTCAAGGCTGCCAAGGTCGGTTAGTCTACCGATGTCAGTTGGGGAAGTGACCAGTGTCGGTCGAGGCAGTAGTCTGTGGATGAGTTTTGGACAGGAGTTTGGTCTGTGGATGGGTCTGAGATAGAGTTTTGGGCTTGCTTGAATGGTCTAGGGGTCTGGGTCTGAGAGTCTAGTTTTGGTTAATGGTCTGGGAGTATGTGTAGAGTTCTGGGATAATGGACAGAATGTCAAAAAGGGATAAAGGGATAGAAGAGACCAACAAGGGGACATGGATATAAGGATTCAGGTCTGGTCTGGTCTGGTGATAGGGAGTGCTAAGTTGATTGGACAGAAAGTGTTTGTCTAAAGAGAGACTAAACGGGTGTCAGAGGCAAAGAAAAGAGAATAAGAGGTGAGAGAAGGCTTTTCAGCCTCTTCGAGAAGAACAGAGAAGGTTGGGCTCAAGGATGCTTGGAATAGATAGTAGACAGAATGCTAATATATTTGAAATGAAATAGAAATAAAAATAGTATAAATACTTAGCTGTGACACGGGTTAGCAAAGATGCAGAAGCTGTGTTTCTGTTACCGCTGGTGATGGATATATCAGGCACTCCCTGTGCAGAATGTCTGATGCAAGACCTCAGTGCCTATAAAATGCTGTCAAGAATGTTGATCCCTATAAGAAAATAAGAAGCCAGAGCACTAGAAAGCAAGAGCACATGAGAACTTTGTTTTTCCAAAAGAAGTCTTTTGATTAGCTCCAGAGATTAACGATTTCTGATTAGCCCTATCAAAGGTTGTGATTTGTGATTAAGTAAAACCGACGTCGGTGATCCCGCCAGCGTCGGCCGACATTTGACTGACATCGGTGGGTGGAGAATGGGTAAAAGAGCCACCAAGCCCATTTTCCATCTGCCAAGTACACTATCCATTGGAGATATGTCGAAGGTTGGGCTAAATACGCACGAGAGTTGGTTAGGCGGTTAGAAAGAAGTAGGAATAGGTCTTGGGTGAGTCATAGGGTGGGAAATAGTCCAAGGCGAGGTGTCAGACGAGGTGTTATAGGTGATGTGTCAAAGGGGAGGATATTAATAATAAATTATTATTTTTAAATTAGTAAGTGCATGGTTTAGGAATGGGTTAGGAATAGACCAAGGGGGAGGATGACCAAGGGTTAGACACGATTTTGGTGTCTACAATAAGATTCCCATCGTGAGTGAAAAAAATAGAAAAAATCACATAATTGAATTTATCATTACACAAGGAATATAATAAGTAACCATATTTTAGGGATTCATAAACACACTAGAAGGTAAGCCCCTCAAAATAAAGATAAAAATGTATTCTTATTCCATTCCTAGGTCCTAAACCCATTGATTTTTTGCTTTCCATTACTAAGACACTGAAGGAATTCACTAATTAATTACCAATTTTTCATATTAAAAATCCACTTAAAAACTTGTATAATTAAGTGGAATTCATATTTCCAACCTTAGTAAAGGCAGTGAAACATGTTGGAGGTGGTGTGGTATCACCACCTACAAAAAAATAGAGATAATGAGCCAAGGTGTAAATTAGTGTCTGGTAATTTAATTGTGCATCCACCAAAACAACTACAACACCATGTCCATTAAAGATATTATTGACTTCCCTTCTAGTATAATTCCCATCGTAATATTTAAAAAAATATAATATAGAGAGTTCAAGTATTACTCATTAAAATATGATAGAAAAAAACAATCTTAAGAAGCTATCAAAAATTAACTGAAAAACCTTGTAATCATTAGATAATGATGTACAAGTTATCAAGTTATGCTTCATACATGTCTAAATCATCATGTTTCATTTCAAGGAAATGACATGTAAGCAAAATATATTTGGACAATCGTTTTTATTTGATTCTGGTCATAAAAACCTTAATTTTAAAAATCTTTACTATGATCACTAAGGAAACGTTCTTATTTTTATTTTTTGTGAACTTATATTTTAATAAAAGGATTAAATATTATACTTTTCAAATTTTAATAGGAAGATATGTTAATCCCATAGTTGTGTTGTTATTATTTATAATCCCCTCAATGATGTACAATATCAAAATAAACATCTTAAATTTTTTTGTAATTCAACATGCATAAAAACTGTGTAATTTAATGTGTCGCTAAAATGAACTTCATTACTATAATGAATGGTTTGATGATTGATTAGTTGAACAAATGTAAAAATTATATTTTTTATGCTTGATGAAAATTAAGTGTTGTTGTTTTTTTTTTTGGCCCTTTAACATGGCATACATGAGATAATGGGTTAACATGCAGTGAATTTTCACTCCAAGACCTCCCCTCGACCATTCCACAATTTTATTTTTGGCATGTTTGGATAACCCTATATTAGTCATGTCAAGATTAGATGAAATGGGATATCTCCATAACTATTTAGTGTTATTTCTCTGTCTCTCCTCAAGTCATCATGAGATGTATCTACAATCCTTTACATGTTTTATGAACAATATTACAATTTATATCTATTTGGATAAGATTATTTAGGTTAATCACATGAAATATTATCACTAATCTCACCATAATGCCCAACTATTGAAATATTTTACCACTTCCATACTACTAAGTTTTTATTTATTTGAAATGGAAGTAATGGAAAAATAATTTGCCTTGATAGGGATGGTTACTATTAGGCTTTATGACTAATATGGGTGATGATGTTAGAGATTATAAGAACAAGCATAGTCACTTAGATGGAGCCTGATAGATGGTTACCTCCCACTATCAATTTTGGTTTCAATCTTCCAACATTGGTAATGTCGATATGATTGTAGTTATTTTTCTAAAGCAACATGAAAACATAGCCAAAATCATCTATGTAACCTAACTAAAACATAAATTCATCATATTTCTCCCTAGAATCACCATGTAACATGCTATTTTATCAAAATTGGGGATTAGTGGAATAAATCTAATCTAATTTAAATAAACAACTAAGTAAAAAATATTGTAATTAAATATGCATTCACACATATATTTGTAAATATGTGAATAATGAGGGTTTTAATAAAAGGAGATAAAGGATTAATGAGCACTTATCTAAATTTTTAATACATAGACCTATAGGTGGATATGATTTAATTATGATACTTAAATGGATATCCTTAGATCTTTAGGAATGACTATCCTTATTTTTTTGGATGTGGTTAGAACATTTGGACAACAATAGTTTATGTCTTTATCTAGATAGAGTGATCTTATCTACATTGACTATCAAATAAATATATAAATTAATAAAATGTGTGACACCACATGTAGATGTTTTTTGTCTCACTGAAAACATATTATTGTGAATTGCATCCTTTGATTTTGTATTATTTTATTTCAAAATCCCTAATAAGGTCATGCACATATAAAATGAAACATAAGAAAGGGGAATAGTTGATTTGGCCCTAGAAAACCCTTTCTATCTTAGCATTGCATACATAGTCCCAAAAGGGGACCTCAGTTTGATACAGTTCTCCATATAGTGTGTGTGTTTGAATGGATCATATGAAATGTGGATCTAAATGCTCTTTGGTGAGACCCTCTTCTTGGTCCAAACATACAATCTAGATGTAAGAATATAAACTTTAGATATATAAAATGTAGGTATTGATCTTATTGTATTATTATTATTTTATTTTATCGTAATTTTTTTAAGTAGATAAGTGTTAGATGTAAAATCTTTCTTATAACTCTATATATAAAAGATTCCAAATGTAATTTTTAAAATCCACTAGTGTGCTAAACCAACTCAAAAGGAATAAAATGGTCATAAAATGAGACTCAAATTAAAAATTCCTTAAAATAATGATTGAAAGATACATATGTAAAATATTGTGTCTTTTGAATAATGGCATAGAGCAAGATTGTTCAAAAGGATCAATGTTATCTATAAATACGGAAATAACAAGATAAAAAGAATATGAAGGACTAGGGATCCTTGTGACATGTCATAAGAATTGAAATGGAAGAATAATAATTAAACAAATACAACTAAAACATTAGTTTGAAAGATCAAATAAGGAAAAATGCATAGGATAAAAATAAGACATTCCAAGGCATTAAGATCCTCTAGATACAAAAGTCACAAAAAAACATAGTACTTGTGTTTTCTTGACCATATTTGGTTGTCTACATTACCTGTTTTATTCTTGTAATGTAATGAAATGAAAGTACAAGAGTAAAAGGAATAAAGTAATACCTAAGATTATCTATATTTTATATGCTTACTTTCAAGTGAATATTCCATGGGTCGGATATAATCAACCCTTTTTAAGAGAGGATGGTCTCTAATCTTATTTACTTCTTGGATATAAAATTGAATAAAACTTCGAGTGATACTTATGGATATGAACTCGGATATCAAGTTCACATGTATATTCTAAGTAAACCACTATAGTATGAAGAGCCAAGCTAAGATTTCCCCTAGTATTTATTACTTGGAGATGTGCCTATAAATCAAAACCCTATTTTTTAACTTCAGCTCACATAACTAAATATATTGGGTGATAGTGTAAATATTGGTGTAAAAATTGAATCAACTATTGTAAATGGATAAATGATTCTTTCTGGTATAAAATTGGTGAGATACCTAGTGAAAAACTAGTGTGTATATAATTTTAAACAAAATATTGTGTATACAACATAGATAATTACACAAATTATCATTCATTTTGTATAATCTAGTGCAAAAACTAAGAGATGAAACCATGTTCCATGCACATGCCCTCAACCTAGAAACTGAGCATATTGAGTCATAAGTTGAGTGAAAAATGTGAATTCTGAGAAAAATCCTATAGTTATGAAGATATGTGTTCTACATATGCCCCTATTTTCATAATCTACATAAAAAACTAAGCCCAATTATGTTGACTATAAACATATGTTATGTGCATGCCCCCATTTTTGATGGTTTTTATAAACATCTATAAAATATGATTAAAATTTATGATATCCATAGTTTTGATAATTTGTGACAATATAAACCATTTATATGTAAATTTGGATAATACCATGATGTTTCTAAGAATAATTTAGGGTATTACTGTCTATAGTGTGCAAACTTGTCTAAGTAGGAAAAAACTTGGGAAAAAATTAAATCCACTAAGCATATTTTGAATAACTCTATCAATCTATATATATAATGTGTTATACTATGAAAAATTGTATATAAACTTAACATAAGCTGTATCAACTATGTATAACATGTGCGAAATTGTAATGTACTAAGTAAAATATGTATAAACTAAAGCATGGTTTTGAACCATAACTGATATACATTGATTAATCTAAAGTAAAATCTAAGTTAACATCTGACATGTAGTGAATATGTATTGATTCAAATACCAATTATGTACTAGGTTTGAATAAATGGTTCCTATCAATGCCCCCCTTTTTTATGAGAAGGATGACATAGGTGTAAGTAGATCGAACCAAAATTAATAGCTGATGTAGAAATGATTATTGATTTAGATTTTTATTTTATAACATTTACTATCAATTTTTAGTAGCAATAATAGATCAAATATTGTATTATAATTTGTATGGTTTCCCATATAAATTAATTAATTGTTATGGAGGAAAAATAAGAGATGTTAAATATCAATGAAATTATAGTGAGATTGAAACATATGCAATATATAAGATTACATGCTCATCTTCTACATTGAAGGAACAATGTTTTGAAAAGAGTTATGGATGATCATATATCATTTATTCAGTGTGGTAAGCTATGGATTTAGATATTTTTTAACCTAAAGTGTAGTAGTATGGCATATTGGCAAGTACATGGAAATATTTGAAAATTAAAATATTGGAATTTTAAACTCTAAGTGTCAAAATGCCACAAAAGAGAGTTATTTCTTACATCTAATTTGAGGAGGTGGAGGCCTTGATTTAGGCATCCGAGGATGTCAAACTAGTGAGTATAAAAATATAATATTTATTCTTTTTTATAATTTTTATTAGGTTAGATTTAATTATTTTTATTTTATTTTTATTTTTTAAAGTTTTGAGTGTGGCCCTATCCTTTATAGGTTGACAATGTATAGACTTTGTGTGGTGTTATCCTTGTGATTTCATCCTATAGGTAGTGGTGGCATCCAATTTTTATTTGATTTCCAAATTAAAAATTATATGTTGGAAAATATGATTTTTAGATGTATATTGTATTATTTTTAATGTTAAATTTGTGTTTTTTAATTATCGAAGGATATTCATTGCAGAGAGTTCTGACGGTGTCTGATAATGGAGATAGTTCATTCCTTACCTATATTTGATGATGAGAGGACTACTATAGATAGGATGGGTCTCAATTATGGAGGGTGGATAGATATGATGCCTTATGATTTACACATGATGATTGCATTGGCTAAGAGGTATGATGTTGACACTTTCAATTTCTAGTAACATACCAAGGAGATGATAATGACACTTGAAAATGTATACCGAATTCTTAGATTGAAAATTAAGGTGATTATAGTTGTACTTCCATGTTCTATAGGTCCATTCCCTAAGGATATCTCTAATAGAAATTTGAATAGGATACGTCATGGATGTAGACACCGTATTAGATATTTAAATTTTATATTGTATTGGATTTTTCTATCTAGTGTTCTATGTGTGCAAAATTTTATTATTGTTTAGTTGGCATATTTTATATTTATGTATGATAATAGTGTTTCTATTTATTATAGGATGCATAAAATTATTCAATATATTTAGGATCATGTTATGATTTATTCTTAGGGTCATATTATGCTATCACATTTATATCATGATTTGTTTAAGGGGCATGTTCAAATTCCACACACTTAAGGGGAGGAATGTAAATGTCCACCTACCAAAGAATCAAGTAAGATTCAAGGCATTATGGCTAACAAGCAAAGAAAATGTTCAAATGTTATACAATAAAGATAAAGAATAAAATAAGTACACTTAAGTAAACAATGTGAAGAGATAAATTAAATGAGCTAGAATTAACTAGCATAAGCATGGAATACTAGTCCCTACATACACATGTCAAAAAAAATCATGTAGAATATCATATCAAGTACATTGTGTAAGATAGAAACATGAGTATAATATTGTGTAAATGTCAATATATAGGTTTAATGTGATAATGGAAATGATCATAGAATAATAAAATTTGTGTTAGTCATGATAATATAGAAGCAAGTGTCCCCCAATTTAGTGTGTCATGTGGGAAAAGGAAAGGTCCAACATTTGCATGCTCATGTATCATGGATCTCATGTATGCCTATATCAGAATCAAGTACCTATGAAACTATCTATGTATATAAATATTATACTATCTACTAACACAAATTAAATAACATATGAAAAATCCAATAAACATGTGAAAGATGAATATTTTTATATTTTTGTTTTGTTTTAATTTTAATTTTATTTTATTGATTTTTTATTTGAATTATTTTAGGAATGTTTGAAATGAGAGTGCTAGCCAATGATCCTATATAATGTATTCTCATAAGGTGATATATACCATAAATATGATATAGTAAATTTGTCATGATTCCAAATATCATGCATATGTGCCAATTTGCAACTATAAAATTAATAATAATTTGCATATGCCTCATATGAATCTATGGTTATGAGGTAGTAGGTAAAGGTGTAGTGATTTATGTAGCCCATTTTTTAATGCTTTGTGATTTTATTTGTGTAATATTGGGTATTTATACCTATAATGAAACATGGTGCTATGTTGTTCATAATTGGCTAGGTTATCGAGGTATAAATTAAGATTATACTGTATATCGATGATGAAATGGCCTCTCAAGTATTATTCACCTAGGTAAAGGGATTTCTTGTTTCTTACCATTTCAAAAATGATTAACCTTTTAAGGTTTTATAATTAGTTTTCATGGACTAAATTTTTCCTATTGTAAAGGATTTCATATTGAATCCCTTAAACTATAATTAACACATTGGAATGAATATATTTAAGACACCCATGCAATGTGGAAGGTAGTGCATGAAGCTTATGAATGCAAGGCCATCCTAATAACATATAAAAGACTTTTTTATGTGCTATAACTAAAAATGTTGTGGTCACATGTGTTGGAAATATTTGTAGACATAAATAAATAGAACCAAAAACTTCTTGTATCTTCCCATCAAATGATTGACCATTTTAGCTAAAGGGAATAAAGCATCTTGTGTGTATCCCAAATGTGTGAGTAATGTCATGGTATATGTTGTCCATTTTTTGGCCCACATATTTTTTTTTTATTAGACAGTCATGTAGTAGGGTTCTTGTTGAGAGAGAGGTCCAATAGTTGAACAAATGAATAGAGTTCTGGATGGAATGAGTAGACCGAAGAGATCATGCAGAGTACAAAGATTTTGAAACACTTTAATCTTGATTAAAGTGTATTTTGTAAAATTCTAAGGGACAAGTATATAAAGCAAAGAAAAAGGTTCTTGAGCAGGTGTCATGGTGAAACCAAGCAGTTCAAGTTCATGGAACAAGTCTACATAAGCTTTAGGTCTTCATAGTTATTTCAGGCCTTCAAGTATCAAGTAACATTTCAAGCATGAGTTTAGAAGAACATATAGGCCTTACACAATCTAATTATAAAACCTTTTTTTTTTTAGCCAAGTCCTTACTAGGGCAAATTGTTTTAGGTATTTATTTTTCTAAGTTCAATTCTTTTAGATCTTTTATTTGGCTAAGTGTTAAAATTTCCTTTAGGATATTTATTTTAGGTTTTTGTCTAAGTATTGGGAAATATTTTGGACATTTTTATCCAAAATAAAACTCTTGAAGGGTCATTTTTCAAGGAAATTGGTCCAAAAAAAGCCTAAAGGATCATTTATTCAAGTAAGTATCTGAAACAAAACTCATAAAGGGTCATTTTTCAAATAAATTGGTCCAAAAAAAAGCTTGAAGGGTCATTTCTTTGAGAAAGTGGCCCAAAAAAAGTTTTAAATGGTCATTCTTTCAAGAAAGTGTCTAATACAAAAGTCATACAGATAAGAAGTCCAAAGTAAATGACCTAGAGAATTTATGTTACAATAGGGTAATGGTGGTTATGTAAATGTTAATTTTAGGGTGCAACGAGTAGCCATTTGAATTTAAAAAGGTCCAGGACGATCCTGTAACTATCAAATTCAAGCACAAAAAATGACCATTGGTTTTCAAATTTCTTGGAGATGTCTATGTAAATGTCAAATTAAAGCTCAATAATCATCTATTGGGGATCAAAGATTGATGATTACATGAACATCAAATATGTTCATGCAAATGTCAAATACAAGCATGTGGATGTCAAAATGAGGCCTCATGAAGTAACCATTTGATTTGAAATATTTAGATGTATAATCCACATTTAATCATATAAAATATCTAATAGTGAGTGGTGACTAATAGGTTAATTAGCCCAGGTAGATCAATGGTGTATGTTTAATCATGTATCCAATATCAATGATGAGCATGAGGTCAAAAAAGTTAACAAATTTTAAGGGCAAATGCATACTTGACAAGTGGCACAAGCATATTCAATTGGTAGAAGATCGACCATCAGAATTCATCTAGATGAGCAAGATATAATGGAGTGAAATTGATCAATATTTCAATAACCCAAGTCAGTTTTTGATAGCCAATAAATAGAGGGTAAGTCCAAGACATTTTTTATGGAAGTTGATGAGCCATTCTTCAATCGAGACAAGTAAATATAAAGAAGCTAAGTTTGAAGATGACCCAAGATTTAAACAAAATGTATATTTTAGGATCGAAGGGGGATATTAAAGCTTAATAAATGTAGAATAGGTCTTTTAGGACCTAAAATAGACAAAAGGGTGGTGATTGAGTGTTAAAATGAGATCAAATATCTGGTGATGTTCTTCTCATTAACATGAAAAGCTATAAGAAAACCAATGAATGTGATTGGTTTTCAATATATATAATGACATGGCTCTATTAGTTTTGATGCATGAAGAGTTGGTCCTCATTAGTAAATTAATTAAAATATGGCATAGAGTCTTGAAAAGAACATTTGGAAATTGAACAGAGGTAGTTGAGCATGCAATTATTTTACAAGGCCTTTGAAGTTGTACCTTCTTGATAAGCTCCTGAGTCATCATTTTTGAGAGTACTAATTCATCGAAAGTAGTTGGTCATCTCTCTCTCTCTCTCTCTCTCTCTCTCTCTCTCTCTCTCTCTCTCTCTCTCTCTCTCTCTCTCTCTCTCTCTCTCTCTCTCTCTCCTCTCTCTCTCTCTCTCTCTCTCTCTCTCTCTCTATAAATATAGGCTTCCAAGCCTTGGAATGGATTCCATTTTTTTGGTATGACTAAACTCTACCAAAACTTGCACTGTAACACCTTTTGATGCAATAAAGATTAACTTTCATCATTTTATGAGCTAGATTGAAGTGTGTCTTATGAATTAATGTACTATGGTTAATTTAATGTATGTTATTTATCTATGCCTAAGTTTTCTCACCTTCATAAAACGCTTGAAAGTTTTCATAGGTCCTTATAAGTGCAATTTATAGATTGTTGTTTAGCTTAAAAGTGGATATCTGCCATCTCATGCTAGTTTAATGACTAAACAATGCCTTATTATGAAATATGTATTTGGGAATGATTTTATTAGGTCTTGAATACATCATATAATGTGTCTTGTGTGATTTTTATTGATTGAATCATTGGTGCATCACCCTTTTTTTACATGCTTTCATAAGTTATTATTAAAAATATCTCTCCCTTTTCCAAGCAAGTGCTAGTTTAGGTTTAGTATAGGTGATATATCTAAAATTAATTTAGCCTTATCTTGAGGTTTGATCCATTATTAGGATACCCATATCCTAGGATCAGTCCCATTTTAGACTAGATTTGAGTAAAAGACTTGAACAATAGTCTACTCAGCTAGGGTGCAATCTAAAACACCAATAGTTTTGGCATGCCTGGTGGTATTTGTCTTCTTTGAAATAATTAAAGTTTGAATATTAATAAGAATAAAATTAAAAATGGTAAGTCATTTATCATCATTAAAATTTGAAGATCCTTCAATTTTTAAAATTCATTGCATCTTCTAGACAGTGCTTTCATGTTAAAGGTTACAACAAGATCATCAAGTAAAGGTACTCCTTTTGAACTTACTAAATTGCTTTCTAATTCTTAAAACATATCAAGATTCAATATTAAAATGAATTATCCTCAAAAACAACATTCATCTCCCTTTCATTCTATTATTTTAGTCTAATCTATTTTCCCCATAATCCAAATCCCTTTTGCCCAAATGGTTATCAAGAATCAAGTGTTTGTCTCATTTAATAGGGGTAGTCCCCTGAATTTAGCCCAATATGATGACATCCCTATGTCTACCTTAAAGAGTATCCCTTTCTACTCTAGAGGATGGGATAAAAATAATACTATTGAACATATCCAAGATGTTACCAACCTATGTTTTATTCATAATGTTACTCAAGATAATGTGGCTATCAGATTGTTTGCTATCTCCTTCAAAGGAAAAATCATTTAAATGGTATAGGAATCTTCCTTTGACCTCCATTTTTACTTGGGATGATTTAGGTACATCCTTTGTTATGAATTTTGAATACAAGTATGATCAACTATCTTCGGTTAAACAATCGACTACCCCTATGACTTCATGTTTGATTTTAACCTCAAATTCTAAAATACATGGACTAGGATCCCTACATTGACTAGAAAATATCTAGATTATGCATTTTTGTACTATATTAAGGCCTTTGATTATGATATAAGTGTCATGATACAATCTATGGGTGGTAATACCTTTCCAAATGCCTATGAAAATATAATAAAAGCATAAAATAGCTTAATACAAGCTGGTAAACTTGCTCTAAGGCCTTTAATGCTGATATTCCTAGAATTGAAACTTATTACTCCTCCTCAAGTTCCCCAAATTCCATCTACAAATCTTATTCCATATCCAAAATTCCAAGTTGTATTTACTCTTTATCAATCTAGTGAGATTAGTAATCTAAAAATCATGTTACAAGCTTTTAGAAATAAGATTGTTCAACTCAAGAGATAGCAGTACCAAGGTAGACCTTATCACTAGTAAAACCAGAAAACTTATTATTCTTTTAATAACCAATAACCCCCTTATTAAGGTTTCAAGGACAATACGCAACCTTATCAAAATCAAGGATCCATAACCCAAATTAAGCCATATGCAGCCACTGATTCTAATATACCTTCCAGTTTAAAAGCTATTATTCCTCAAAATAACTTGATGCAAGATTTAGATTGGCAACCTTCTAATCCAAATGACACTCAAAATTAAGCCTTGGTATCATAAGATATTACTATGCCACAAGTGACACATGAAGAGTTCTCTCTTCAAGGTGGTCATTCTCAAGAGATGAATATGGCATTTTAAGGATAATCTCAAAAAATTCTAGGGTAGATTGATGTTATCAATGTTAATTAGAAATTAGATGATCATATTGCATTCAACCAAGTTGGTGAAACTAGCAACATAAATGGTTAAGCGGTAACTCTAACTAGAGCTAAAAGAAGAGTAGTTGAGGAAGCTCAAGTTGTGAGTAAGACTTCTAGTGTTCCTAAATTTGCTTCCAAGAGTGTCAAGAATCAAGTTGTTACTCATATATCACAAAAGATTCAAAATTTAGAGATAGTGAAGGTTCCCCAAATGCCTCTAACTAGAGAACAACCAGTGACTCAAACATTGTAGCCAAAGTTTAGATGAAAATCTTTTAGCATAATAGAAAAAATGTAGAAATAAAGTTTTAGCATGTGAGATTCCCTTGCAATTATAGGAAAAAAGAACATGCTTATTCAAGAAATTTCAAATCTTAAGGTATCTAAAGAACTAGTTGAGAAATAAGGAGCTCTCTTGGCCAATTTAGACTAGAAAATCAAGAAACATAATCAACAAGCACATGACATGATAAAGGTAGAAAAAACCAATGTAAAATAAAACAAAATCCCTCCTTTTTATCTCTCTTTGATATTTTTTTACTGTTTAGTCCATAATTGTATGGTAGATAATGGGGCTAGTAGAATTGTCATGCCCAAACAAATTGTAGACAAGCTTGGTCTTTTCTATGAGCCAAATACCAAAGGAGTATTATAATTAGATGGGTCACCAATGAAAATAGTAAGCATAATCAAGGATATAAAATTGACATTACATGCTTTCCCCAATGTTACCATTTAGTAAAATGTAGTTGTAGTAGACTTTCCTCACTATTTTTCCATGTGCCTATTAAAAGACTTTACTTTAAAGATTGGAGGATATTTATTAGGTAATTGGACCTATTTAATGTTTAGGACTAGGTATGGTAATAAGGTAGCAACACATTCTGAACCTATTACAAGATTTCATTTAGATCCATATATGTCAAGTATGGTGAAAACTAATTATGTTATCTCAGACAAGGTATTAAAAAATAGTGAGTTGGAAATCGAATCATGTCTAGATGAAGTCCCAAATATTTTACTTGATGAATGGGACTTTGATTTTCATGGATATGATCCCTAAAATTTAATTAAATAAGAATGAATTATTGTTTATTATCTTCATGAAAATGATACACCAATTCCAACATTGATGAAAGATAATTAGCCTAGTGATGGACTATGGAAAGTATATTTTGATGTATCCAGGAACAAACATGGCACTAGAGTTGGAATGACGTTAATTTCTCCATCCAATCAAAGGTATTTCTCTTTTCTCAATTTTTAATTTGGTTTTTCCAAAAATGTTACTAAATATGAAGCACTAGTGCATGGTTTGCAATGGACAAGAAAGATGAAGGTCAGTAACTTACAATTGTTTGGAGATAGTGAACTAGTAATTCACCAATTAAGAGGCCTTAATATGTGTAAGACCTCACTACTTAATTCTTATAATAATAGAGTATGGGACTTACTTAAATACTTTCAATCTTTCAATATTTTTTCCATATCAATAAATAAAAATAAATATACAGATAGGTTGATTTCCATTGGGTCATAATTCAGTATCCCATATGACATAAAAAATGAAAAGATTCAATCACACATCAAGGTAGTTATGAAACCTGTTATCCTATACAACCATGATAATTGGAAATTATTTGAATATGATAGTCATATTTTTATATTCTTACAATATGAAGCTAAATTCTCCTCAAGGAACCAAGACAAGAACTCACAGTAGTATGGTGGCTAGATTGTGTAATTGAAGACAAATAAGTTGCCTAAGGGGTTGGTCACCCTTAAAAATATATTCAGTAGAGATGATGATTTTATTTATCAACAAAATAAGAACACTATATATATATATATGGAGATTACAACTGGTAAGAGCTTAAATTTGGGCAAAGTTTTCACATCTTCAAAGAAGGAAACTTTTATTGAGTTATGTCCAAGTTTTGTAGTTGTCTTTGCATGGTAGTATGATGATCTTAAAATATTTGATCCAAGTCTATCTCAACATACCATTGAGTTATAGGATGAGACTATGACACTCAGACAAATACAAAGGCCAATTAACCCAAAGCTTGAACCTTTGATGAGATCTAAGTTACATAAGCTCATTGAGTCAGCTATAATATTTCTAATTAAGTACTCAGCTTGGGTGGCAAACATTATTCCAATAGAGAAAAGAATGGTGAAATAAGACTATGTTTTGACTTCCATGACTTGAACAAGGAATCTCTTAAGTACCACTACCCATTTCCATCAATGGAATAAATTTTACAACTACTTACAGGTTTAGAAAGGTTCTCTTTATTGGATGGCCATAGTGGATATAACCAGATTTTGGTCAAAGAAGAAGACCAATTAAAAATAAACTTCACCATAAATTGGGGGACATTTACAGATATAAATATGCCTTCTAGTTTATCCAATGTTGGAGCCACTTTTTAAAAGTCTATGGGCATGGAATTTTAAGGTCTCCTTAACAAAATTACTCTTATTTATTTGGATGACATAATAGTGTTCTCTAACAATGTAGATGATCATATGATTCATCTAAGACAAGTGTTTGAAAGGTGTAAGTAATTTGAAGTATCTTTAAATCCAAAAAGTGTGTTTTCTCTATTCATGACGGTGGGATTCAGGGACATGTAATTTTAAAATATGGTACAAGCATAGATCCTAATAGGATAGAGTCAATTCTTGAACTTTCATTACCTAAGCACAAGAAATCCCTTCAAATATTTTTAGAAAAGATCAATTTCATGAGGATATACATTTTAGATTTTGATACTTTATGTAGGCTACTCATAGCCATGATAAATAAAGGTTAGAGTTTTAATTGGTCTAAAGAAGGATAAGAAGTTTTTAAGAAATCAAGAAAGCTATAGCTAATGATCCTACACTTCTGAACCCTGACTTCACAAAGGATTTATTCTTATACACCTATGATAATATTGACACAATTTTAGTTATTCTCATGCAGCAGAATAAATATACTTTAGAGCATCCAATAGCCTTGTTCATTTTAGGCTTAAAAGAATATTCTTTTGTTGAGAAGTATATAGTTTCAGTCATAAGGTCTCTTAAAAAGTCTAGGTACTTATCCAATAATAAGATATATTTGATGGTTACACATCCAAGTGTCAAATATTTCCTTCTAAACAAAAATATAAATTATAAAAGAGCTATTTGGATAACCAAGGTCATGGAATATGATATTGAGATCAAGGGCACAAAGCTAATTAGAGGCAAAGGACTTTGTGAACATCTAGCCCATAACTTGTAGGAGAATAATGGGATGGTTATGATGTCAAATGATGAAGAATTTGTAACTAATCAGATCTCATAATCCAACTGGTTTCAAGATATGGTAAGGTATCTATAGGATGGTATTTATCATTCTCATATAACCCCTTAAAAGAGGAGACATTTTAGGTTGTAGTCAATTCATTTTATTCTTGTTGATAATGTATTTTTCAAAAAGGATATCAATGTCATATTGATAAGATGCATATAACTAGGCCAAACATAGAGGTTACTTGAGAAATTCTATGATGGGCATAGTAGAGTACATTATTCAACAAGGATCTCAGCCCACAAGATCATGAGAGGTGGGTATTACTGGCCAAGTCTATTTGATGATTGTCATAAATGGGTTAGGAAATGTAGATAATGTGCCATGTTTGTTGGAAAGGTGAATATTTTAGCATTACCTATCCAAAAAATTGGTTGGAGAGGTAAGGCTACAAGATTCACCTTTCAAGCTTAGGACATAAGTGGATCCTAACTACCATATATTATTTTACTAGATGGACATAGGCAGTGGCATTGAAAGAAGCCAATTAAACCAATGTTCTGACTTCTATGAAGGTTTAATTACCAATTTAGGGTCTCTTAAACTATTATTTATAATAATGATATGGATTTTTTAGGGTCTAAGATCATCTAGTGGGTAGTTTAACATAGTGTTTTTTTGTACCTCATCAAACTATTATCCACAAGGCAAGGGCCTTGCTGAGTCTACTAGCAAGAATTTGTTAAAGATCATTAGGAGGATTGTTGAAGACAATTAGAGATAATGGAATATTAAATTTAAGTTATATCTATGGGTTGAAAATATCACCTATAAAAATTCCATAGCTAATTCTCCATACAATCTAGTATATGGTAAAGAAGCAATAATGCCTATTTCTCTTGAATTCCTTACTTTGGAATTAATTCATCAACTTGAGATTTTGGAAAATGAGCCAATGGAAATTAGATATGTTGAGATCATGGAGCTATAGGAGACAAGGGATCAATCCATGTTGGCTTTGGAATCCCATCAAGCAATGATAAAGAGATCTTTTGACAAAGGAACTTCTTCAAGAAGTTTTCAAGAAGGATATTTGGTCCTCAAGTGGGATGACGATAGAGCTAAGAAAGAAAGGCACATTAAATTTTATTCTCTCTATAGTGGTCCATATATATTATCCAGCTACAAGTCCCATAATTCTTTCCAAATCACAAGGATTAATGGTGAAGAGCTTCATAGCCCAGTCAATGGGATAGATCTAAATCATTGATATTAAAGAAGCTAAGTTCCTTGTAAATAGTTGATTTTTATTTTTCTCTATGTGTTTTTTGAACACATTACTTTCCTTTATTTTTTTCCCAATAAGTTATTTTGTTTTCACAATTATTTATTAGTTTAGTCTCTTTTGTGTTATTAGGTTAGTTTCCCTTTAAAGTATATTTCTTTCCCTGTATATTGGAATCCTTTGTCTTTTCAATCAAGAGGTTTATTTTAGTCATGTAACAAATGTATTATTTGTTATGAGTTAGAAGTCATGTAAATGGTCTAAATTCTCAAGCATAAAAGGCCTTCTCCCCAGCTAAGTCACCAAAGATGTTGGCCATTTTTTGGCCCACATACAAAGTTTTGACTGGACAGTCATGTAACAGGGTTCCTGTTGAGAGAGTGGTACAATGGTTGAACAAATGAATAGAGTTATGGATGAAATGAGTGGAACAAAGAGATAATGTAGAGTTTAAAGCTTTTGAATCACTTTAATCTTGCCTAAAGTGTATTTTCTCAAATCTAAGTGACAGGTCTATAAAGCAAAGTAAAAGGTTCTTGATTAGGTTTCATGGTGAAACTAAGTAGTTTAAGGTCATGGAAAAAGTATGCACAATATTCAAGTCTTCATAGTTATTTCAAGCCTTCAAGGATCAAGTAACATTTCAAGCATGAGTTTAGAATAACATATATGCCTTGTAAAAGCTAACTACAAAACCTTGTTTTTGGCTAAGTCATTAACTTAGGCAAATTGTTTCAGGTCTTTATTTTGTTAAGTTCAAATATTTTAGCTATCTTTTATTTGGATAAGTACTAATATTTCCTTTAGGAGATTTATTTTATATTTTTGGATAAGTATCAATAATTATTTTAGACATTTTTTCCAAAACAAAACTCCCAAAGGGTCATTTTTCAAGGAAATTGGTCTAAAATAAGAGCCCAAAGGGTCATTTTTTCAAGAAAAGTGTCCAAAAAAAAAATCCTAAAGGGTCATTTTTCAAGGAAATTGGTCTAAAAAAAAATCCTAAAGGATCATTTCTTTGGGAAATATTCCCAAACAAAAGTTCTAAAGGTTCATTTTTTCAAGAAAGTGTCTAATACAGAAGGCCCATAAATAAGAAGTTTAAAGGAAATGAACCAAGGAATTTATGTTTTAGTGGGGTAATAATAGCTACACAAGAATTAATTTTAGGCTATGGTTAGTATCCATTTGAATTAAAAAAGGTCCAAGATGGTCCTGAAATTGTCAAATTCAAGCATAGAAAATGACCATTGGTTTTTGCATGTCTCAAAAATGTCTATGAAAATGTCAAATTAAATCTCATTAATCATCCATTGGGGATCACATATTGAAATTTGTGTGAAAATTAAATATTTTCATGTAGATTTCAAATACAAGCATGTGAACATCAAAATGAGAACTCATAAAGTAGTCATTTGATTTAAAATATTTAAATATATGATCTACATTCAATCATACAGAAGATATAATAGTGAATGATGACTGATAGGTTAATGGGCCTAGGTAGATCAATGGTGCAAGTTTAATCATGCATTAAAGATCAAAAACAATCATAAGGTCAAATAAATTAGTGAATCGAGAGGGAAAATGTATACATGATAAGTAGTACAAACCAATTCAATTAGCAAAAGATCAATGATCAATGTTTATCCAGATGAGTAGGATATAAATAAGTGACATTGGTCAATATTTCAATTATTCAAGCCAATTTTTGATAGCAAATAAATAGAGGTCAATCCCAAGACATTTTTTATGGAAGTTGATGAGCCATTTTTCAGTCGAGATAAGTAAATACAAAGAATTTGAGTTTGAAGATGACCTAAGATTAAACCAAAATGTATATTTTAGGATTGAAAGTGGATATTGAAGCTTCATAAATATATAATAGGTCTTTTAGTACCTAACATAGACAAAAAGGTGGTGATTGAGTGTTAAAAAGAGATCAAATATATGGTGAGTTTCATCTCATCAACATGAAAACTACATGAAAACCAATGAATGTGATTGGTTTTCAATCTATAGAATGGCATGGATCCATCAGTTCTAAGGCATGAAGAGTTGGTCTTCATCATCAAGTCAATTAAAATATGGTTAGAGTATTGAAATAAATACTTGGCAATTGGATAGGGGAATATACACATTCAATGCTTTTACAAGGCCTTTGAAGTTGTGCCTTCTTGATAAGATCTTGAGTCAGCATCCTCAAGAGTGTTAATCCATCAAAAGTGGTTAGGCCTCTTTTGATGCATAAATCTCTCTCTCTCTCTTTATCTTTTCTATAAATATAGGATTCTAAGCCTTGAAATGGATTCCTCTATTTTGGTATGACTAAACTCTACAAAAATTCTCACTATAACACCTTTTGATACAATAAATACTAAATTCCATCATTTTATAAGTTAGATTGAAGTGTGTCTTATGAATTCATGTACTATGGTTAAGTGAATGTATGTTCCCTGTCTATGCCTAAGTTTTATCACCTTCATGAAATGATTGATAGTTCTCATAGGTCATTATATGTGCAATTTATAGTTGGTTGTTTATCTTGAAAGTGGATATTTGCCCTCTCATGCTAGTTTAATGATTTATTTATGCCTTATTGTGAAATATTTATGTGGGATTAATTTTCTTTGGTCATGAATACATCCTAATATATCTCTTGTATGAGTTTGAGTGATTGAATCATTAGTACATCACCCTTTTTTACATACTTTCATAAGTTATTGTTAAAATCTATCTCCCTTTTCCAATCAAGTGTTAGTTTAGGTTTAGTATAGGTGATAGATCCAAAAGGAAGTTAGCTTTCTCTAGAGGTCTGATACATTATTATGATACCCATAACCTAGGATTAGTCCCATGTTGGAATAGATTTGAGTAAGAGGACTTGAACAATCCCCTTCTCAGTTAGGGTGAAAATTTAGTACCCCAATAGTATATTGATTCTCACTAGAACTGTTATCAACCATAATACTATGTATATCTTGATGATCAATATGTGCTCTGATAAATAAAGAATGAATATTTGAGTCATCATCCATGATATTTATATCATTAACTAAAATATAAGGCCTTTAAACCATAGGAGGTATATTGCATCTAAGTATACCAATAATCCCATCTAACAGGTGCCCATAATTTGGTGTAAGAGGATGTGCATGATATGTAATTTTCACTTTCAGTGTTTCCTTAGAATGACCTTATAATGGATTGTTGAATATATTTTGATTTTAGTTATCATTGGGTTGTGATCTTAAATCCATTGAAGAATCCTCAAAGGTGAGTAGATCACTATCAATAAGATCTTGTATCATGTGCTTCAATTTAAAACATTTGTTTGTAGAGTGATCGTACATTGGTGATAGTCAAAATAAACATTGGCATCAACCAACATAGGAGGGAGAGATATGAGATGACATTTCACTAGATTCATAAGAAGCAAAGATGAAGACTAAATAAATTATACAAATTGTCTCTTAGGTACATTAGATAAATTGATTCAATTAGGTTGTTGTGACACTAGATTAACCATAGTGGTTGTTTCCTTTTTAGCCTTAGTAGGTTTGATCTTATAACATGGTTTGATATGAAAACTAGTATTTGATGTTGTTGGTTTTTTCGCTACATGCTTAGTCTTATTCAATGAAATAAGTTTCATTTATCTATCTTGAACAATATGTCATAATTCAGTAAAAGATTTGAACTTATTGACAAAAATAAACCCTTGTAAGGGAGCAATCAAACTTTACTAAAAGATATATTGAATCCTTTTATTTACCATTGGATTTGTCATTTTAGCCAATATTGTTTTATACCTCAAGACATATTCATTAATAAGCTCATTAGTTCCTTATTTTATCTTGTTAATTTATGCATATGACATCTTTTCTATAATATTGATTGAATAATGTGCTAAAATTTATTTTATCTAAAGTTTAAATGCTCTTACAAATTGTATGGGTAAATCATATAACCATCTCAAAGCATAGTCCTTTAGCTTTATTATAAACAATTTGGTCTAAAGTTTATCATTTTAAACATAATCAAGGCATAATGCATAGAAATATTTATTATGCTTTTCAAGATCACCCTTGCCATAATAGAGTGTGAACGTGTGTGCAATAAAACTAGTTGGTAAAGGGTTTAAAGATATCTCAATTTCTTGAGGATTATGAAATACTTCTTGTGAATCAATATCATGAGTTGATTTCATAGAATTTTTATCAATGTTGGTAACCTTAGCTTCCAAATATTTCATAACTTGTAAAAGAGTGTACATAGTAGACCCATTGGGATTTTGATTTAAAACATAAGAAGTCACTAAATGGGATGAAAACATAACTTGTGTTGATGTAGGCATTGAAACTAGTAATTGAGTTGAAGTATTGATTGTTCCCGTGGAGGATGTATAAATAGTTGTACCATTTAATGGTTCCCCACTATTAGATGTGGGTACACTAGCCTTAGAATTATTATTTATTTCCTCTTATTATTTAACCCTAATATATATGTTTGGATATGATAATATTCACTTGGGGTATGTAGTGTTAAGAATATAGAAATGAAATGGCACCAGGGTGATAATCAGATCTATAATAGGCTAATAGATACTAAAATCATATATAAGCATATGCTAGATTCATAAAAATAAGATAGTCTAAATATGGATATTAAAAATAATCTATGTATAAAAATGACATATAAAATAAGTTACTTAGTTCTAATGCTAACACAATGTTAGATCTAGAATAGGTAGGAAGAGAGATGGAATATAGTTCTATAATAGTTATCAAATTATGGATTTTATGCTTATATAATTATAGACACTAACATCATCTTAGGATGATTATGTCGATGCTACTATCTCATTTCAATGTAAGAGTCATGTACAAAATACCTACTAGAAGAATATGTGACCACGTAGATGCTTATGGATTTTACTTTGCCTTCACTCTGGTGCCTTTAGATATGGGTCATGGACTATCACTCCTCATGATATGGAAAACCCTTGTTTTCCATCTTCATAGCGACCTTGGCTAAAAATGGGTTAGAGGGAACATAGTTTCAAGATAACCTTGAAGACCCCACTTTAGTGGCTACCACATATATATCCAATAATCTATAAGAGTGCCTCAGTCTCATGTAGTTCTCCCCTATATGTTGGCTTATGTGTGAATCATGTAATGTGTGTAAATAAAGTACAATAGTGACCTAACTTGTAACTCTTTAAATCAAGATCTTGAGTTGATCCTTTAGTAATCCAAACCTATTTATGTGTTTTACCTATGACTAGTTTATAAATAAGGAGTCTTTGTTCAATTGAATTTTCTTTGGTAAGAATAATTATTATTGCTCTTGTATTACTAGGTGTTTCATAGGTGAGGAATGAATGAGGGTTAATCTTATATTTATATTAATCCTTTTGGATTATAACTCACATTAAAAGTATTGACTGAAAAATGTGCTAAAAATTGATCCATCTAAATTTTGAATGATCTTACAAATTATATGGGTAAATCATAGAACCATCTCAAAGAATAATCCTTTAGACTTATTATAAATAATTTGGTCAAAATTTTATCATTTGAAACATAGTCAAGGCATTATGTACAGAAAGATTTATTATGTTTTTTAGTATCACCCTTACCATAATAAAGTGTGAACGTGTGTGCAATAAAACTAGTTGGTAAAGGGTTTAAAGATATCTCAAGTCCTAGAGATTATGATATACTTCTTGTGAATCAATATCATGAGTTTATTTCATGGAATTTTTATCAATGTTGGTAGCCTTAGCTTCCAAATATTTCATAACTTGTAAAATAGTGTGCATAGTAAACCCATTGGGATTTTGATTTAAAACCTAAGAAGTCACTAAATGGGATGAAAACATAACATGTGTTGATGTAGGCATTTAAACTGGTAATTGAGTTCAAGTGTTGATTGTTCCCATGGAGGATGTATAAATAGTTGTACCATTTAAGGGTTACCCACTATTAAATATGGGCACACAAGCATTAACATTATTATTTATTTCCTCTTATTATTTAAACCTAATTTGGATGTTTGGATATGAAAATCTTCACTTGGGGTATGTAGAGTTAAGAATATAGAAATGAAATGACACAAGGGTGATAATTAGATCTATAATAAGCCAATAGATATTAAACTCAGATATAAGCATATGTTGGATTCATAAAACTCAGATAGTCTAAATATGGAAAGTAAAACTAATATATGTATATAAATGACATATAAAACATGTTACTTAGTTGGTTCTAATGCTAACACAATGTTAGATCTATAATAGGCAAGAAGAGAGATGGAATACAATTTTGGAATAGTCATCAGATTATAGATCTAATAGTTTTGGAACTTTAGACACTAACATCATCTTGGGATGATTATGGCAATGTTAATATCTTAGTTTGATGTAATATTCATGTTTAGAATACCTACTAGAAGAATATGTGACCACCTAGATGCTTCTATATTTTACTTTTCCTTCACTCTGGTGCCTTCAAATCTGGATCATGGACTATCACTCCTCATGATATGGAAAAACCCTAGTTTTCCATCTTCATAGTGACCTTGGCTAAAAATAGGTTAAAATTAACATGGTTTCAAGATAACCTCAAATACCCCACTTTAGTGGGTGCCACATGCATATCCAATGATCTATAAGAGTGCCTCAGTCTCATGTAGTTCTCCCCTATATGTTGGCTTGTGTGTGAATCATGCAATGTGTGTAAATAAAGTAAAATAGTGACCTAGCTTGTAACTTGTTAAATCAAGATCTTGAGTTGATTCTTAAGTAATCCAAAACTATTTATGTGTTGTACCTATGACTGGTTTATAAATAAGGAGTCTTTGTTCAATTGAATTCTCTTTGGTAAGAATACTTATTATTGCTCATGTGTTGTTAGGTGTTTCATAGGTGAGGAATGAATGAGGGTTGATCTTATATTTATATCAATCCCTTTGGAGTATAACTCACATTAAATCACTTAGGCCAACAATTTGGATACATTTCATTTGAAAATTAGATGACTTTAGGGCACTGAACACTTGTGTCAGGTCATGATAGTAATGTCAATATTACTATCTATCCTAGATGTTAGTTTCCAATGAGTAAGAAAGAAGGTACAAGATCAAAACTTATAGAGGTGGAATATAAGTATATTTTAAGAATTCTAAGAAATATATAAGGCCCATGTCGTCAATATAATATTGGTCAAAATAAAAGATATAGGCCAAGGGGCACAAAAATAGATTAGATGCAAGACTTGTAGAAGTAAAAAAAGGTATGAAACTGTGAGGAATAACCAAAGTCTGAGTTTATCAAGTGTACATCAATAAGGTGATATATAATCATGAAATAATGTCTACATTTTCCTCTTGTTTAATCTACTAATGAAATTTCTAGTTTAAAAGAAAGTAATGTATAGTTGGGTGTGTATGCACACCTTGTATATACATATGCCCAACTTGAGTTCTTTGTTGGTGACTAACCTACAACTGAAAACATGTTACCATATAAAATTAGTGCATATAATATAGGATTAAAATTACTTGAAATAGATTTAATTTTGAATATCAAGGTTCATGAGTAAACCTATGTGTCAATGTAACTTCCTTTCTTATTAGTAAGTTGATTTAAAAATATGTATCATTATAAGCCTCTAAAATTGAGATTAGGATAAATATAGATAAATTTTTAAAGTGCACTAGAGAAAGAGAGAAATATTGGAAGGCACATGTCCCCAACTTTGGAGAAAAGGTGAGTTGCCACGTAGTAGTTGAGATTAGCTCAACAGTGCAACCTAATGATACTTATAATGTAATGAGGTTGGATGATCAAGTCCAACATGAAAACTTGGCAAGATTGAATGATTTAATCATCTCAACCATAAAAAAAGGTGAACTATATACTACAGTAGATTGTCTCAATAAAATTTCATAAAATTCCTCGATGTATCAATACATGTTATGGTAATAGTCCATATAAGAGTTTTGAAATTTGAAACTGATTTGGATTTTATAATATTAGGCACATGTTGCAAACATATGCACCTTAGATATGCCTCATGCTAAAATTATGTATAACAATGGTAATAATGTATATGATCCTACCACAACTATGAATCTATATCATATAACTTTGTGCTTTGTCCAAAATGAAAAACTATACAAGTGTGGACAACATGCTTTTAAAGCATGCCCATATTATATATGGAAAAATATTAAAATTGATATAAATACCAATTGGAAAACATGTTTCCAAAACATACCCCACTATAAATTTGAAATGTTGAATACTGAATAGGTGTGGATAATATGCTTTTGAAGCATACCCCAACTATATCTTAAAACTATGAATGTGTGTGGAATCCACGACCATGTGACATGTCCCCACTGAATCTAAAAATTGATATAAGTACCATATACTTAATGAGTGTGGAGAAAATGCTTCCAAAGCATGCCCCCATTGAACTTAAGTATTATGAATATGTGAAATCCACGACCATATGACTTTCCCTCACTAAATATGAAAAATTATATAAGTACCATATACTAAATGATTGTGGAGAACATGCTTCCAAAGCATGCCCCCACTAAATCTGAAAACTATGCCAAGTGTGGAGAACATACCTCTATGACATTCCCCCACTGATATGCCCCTCATTTGAGGTGAGAGAGATATTTTAACTAGTAGTTACCTCACTTAAAAAATATAATAAAAATATATAATCTAGGAATGTAACCTTGTATCATATAGAAGGAACATGTCTAGGTAGATATAGCATTAAAGCACATAGAACCAATGTAATCACATATAGGCCTAAGATGCATGATAAGAATCATGGTAATGTATAGTTATTAATAGTAAAATATCAACAAGAAAATAATCACACGTATAAGAGAACTTAAAATTAAATCAAATGAAATGGTCCAAGGATATTTTAAACAAGGATCATGTTCAAGTGTTACATAATTGAAAGGACATAACTTAGTCAAATGTCCATAAAGGCAAGGATGACATAATCAAATGTTTATACCAAAAATAATGACATATGAAAATGTCATTGAAATCATACATAGGCATAGGGTATAAAAGAAAAGTAACCTATTCAAATTATTGAACAAGGAATATAATAGAAAGGTAAGACACTAAATGAAGTGCATACATGAAATCATAAGTGATTTAGGTAATTCCAACCTATAATTTATACACATCCAAAAATCAAGTTATTAACATCACAAGATAGGTTATTATATCCCATGATAACATTATTGAAAAAATTTAGTTGATTTTTCCAACTAACTCTAACATGTTCTCATGAACTATTTAGGTTCCTGACTGCTCCATATACTCTATTTTAAACTCAAATTCTTAATCTCAGTCAATATTATGGCAGTCTTCTACTAGCTTCAACATGTCACACACTTCTTGTAAAACTTAACCTTTAGTTATAATTTGAATTATAAATAGAATATTTCCTCATTAATATCACTATATTACCTTTTTATTATCCTATTATGTCTTAATACTCAGCTAATAGGGCTCTATATTCCTGTCTTAATACTATAGGTTTTGAAACAATCTTATTTCTTTATCTTCATCACCAATCACTTTGCTAGACAAGTTATTTTGATCTTATTCTTCTCTATAGGCCTTTAAATCCCTCTAAATTATTTTATTACTTTCAAAAAACTTCATAATCAAAAATCAATACAACTTTTATAGATCCATTACTTTATCAAGACCAAATGGACTTCAAACCCCTCATAAGACTACTAGGCCTACATTGAATCTTAAGGACTTGGACCCACTTTTAAGATAGATAACCTTATATATTATCTTCAAAAAAAAAATTCACCTTATTCATGCTAACTTATTAGTTTCAAGTTTTTACTTGGCTTGCAAGATCAAGAGAACACAAAAATTACTAAAACTTAGCCTTTAATTAGGTCTCTTAACAAACTTGGCATGAACAGTCATCATTAATTACATTTATATAGTCATATAACTTATAAAAACTTCATAATATGTTTAAATACATAAAAATACACCTCCATGACAAATTTCATTAATTGTGGCTTGAGAAAACAAAATTTATCCACATTTTACTCTTGAAATTCTCGACAAGGTTTTTACCAAGATGAGAGAGAAAAAATTGCATAAATTGAGTAAATCAAGGTTTAATTATCTCATTCCAAATCCAAAATTTATTTTTTTCCATACTCTAAATTTTATTTATAGACACCTAAGTTGATCATGTATGAATTTTCCCAATTTATAAGGTTTACTTAAAATTTGTGTTCTAAAACTAGTAAAGAATAGGATAATTGACTAAGATTCCTCATTTTAACTTATAAAAACATAATATTTATTCTTTAAAAAATTTCCACACTTAAATTAGGAACAACTCCACATAATCCCAATTTTATTCAATTTCTTACAAACTAATTTTAGTTTATGCTCAAAATCCTATCTCCAAGGCTTCTCAGGACAACAAGCAAGTTATTTACAAATAATTTTGTTTATAGGATTTAAAGGTTTTTTTATCACTAAAAATTTCACCTATATGTGTTATTATAACCCCTATACACTTTCCCAAAGGCACTTTTTCATAACCATGATAAATTTTCTCAAAAACATAAATTGTTAGTCTTGTAAGAATGTGAGGGAGGCTTCTTTATCTAGTTTTCCAAACACTTACAAAGAAACTTCAAAACCTATCTAGATCATGTATAACCTTAAATAAATTTATATTCATATGTAAAAATCATTTTAAATCTCCAAACAAGATTCTTCAATCAATATTACACATAGAATTTGACAAGATAATGATCATACAAGAATAGGGTTCAAGAATCTTTCAAATACTAACAAGATTGAAACTACATCCAAAAGATTTTATCCATTAAAAAAAACTTAAAAATATATTAAAAACATATATACATTATTTCCATATGTAAATAAATATTTTTAAGGCTTTAAGAGCTTCAAAAACCTTCAAGATCCCTCAAGAATCTTGTTAAGGACATCTCACTTCTCTTCAATACTCTGCATATAAGGGCTTTTAAGCCTATTTTCAGACCTCCTTGGAGATGGTTTGAGTTTATAACTTTGTAACAATAATTACAAATTTATTTTAATCCATATTTTATGTTCCTAATATTTTTCATCATTTCAACTACTTTGAAATATGCCTATTTTTCCTTCCTCTAATGTTGCAGTTATCTTGATTAGCCTTTTGACTTAGTTTGGAGATTTGAAACATATTTACAATATATAAATAATATTTTAATACCCCTTCACACCTTAAAATATACCAAAATCCCCCTTCTAATTTTATTTACAAATTTGAATTTTTAAATGTTAACTTTTGGAGGGAAAACTAAGAGCTTCTCAAAAACACCTAAAAACTCCTAATGAAACTTAGTCATGGTTTTTTATTGACAAAAAAGACTATTAATACCTAAAACTCCATATTTACAATGTTTTAAGATGATTCCCTTGCATAAATAATCAACCAACATAAACATGTCATAGTAGCCCATGGATCAAATGTGTTAGGAAAAAAATGTCAAGTGTATAGCATATCAAGTACCTTATGTAAGATATAATTGTGTATAAAGGCATGTGAAAATACATATGTAAGATCAAACATGATAATGAAATGTGATCATTGAAACATATAACATGTGTGTATTAATATTAAATAAGAAGATGCCATAATGTCCACATGGCATAAGTAGAGGGAAATCCCAACTTGAAATAAGAGCAGATCGTGTATCTATGTATTCTTGTATCACACTCAAGTAGAAGTGTGACACACATGTGTGTATGTAGAAGTAACTAAATATGCCATCCATCAACATGGAAATAACACATAGATATTAAGGAGACAATAGAACATGTAGGTTCTGAAAGTGTTTTTAGATTTTTTAATGTTTTTTTTTGGTATTTTTGGAATATTTGAAGAGGACAGACTATCATATGATTCCATCCAATAGATGGTCACAAATATCTCCCCAATTTGAACCTGGTGTAATAATCTTTTGACTTTTTTTAGGAATATGCATAGGTAAAATATTTATCATTATAGTATTAGTGGTGCGTTATGCATGTAAAATAAGACTCTATGGTCTAGGAGAGATAATAAGAGTAATAAAATTAGGGGTTAGTGGAACCCCTCATTGAGAGTTATCTGGTTTCTTTTGAGTAGTAGTAATAATCACATGTGTAGGTGTTATATATATCTAAACATTATGTGTGTTACAAGATAGGGATTCTATGGAATCCACTCCATGTCTCTAATGTAATGGTCTCTCAAGTACTAGCCACCTAGTAAAGGGGATTGTGTTTTGTTTAACTTTTTGTGGTGAATTAGCCTTATTAGGCTTGATAGTTAGTTATCTAGGTATTAGTTTATTTTTTTCAAGAGGATGCTCATATGGAATTCTATAAACTATAATTACCTGATTAGCATAATGTATTTAACACACCCATGCACTATAGAAGGTATGTTTCAAAGAGTGTGTATCCAAATTCTTCCAAAAAACATTTTAAATATGCCCATGTAAGGGATAAATAAAAATTTATAACCACATAGGTGGTCTTGACCCATAAAGGTATATCAATCTCACCAAGAACCTTCTAGGAGGTTCCATCAAATTCTCTAACTAATCTAGTAGAGGGGTGTAGATCATGATGAGTATGACCCAAGTGTGTAAGTAATGTCATGGTAAAAAAAAATTTAACTTGCACCATTATCAATCCTAACATTGTGTATGGGGTGTTTATCAAGGTATGCTCGAATGAGTAGAGAATGAATATTAGAATCATCATCCTTAATTTCACTATCATCAAAAGACATAGATGTTTTATGAACCATAGGAGGTGTATGTCATGTGTAACTACCAATAATCCCATCGAAGGGGTGCTCATAATGTGATGGAGGAGGATGTTCATTATATTCTATTTGAACTTATAGTTATTTTTTAGATTGGTCTTACAAAGGATTGTATATATTTTTTGTTTTTAGTGATCACTAGGTTGTGAACTTGACTCCTTTGGAGGATCCTCAAATGTAATATTTTGGTCATAAATAAGGTCTTAGATCTTATGTTTTAAGGTAAATTATCTATTCATATAATTCCCTAGTCCTTGATGATAATCATAATAGGCATTTGAATCATAACCTTTAGGTAGAGGTCAACTCATATCAACCTCTAGAGGATGAAGGAGAGATATAAGCTGACACTCAATTAACTATGGGAGTAATGATGTTTTAGACTCACAAAAATGTAAAAAAAATCTACTTGGCTCATTATATAAAGTAAGTTGATTAGGTTGCTATGAGATCACATTAACCATGGTGGTTTTTTCCTTCTTAGGCTTAGGAGTTTTGACCTTATAACATGGTTTTATTGTAAACTTAGTACTAAATGGAGATACAAGTGGTGTGTTTTCTACATACTTGATCTTAATTAAATAAGATTCATTTCATGGTGCCATATAACATGACATAATTCATCAAAAGATAGGAATTTTTTGAAAATAATGGACTCATGTAAAGGAGTGAGTAAACTTTGCTTGGATATGTCCTATAACTCTTTATCTACTATAGGATTGGTCATTTTAGCTGACATTATATTGTATCTTAAGACGTATTCATTGATAGGATCATTGGTTCCATGTTTAATTTTGTAAATCTGAGCATAGAAAATCATTTTGGAAATGTTAATTGAAAAATGTGCTAAGAATTGGTCTACAAAAGGTTTGAATGCTTCCACAGATTGAAGAGGAAGATCATATAACCACCTCAAAGCATAGTCCTTTAGGCTTCTCAGGAATATTTTTTTCAAAATTTTATCATTAAAATCATAGTCAAGGCATGTTTCATAAAATTATTTAAGATGTTTTTTAGGATCATCCTTCCATCATAAAATGGAAATTTATGTGTAACAAAACCGATCTGCAAACTTTGAGGTAAGTGAAATTGAGGGGAAAATGTGTTTTTGGATAGTTCTACATGTGTCAAAGAAAATAAAGGCCAAATATATATATATATATATATATATATATATATATATAAACATTTATACAAAATTTTGAGGGAGTTTCCTAGCTGCCAAAAATGTTATAATTTTAAACTACATCAATTTTACAGGTTTAATCACTCTAAGAGGGTAATTTTATGCACTCGTATGAACTCAGGAGACCCACTTCCAAGTGAAAAAATTGCATAGGTGTATCTTAAAATTATACAAGTCAAATACATGCTTTTTTTCCAATTACAAGTATAATTAATCCAAAAATTACTTCTTTCTTTCCATCACTCTATTAACAAGCTCACAAAGGTAGTTTTCACATGCTCAGTACAAATAAAGGAGAGAGATTCAGGATTCGAGTTTTTTTCAAAGGATGGGGTCATAATGAGATTAAAATAAATGGAAATTTTTTATTTATTGGTGGCCCCTCATTTATTAATAATCATTAATAAGTTAGGGTAATCAAAAATAGCTAGTTAACCCCATAGGGTCAATTTCTCTCCTTGATATGATAATTTAAGACTAGTTTGAAGCATGGAATAAATTATATAAAATTTATACAGTCCATAAAAACATTTAATGTGATTATAAAATCCACACTTGGCATGTGTAAGTATAATTTGGTAAGAAAACTCTTCTCAATAATAGTTTACAACATGGTTGTCATGGTCTTTTATTTGTTCTCGGGTTTCCAATGTTTGAAGGAATGGAAAAGTTTGAATATGCATTGAAAATTTTCAATATGCATTTGTTAGTGTGTTTTGAGGGGTAAAAAGTCATAATAAAATTCACTAAACATTGGAAGGTTGTATACATTACTTTCATGGTCCAAATATGCCTCCTTAAGGAACTTAAAATGACAAAAAGGTAGACCTATAGGTCTACAAACCTATAGGTCTCCTTTTTGCACAAAATGTAATAAATATTTTCTTAAACTAATGTTTTAAGGGGATAAATTAAGTTTTATATTATGTATATACACTTTGAAAATATATGTAGGCCTTTATGTGGGGTAACCATGTCATTGAAGACTCATCCTTCAACCATGCAGTCACACCGACCTGTGTATAACATAGAGAGAAGATGATGTTTGAAATTCAAAATAGGGGTGAAATTAATATGTGGATACTATGATAATTTATGAATGTCATGGAAATTGTGAATCTGTCAAAATACCTGCTCTTGACTTTTAGTCAAATCTCAAACTCAAATATGCCACATATAGTCAAGCTTACTTGAAAGATGCAAACTTACCTTCAATTGTCCTAAAATAAAATGTAATATTTTATATGGAATATTTGAGTATAAATGATTAATTATGTTATATGGAATAAATAAATACTAAAAAGGTCTTTAAAACATTAGAATAAGTGTTATAATGACATTCATTTCAAGCTCACAGTCATTAAACCCATAACCACAGAGTCAGTCATGTGTGTAGGCTTGTAAAGAAGTTTTGGTTATTATGAGTAGATGAAATGTTTCACATGAGAATAAAATTTATATGAATACAAAGTTAATCCCTAAGGAATAAAACAATCTACTTCAGGTTTGTAGTCATACAACCAAATGATCACCTACAAGTCCATCTTAGGCCTGAGAAAAGAAAGGGCTAGTAGGTCATGTTTGAGAGTTTCAAAGGAAAAAAGAAGATATATAAATATCAAAATAGTATCAATAAATTTGTTTAAAATACTTCCATCCTAAATTTATAATCTAGACATCAAACACTCACGTACAACCATGAGTGTCCTAGTAGAAGCTTGCACACATAGTCGTGTGTGTCAAATTATGGAGAAAGGATATAAGTTTGGTTTAAAATGATGAATTATTTGGAAATTATAATTAGTGTGGTAATAATTATTCATATATATTATCTTTAAAATATCATGATGCTTGGAGATGAAAAGGAAGAAGTTTATACAAGCTCTGGGGCTAGATTCATTAATTTGCCTTCACCTCAAGGCATGAATCATGAAGTTGTGGATCTCATAAATGGATAATAATCATTGGATATTCCTTGGAAACATGGTATATAGGTGATATAGACCTAAATAGGTAATTTTCATATAAAACCAAGCATCAAAATAATACTTTTAGGCCTGCATTATTTTTAGACCTCACATAATGCATAATTAACCACCTGAGAAGAACCACTTTTGCTTAGATCTTCCTAAAAAATATGAATGGTGTAAAAAGTATTTTGGAACTGTTATATAGGTCTATCCACTTAAATACTATGGAATTGGTTAAGGGGAAGAGGCTTTGTCCTCTATGAACAATCTTTAATAAGAACCTGACACACCTTAAACCCTCCTAAACCATTCATAGTAACCCAATGGGAGAAATAAGACTTTAAATGGATTATAATGGATATATTTGACTTTGAAATAACCTGTGTGACATTAAAATGTCACATGATCACCTTGACATGTTAATGGTTGGCATGTGTAAGGTACATAACTATACAAAATTATCCTAAATGCATGGTTGTAGGCTTATTTATGAGGGTGTAGGGTAATAAGTGGATTATAAATCAATATAATAGGTCTATTAAGACTTAAAAAAGGTTATAAAATCATACACACTCCTTTTTAGGTCTCATATAGTGGTATATAAACTCTACAAATCATCAAGTTGGGTAAAAAGAGAGATGCACCATTTTGATAGCTAAGAAGCCTATATGCAGACCTATTGAGAACTTAAAGATACATATATTAAGAATTTTTAGTTTTATGATGATGTTTCAGGCCTCAAAAAACTATTTACAATCTTTGTAACCTATAAAATTCTAAGCAAAACACTCCAACTACCTCTCAAGCTTATTTAAGAACCTAGGCTAGGGTTTTGGCCATTTCATGCTTCACCCATTTGTACAGGGTCCTAAAAGATTAAATTTGTCATGGATAATTGTCAATGGATGTTTAAATTGAATAAAAAACTTTTACTAAGTTTCATAGGTGTGGGAGGCCATTTGAGCAAAAACTCAATTTCTAGGTATAGAGGCCTAATTAGGGAGAGAGATCAGGTGAAAAAGGATAATTTCACTCACTTTAAATTCATGAAATTTGTAATGGATATATAAGGTGATAATAGGTACTAAAAAATATCTATAATTCCCTAGTATCAACTATAAGATATCATACACAAGGAGGTTTGCATGTTTTTAGGGCTACAAGGAATTGAGTGCTAGTGAGAGCTTAAGGTACAAGATGAAGTCTTGGAGATATTTTGAGGCCTCAAAATAAGTTACTTCAGGTATGATATTATATATGTATGACATCCATGGATATATATTTCATTATTAAGGTGAAATCAATAATTGACACTTGTAAGCAAGGATAGGTGTGGTAAGGCCAAGTGGGCTTCAAGACACCTAAAGGGCGTAATCATCATTGAGATGTCAGTTTGGATAGATTATAAATTGATGTAAGGTGTCAAAAATAAAATAAAGAGATAGTTTAATAGGATTTAGTGATTAAGTGTGTCTTTTTTCCATTCATAAACCAAGAGAAGGGTAGTTTTGAAGAACAAGATCAAGGTATCAAGAAAAGTTTGAAACTCCCATGCCATTTGGAACAAGAAGCATCTTTAGGAAATCACACTTGTCTTTAAGACTTTATTCAACTTTTATACAATTGATTTCTTGTTTGTAAATATCATGAGACACTTTTCACCTCTCTCTTATATGCCCTTCTCCCTCATTTCTCTATAAATTGAGCCTTGTTTGGTCATGTATGTATCCTCCACCTAGTTATGGTGAAGCCCTACCCATTTTAAAGCTTTCGATCAATGAGAAACTTTTTTTTACCTCCTCCTTTGACTAGTTTCAATATGTGTGCTTTAATAGTTTATCTTGTCAATTGGTTAAATTATCTTCCTTGGCATCTTGTCATTTTCTAGCATTCATATTCAATTTGAAAGCTTCTTTATAGGTTATATGAAGTGTCTAAGTGAAGTGTGGAAGGTTGTGTGATTTTTCTACTCATTAGTGTCATTTTATGACCTCTTGATTAGTATTCCTATATTAATCATATTTTACAACCTCCATATGAAGTGTTGATGTAGAAAAGTAGATTAGTAGTATTTGTTTCATGTTAGTCTCATGGTTGATGTGTACATGAAGTTGGTTGGTAGTGTTCAAATGTTTTAGTGCATCACCTCCATTAGAATAGGTTTGTCTCTCTTTTCCTAATAATTTTTAGATTAGTGAATGAGCCTAAGTGATACATCAAGGGGAGATATCCCTTTAATCTAGATATTCACCTTTGAGAATTGCCACCCATAGTAAATGAGGTGTTTTAATGTTATCCCAAATTCGAGGAGGCTGAGTAGCCCTCTTTAGGGTTTAAATTTGGGATATAATAGTTTTGGCATGCTTGATGGGACAAAAATCCAAAGTTTTTGAAGGATTATTAGTTTTTTCATTATACATATCAACCTTTAGAGGCATTCAAAAACATTAATGGTGACTCTGAGCTCAATTAGTTGGTTTTATTATCCCAAATACTTATTTCAAATAATTGTTTATGATTTTTTTATTTATCTTGTCTACTTCATGAATTTTGATGGCTAGGTATGAAGATAATTTTTGTGTTATACCTCATCAATCCTATAATGATCCATACTATATTTTTCATGGTCCTTATCAGTATTATCATGAAATATATTAGTACTATGACTATCTTACTTTTCCATCATATGATTCCAATTATATACTTCAACATCCTTACCAAGACTTGCAGTAGTCATACTCACCTCCTCCTCTCCAACTCTAACTTAAAATTATGTTTCTCCTACCACATCCTTATTGGCACTCAATCCAAATATGCTAAATTCTAAAGGGTTAATGAGAAAGTGGGAAAGAGGATTAGAGGTTGGAGATGTGATCCATTTCACCTCATATAAAAGATGAAGGTGTCAATATAGACGTCAATTGATAAGTGGGTAGCATTTGGATAGGAAAATCAATATATTATGACTGATGAGTTCTATGAAATGAGAACCTTAATCTAATGGTGGGTGATAGATTAGTGAGGTAAGATAATCAAGAGATCCAACCTAAGAAACCTCAGCTGATCTAAAAATAAAAAGTTTTGATTGACAGATATTTCAAGAACACAAAAATAACACAGTAACAATGAATTCTCTAAGAAGAGATGTTTTATTACTCAAGATCGTAATACAACTATATGCTTATCTCTGGGAATAGATGTTTGATTTCCATTTTGGGTTACATCTTCATTTATATACATTTTGAAAGTAAGAGGAGGATGTGGAAGGTCACAAATCTCGATGGATATTAAGTGGTTTGACTTCCACAATTAAAAAATATATAGAATTTGAGGAATTTCTATTTTTATAAACTTAATATTTTTAGACTGCACGAAATTTGGGGCACTTTTATTGGGTTTTCAAGGGTCAAAAACCACTGATTTGAGCTTGGTGCCATCTCACCATGTTTTCCTCATTCTTAGCTTTCCAATGGTTCAAATGGGGAGTTAATTGGAGCTATGGTGTAAAATTTATGTCTTCCATAAGTTTTGTCATCAATTAGGGTAGGCCCATCACCCAAATTATCACCTAAATTGTTACTTAGATCATTCCTCCCTCCTTAAGAAGCAATGGTCCCCATTGCATTAATATTCCTCATCAGGTGTGGTAGTTGTGTCTTAATTTTATTCTCTACGAGCCACTCACCTTGGTGGCTAAGTCAGTCCCTTTTGACCACTTGATAAAGTAGAATAGAGTGTCATCCTCTTATTATCTTCATCCAAGTGTCCACAATCTGATCCTCTTCCACTGGAGCAAAACTATGAAGATCAAGATCATCAATGTCTATTTGTTTTTTATGATTGAAGTGTCCAACAAAGGTGGATGATATGGTTTGAGGAGCTCCACATTGAATATTGGATGCAGACCAAGGTAGGTTGGTAGGTTCAACTCAAAGGCATTTTCTCCAACTTTTCTAGTGATGGTGTAGGGGACCATATCATAGAGGTCAAATTTTTCTATGTGGGCCTGCAAGTCATTCCTTTTAAAACCACAACCAAACCTTGTCACCCATATCAAAATGGTGTGAAATCTTATGTTTGTCATGGCATTGCTTATACTTCTAATTCATCTTCTCCAAGATGTCATAAACTTGTTACTAGATGTGTTACATTTGTTCAATGAAATTTGTTACTTTTGTTGTGTCATATCTCCTATAAGGTGTGTATTTCATGGTGGAGAATAGAACTACTATATCAATTAGTGCCATAGGTTGGAACCCAAAGCATACTTAGAATGGATTATGCTTGGTCAAGCTGTACAGGGCCCAATTATATCCATGTTGTATGAAAAGAATCCCCTCATCTCATGTACATAGATGTTTGGAGTGATACATCTTAAGCATGTGAATAATCAAGTGGCACCACTTCTATCTAACCATTAGTCTATGGATGGAAGGCTATGGACTTCATCAATTTGGTATCCATCATCTTTCATAGAGTGGACTAGAAGATGCTCAGGAACCTGCTATCTCGATCTGAGACAATGAACTTGGGGAGACCAAAATGGATCCATACATGACTAAAATATAGTTGAGTAGTTTCTTCAATAGATATATTTTTCTTACAAGAAATCATGATAGCCATTTTTGAAAAATGATCAAATACAACAAAAATATAGTCCTTGTCATGTTTTTAAGTGGGCAAACTTGAGAGAAAATCCATTGAGACATATTCCCAAGGCCTAGTTAGTTCTGGCAATCACATGTACAATCCTTGATTCTTATTTTTTGGCTTGGCTATCACACATAGGGTGCAAGATTTGAGGTACCTTTCCACATCCTTTCACATATGGGTCCAGTAGAAGTTTTTTTTAAGAACTTCTAATGTCTTTTATACACCAAAGTTTCCATCTATCCTACTAAAATGTGCTTCCCATATCATCTTATGTTGCTCTACAACTAGAACACAGATGTGCCCCATATGATAGAGGACATTATATTTCAAATTGAAATTAGAAACATGTTTACCTTCTTGAAGAACCTTATATGTATCAAAAAATGTAGGATCTACTTCATACAGAGCACCCCAAGTGGTAGTCTAATGTCTGGATAGGTCAAGAACTATTATGAGTGTAGTAATTGGTGGGTAGCTCAGACAATTTATGGCTATATTTAAGCTCCCCTTTTTGTCTTTGATTATTAGATGGAATTGTTGTAGATATGTGGCCCACTTTTTGTGCCTCTCATTTTGTAGTTTAATCTATGTATGGATGAATTCTAATGGTTTGTGGTTAGTGTGGATGATCGTCTCTATCCCTAAGATGTAGTGTTTCCATTATTTTCAATCTTTCACAATGGCATAGAGCTCCTTGTCATATGCCAGGTATTTCTTGACTGTGTCGGTGAAAGTTTCACTATGATATGCAATAGGATGTCCATGTTACATGATGATAGCTCCCATAACATATTTAGATGCATCTATCATCAACTCGAAAGGTTGTTGCAAATTTGGCAAGGTAAGAATAGAGGTTAAGCAAAGTCTATTCTTCACATTCTCAAATGCCCTTTGTTGTATTTTTCCCCACTGAAATGTATCTTTAGATCCTCCTTTAGACACTTGGGTTAGTGGCCAAACAACATGTGAGAATCCAAGAAGAAACCTATGATAGAAATTTATAAGACCCAAGAAGCTACAAAGTTCTATGAGGGTCCTTAGTGTAGGCCATTCTCAAATAACCTAAATATTCTTTAGATCGACATGGACCCCTTCCTCATTCAAAATGTACCCTAGGTACTAAATTATTTTCATCTTAAATGTGCATTTGTTGAGATTTGCATATAACTTGTGCTCCCAAAGAGTTTGAATCACCTTACGAACATGTATATGTTCTTCCCATGTTCTACTATAGATGAATATGTCATCTAGGTAGACAACCATGAATGAGTTGGTGAAGGTTCATAAGATGTCATCCTCATGAAGGTTTCAGGTGCATTAGTTAAGCTAAAAGGCATAACCAACCATTTAAAGAGCCCCTCCTTAGATTTGAATGCAGTCTTCCAAATATTAATGGGATTGATGAGAATTTGGTGATAGCCAAATTTGAGATCTATTTTGGTGAAGAAATTCACACCAGAGAGTTGGTCCAGCAGGTCATCAATCCTGGGGAGGGGGTAGAGATTCTTCATAGTGATTTTATTCAGGGCTCGATAGTCAATGCAAATCCTCCATGTTCCATATTTCTTTGTTATCTGTCCTTTCCTCATGTGTCTATGATGAAGCAATGATGGTATCAGGCTCAACATCTACAATTTCTTCTTCATCTTCTTCAACTATAGGTTGTGTATGAGATAGAGTAGTAAATGTCAAGTATTGTGACTTAGAAAGTAGTGACTTGATGGCTCAACATTCTTCTTTGGAGTGAGTTCTAATTTTGTGGCAATCACACCATTTTCTAGTATTCCCCTTCTAGGGTTTCTTATCTTAAAAATCCTTTTTCTTCCAATTTTGGCCTCATGTTTGACCTTCCTTATCACTTTTCCATTTTGAAGGATGACTCTTCATATTCTTTCTTCCATGCTTCTACTCAATCTTCACTATGAACTTGTATGCTTCACCAAGGGTTTCCAAATTGAAGAGTTCCATTTCCCCCCATATGTACCATTGTATTCACCATGATAATTGAGAGTCTTATGTTTCTCACTTTCTTGGATACCTAATCTTGTAGATAGAGAATTACAAATTTCAATGTAATCTTGAATAGATTGGTCCTTACCTTGGCAAAGTTGTTGCCACTATATGTACAGATCATCATATGCTCTAATTGGATAGTATTCTTCCTTTATCACTTCCATGAAATCATCCTAGTTAGGTTCCACCTCAAGGCCAATGTCATCTATACTGAACCTCTTTTTGTATACTTCCCACCAATTTTTCATAGACAATAATGCTTTTAAAATATCAAAAGTGATCTTTTCTCCATCAGTGAATTTATTTATAGAGAAGTAGGAAGACAATTGATCCAACTAATTTTCTACTACATCAACATTGATTTTTCCTTCAAATGTAGGGATATCAAAATTCACCTAAACCTTGAAGGGTGTTAAGGCACTAAAAGGACATTCCATGGATGAGGAGCTAGGAAGTGCAGATGAAGAGCTAGAATTTTCCATCAAGATTTTTTAGAGAATTTGGGTGAATTGTTGCAATAGCTATGCTTGTTGTTGTTGGAGAGCTTCATTCACCATTTCCTTGAAGGGATCAAATGTCTCAGTGCTGTCTACCATTTGAAGTCATTTAGAGCAAATAAGTGGATAGTTTGGAAGCTCTTTTGTTTTCCACCCAAGATTTTTATAGCATGGCCTCATTCTTGGGATCATACACTCTCAAGACATATTGCAATTTTGAGTAATAAAACATCTCTTCTCATAAAATTCATTATTACTATGTTATTTTTGTGTTCTTAAAATATCTGTCAATCAAAACTTTTGAGTTTTGGATTAGTGGTATTAAAGTGTGTTCTCCTCATTATTATCTTTCCAATGATTCAAATAAGGAGTCAATTAGAGCTATGGTTCAAAAGTTATGGCTCTCATAAGTTATATCATCAATTGGGGTAGACCCATCACCAAAATTATTACTTGAATTGTTGCCTGGATCATCATCCATCATCTGCTACCCCTAGTCAACCTTCTTTTGTTTCAAGTATCCTTAAAGATACACCTACCCTTCCTCAAGAAAACAATATCACTTCATCTTAGAGGCTTTATTGGACTATAATTCCTAATTACACCATGCCAACCCTTGTGAATCAATCTTCTCATATGCCCACCCAAGATCAAGAAAGATAAAACATCCTAGAAGCCACAATAAGGACTCTTCCTCATTGGATAGAGACTCTTCAAGTGTAGGAAATGATAAGTATTGTTATGTTATAAGGTTTATTAAGATCCTCAAGTTTCAATTATCCAAGAAAACCAAGGTATATCATACCTAGAGAAACTGGAAAAGGGAAAATGAGAGAGTCTTAGCAGAAGGGTTTCCTCCCCTTCCTCAAGATCTTCAAAATAAGTATTTCAAGATCTCTAGTTGGAAATACACTATTTAAAGTGTTAAGCATCCTAGTGAATTCTCTTGACCCCCTCCACCTTCTCCCATTCAAAAGAAGATAATGTGGTGTGGAACATTGAAGAAGAGTATCCAGCTACAAATGAATCCATGGATAGTCATGATGAATACATCTCAATTATGTGTGAAGAGGAGAT